>JAWWLZ010000042.1:46702517-46736908 GCA_035041345.1 Poliocrania exsul | reverse complement strand
CTCTTATGACTGCTGAAGAGATTATCCTGCAAATTATAAACCCTAGAGTCTAGGTTTTAAACAATCAACATTCTCAGGACATTCCATAGCATTTCCTTACTTATATTGAAAATCATCATTGAAATTTTAAAAATACCATAGAAAAGCGTTAACTTAGTTTAGCGTGATTTTAAAATTAATGGTTGCAAGACTGAAGTAACTTCACCTACTTTGAATAGGTGATTGAATGGCAAGTTGTCCCAACCCAAATAATTCTGTAACTCTAAAACAACACTATAAAAACGAGGTATTCCACTTAAAAGCATTTCTCTCCCCAATATAAATATAAATTTGAGTTATAAAAAACCACTTACTCGTATGAAGAGTATTTTATCTCCCAGCCTATAACGTCCTTCTGATAAATATTCAATTGAAAACCGATGGGAACAACTGCAGGGAGGATCTTCTGCTATGTGTTTTACCTAGTTATTAAAATAGAAAGCATTTGTTAGTATTTTGAAAGAAACATGTGTTTCATAGTCTTTTGAAACACTTAATACAAGAAAGGATACCAGTATCTTCATCCCATAATATAAGAAAATACTAGAATTCTATTCCTTCACAAGAAAATCTAAGCTACACAGAGATTCAAAATGCAGAGTAAAAGATTAAAAGAAAGAACAAATTGTATGTACAGACAAATACTTTGAATTGTTCTATTCCAATTTTTATGATTTCTTCAATCTTCTGTTATTTCTACTTCTGGTTTTAAGATTTTTCTATAACACTATGCACAGTAGCCTCATTTCCAACCATGACCTTGTAAAGACACTGTTATGGTCTGTAGAAATTGAAACAAATGCCTGGGTGTCTCCTGTGACCAAATCCATTGCTACAGCCGCGCCAGAGCTACTTCACGGTTGTCCCTAACTTTTTGTTAGGCTTTTGTAAGTTAATCTTCTATAAGACAACCAAAAAGGAAACCATTGAATAAAGGAGAAAGGTAGTTTCCAAATAGGGCCAGGTTAGAGAAGATGCACCTCTTAGAACCCTTTAGAGATGTAAAAAATTGGAAGGTCAAGACTATTGCCAAGAAGGAAAAATAGTGAGGGTTTCCAAAGAAAAGCAAGGACCTGGTGGTTGATATTCCCAGGGAAATAGAAGTCTTACCTTACTACACAGAGGACCTTCAAAACAAATGAATTTTAATGACTCAACATGCATTTTTAAGCAGAATACGACAATTATTCATCATTTCCTTTGGACCAATTAACAAGCTGTACAAATAATTTCATTTTCTGCACATATATTCATTTTCAATTGGTACAGCTACAGAGGTTCTATTTAAAGTCTTTTTTCAACATAGTTTCATCAAAGTCTACTTTAACATTTGATGAAGTTTTATGAGAACACTAAATTGAAGAGAAGCATTTGTTGTAGTCATAGGATATTGACACATCAGCAAAACTGAATGCGAACATTTCTTATACTCAAAGAAGCAATGAAAAGGGAAGAGAGGGAAGAAAATCAAGGTGGGTTAAAGGCATTGAGGCATTTACTCCAAAACATGTAGAACAATATTTTATCCATATTTTCAAAACAAAACAAAAAAATTATAAAAAGAGGTGCACACCCTTCTATTTTCTGTTTAAGTAGGCTGGCACATTAGACAAAAACCAGCCTATGCTTACTGAGTCAGATCATACAAATATCAAACTCAAGAGCTTGATTTAAAGCCCATATCACACTAAATAGTACTTACTGCCTCATGTAGCTCCCCATGATGACAACACGACTTTGCTGTGCTAATAGGCGATGGTGGCCCAGAGGTCATCAGCAGGGTTTCTTCTAGCTCAATTTCCTTCTCTAGTTTTACAAGTACAGGAGGTTCAACTCCATACCTCAAATTACAAAGCAGAAAGTTTAATTGCTAATTTACTAAAGAAAACAAAAAGACACTGATGATAACAAACTTGCAAAATTCTAACAGGTTTGATGGACAGGGCATAACACTAAATTAGTTAGAGGGATAACTCTCTTGATAATGCAAAGAGAAGCAGCAGCTCTGAGTTTCTAGCTGAATCCCCTTCTGATGATGACCTTGGTGTTACTAGAGAATGAAGTAAAAATATTGCAAAAACTACATCATCTAGGTTACATTCAATTTAAATAAATTATCTTAAAACTTCCAGCTCTGCACTTGAATTAAATTAAAAGTCAAAATGTAGGGAACAAAAAACCTGCCAAAAAGACGAACAACTAAAACCCTTGAAATCACTCTTAATGTTCAGTGAGTTCTTTCAAGAGGTACACAGATCTATGAGCTGAATGTGTAATTTAAACACACAACTATGAAAGGCAGTGTGGAACAGCAACTCTCCATGAAAAGACTCTGATAAATATTTGAAAAAATATTCATATTGTATGTTGGTCCTAGAAAAGCTACTCATTACATTTTGCATGGAATTAACATCCACTGCATTGCACTAAATGACCACAGACTGTCTTAATGTGGCTTTAGCTTTTACTTAATAGGATGTGCTCTTCAATGTCTTATTAAGAGCATGTGCAGATCACGTACTTGGATACAATGCGTCCAATTTCCAACAGACAAAGATACACTTGTCTCGGATCCTTGTGCAAAACTAAAAGGGAGGAGAATAAAGAGCAGTCACAGTTCGTATTTATTGCAGTGAGGCCTACGCAATTAGGTACAGAGAAGAGAAAGGAAGATAAGGTACAGATGACTAAAAATTTCTTTTACCCAGAGGCAAGTTACATTATCATTGATAAAGCACTAAATGCTTTCCAATTCCAGTTTTCTATTCCTTAAAGTCTTTAAACCCATCTTGGCACTCCTGTAATCAAACTCTTTCTTCTAAGAGAATTATGTTTTATTTGTTTTTATGATCTTCCTGCTTGATGAGAACAGGAAAGGAGATCTGAGAGCTTTCCCTACTCCTAAATACACTATTGCAGTCTGAAAGATGAAAAGCATTTAACAACTGCAAACAGGAAAATATATGCACCTGTTCATGCTTGTGCATAGAGACACAGATAGGCACTCTGTAGGTTAACATCCACAGGAGGATACACTGCAAGGGACCTAGCTGGCAAATGGTTGGCTACACAGCCAGTCAGCCTAAGTGGATTAGTTCCTTGGCTGTGAAAGAACAAGCACCATCCATATGGCAGGTTCATTCAGTTCCACTAGAAGATACCACTTTGTCAGTGGCAGCTCCTGTACCCTATTCTATACTCTCACTTTACCTCTCCCTATCAGCCCCAGGCTCCTGCCTCATCCACCTAGAGGTTTTCTTCAGAATTCGGCATCATTGTGAGGCTGTATCTGAAAAGAATGGTCAAAACCCCCAGCCATAAAGAAGAGGTGAGAACAATGTTGGTTTAAGAGACAAACATTCAGCTTCCAACATGAGACACTAGCTGTGATCACAGAGAAGAAGCCACACTTCCAGATATGTTAGTTGCAGACTTTTGCACAAGGCTTCACTTCTCAAAGACTTGCCCACATTAACTTAGCTAGTGCCCAAAGCAGAGGCTGCTTTACACCCCTCAATTCAGAGCAGCTTGTAGCTACACACACTTCATCATGTAGGGACACTAAATGGTGATCAGGAGAGCCGAAGAATGAGATGGAAGAGTGAAGTGATAGCTAAACAATGTGAAAATGACTGTGGCACATCTGGGTTTCCTCAAAAACTTTGAAATGGAAGTATGTAAATATTTCTACTGCTGCACTGAAGAATGGAAGAGGCCGAAGGAAAACAATGTTTTGGTTTCTTGAAACTTCCATCTTTAGGTGTGCAAGAAAAAGGAAAAAGAAAGAAGGCCATGAATAGAGAAAGAAAATAGTATAAAACCTTACACACAAGTAACTGCTTCCTCCTCTGTCCCCATGCAAGCCTCAAAAGAGATTTTTTCAACATGTTCTAAGAACAGCTGTATGAATGCTTTAGAAAATAGACCCTCCCTGTGCTTTCTTAGCTAACTAGGAATACTGCCTAATAGCTGAAAAATCAAAGACTGAGAGAAAGGGCATTCAACTTGCCTCAACCCACATACAGCACCACTCTTTCCCCCACTACCATCAAGTATAAGAAATCAGAGAAGTTATAGAACATTTATATGAACAAGTCTGACTTTCTTCCCACCACATAGTAAAAATATTCAGTAGAAACTGGAAATTCCCTCTAAAGGGAAATCTGAGCCACCTCTATATTTACAGATGAAATCTGACATATTTCTGATGTTCAATTTGATATTTTAAATTACTTTGATTTAAATAACACTGAAGTGTTTCCTAAAGTACAAACAGAATATGAAGTCAGATTTTCTTGTTTACATCATCTACTCCAGTTTGTAAGTCTGCTTTTTAAAGATCAGATTATGAAAGGTAAATCTACAATAGAAAGTTGATGAAGCCATAATTTAAAGGCTACTGGAGGTCAACTAATCTCTTTTCTCTGTGTGTGTATGTGTATGTGTGTGTGTTTGCCAGAAATGTTTTATTTTGCCTGAATCCAAAAGAGAAAAATCCAAATATACCCCTGGCAGAGATCGAGGTATTTGTTTTGGCTGGATGTCAAAGGGCATCCCATGATGTTTGCTCTTTCTTTCTGCTGCCTCAGGACCTTCTTAATTTATTTCCTTCATAGTCATTTACACTTTCAGGAGGCGTTGCTATATGTATGTGATGGGAAAAAGACAAGTTGTTAAATTACCTTTCCTCTATTTCATTTATGAAGAATGGCTTGGAAGTCTGATGGAAAACATCAGTGGAAAGAATGTTTCATCAAGGAGGCTGCAAGTCTGCCATTTCAACTGCCAAAAAGGCTCACAGAAGATATTTATGCCATAAAGCAAGCTTGTGTCAAGAGTTACAATCAGACTTCAAAACACTTCTTTGATAAAAGTGAAAGCCACAGCATTAGGAAATCCTGTCTGCTTATCTCAGGGAGGTTAAACAGGTTCTAGTTACCCATCCAGTTACAGGAACTGAGATGTTTAAGCAATACAATTCATACCAGGAACTAAAAAATATTATTAAAACTAATTTTCTTATAGCTCAGTTCTACTCATCTGTTTTTGATGGCACTGAAAAAAGATACACTCACTAGACTAGTTAATCAGAATGAGACAGATGCAAATGATGGTGTTTTCTCAACTATTTTAAAAGATGACTTATTCAGTAGAGAAGGATGGTCAATCCAACGAGGACATAAATAGCATTAAAAGGGACAAAGACTTCAAGAAAATCCAGGGAATATTGTAACAAATTAATTTGATTACAAAGTTACTTTTCAATATTTTGCTATTCTGCTATTCTGCTGACAGGCAGATATTTTGTTTATTAAAAAAAAAAAAATAAAAAACCCAAAAGAACAGTATTAGCTCGCCACAGGAAGTTTTCTATTAATTTTTACTGACATAATAGCTCGTAGAAGAGCATTTCCTTATTTACTATGTGATGGAAACACAGTTCCTCTTAACAGTAAAAAAAAATTATTTCACCTGTAAATATCAGTCTAGAAGCTGTTTGTTGTAAGGGACCAACTGTGCACTGGGGCAGGCATAAACATAATTGGCAATATTTAGTTTTATAACTACCTTATTAAATGCGAAAATACAAATGGTTCAGAGGCACAACAAGTAGGTCCTGAAGTAAACATTAATCACTAACAGACTGTTGCCACTTGAGGCACAACGCCTTAATGTAATTACCAAATTTAGCTGTTATGAATGCATTATTCTGAGGGATTCCTGCAACAAGAATGAGCTCTTATACCAAATGAGGGATCTTATTGTGAGTTGACTCCATGGCCCTGTGGTCTTCCCACACAAGGAAAGTGAAACCACAATTTTCTCCTCTGTTTCTCAGTGGTTCTTTTTACTGAAGGACAACATTCAAGTTTGTTGCACAGCTGTCAGTTCCCACTTCATCCCACACAGCAAGTTTGGAAAAGCATCATGCAAGTTAGAGCAGTCACTGAACTGATTTTTCAAGGCTTTTACTTGGACACTGACTTGAAATAAATAAAAGCTTTAGTATCTCACATGAGACAGGAACAGGCAAGACAAAAGGTTCAAAAGACTATACACAAAGGATCTCCCTGACCAGGTAGTTACCCACATACAGATCAAAGCAAATCTTACAAAAAGATAGATTTACCTAAACCTTCAGACTCAAACAGATAAGTCTCATCAACTCCAATGGCCCTACACCAGTTAAGAAAGTTGGCTGTATTATCTCTGGCAAAAAAAGATCCTGATGGAGCATCCTTCTTACATGGAACTTTTCTCATAGGAAAATTCTGGCAGGAGAAGAAAATAAAAAGTACATTGTGCACATCATCATTGCCAACAGATTTCAAAGCATATTTGCAAAGGAAAATACAACTTAAATTCAGAATACAGAAACAGTTGTAACTATTTTGTGTTCAACACACTATGTACTCCATCAAAAAAGCTACACTAATACAGAAGGCATTCTATCTTATCATTGTGAACAGTCACTGAGTGAAAAATCCTTAGCTTTGCAGCCTCTCCCAAAGCTGACCATAGAGTTGGTTGCCCATTTACCCACATGCTGGGGAAGAAGTCTTACTGGTGGTTTCACAGGTCTGGATAAATATTTCCCTTTCCCAAGTTCTGTTCAAAGCAGCAGAATAAGCACAGCAACAGAATCTCAAATGAACTAACTACACTAAGCCAACAGATTTCAACATTTTGAAGTCTGTTCTAGAAAGTGAAGGGAATCATAAGGGAGCAAGGAGCAGTTTCCTTTAAAAAAACCCAGTACTTATTTGGTTTTAAATTAGTATCTTCAAATGTAGAAACTAGTTCAAAGATACACAAGTTGTAAATTTCATCCTCCTTAAAAGGCCCTAAGGATTTGCTGGGGAACTGGTGGACAGTGGCTTACACAGTGGAATCTGCACCAGTGAGAAAATGCAACAGAACCACAGGAATCATAATATTGTTGACAACTAGCTTATTTTTTGTAGCCAGAGTAAGGAAGCACTGGAACAGGCTGCCCAGGGAAGCAGTTGAGTCACCATCCCTGGAGGTATTTAAGAGACATGTAGATGTGGCACTTAGGGACATGGTTTTGTGGTGGGCTTGGCAGTGTTAGGTTAGCACTGATGATCTTAAAGGCCTTTTCTAACCTAAAAGATTCTATAATTCTATGATTTGTATCATCCATATAGCTCTTGCATAATTAATACTTGGCATCCTAAGTCTGCTGTCTTGTACCCCACAATTAATAATAATTCTAATATTGCTAATTATATTGCTTACTGGTAAATATCCATTATTTAAATATCCATTATTTAAACTAAAAAATAATTTAAAACTATAATGGCCTGGATATGGTGTAACAGCTCCTCCTGTCCCCCAGGGCACTTTAGCTGGTGTTCTACTATTTGACAAATCCAAGCATTGCTGTAGCTATACAGGGTATTCGTACATTCAACAAATACTGCCTTGACCAGATTTACATGGTTTTGTACTCCAAAGCAACAGAGAGTTGCTTGAGATTCACATTTCAACTGAACATTGATTCCCAGTAAAAACACTGAAGCCCATCTTCAGGTATACATCAGTTTGGATATTTCTATGGCTGACATGTACACTAGAGTTCAGCCACCAGTTGCTGGCATAAAGCATTCTATCAAATGCCAACAGGTATCTTGTTATCAACCTACACTGATGAACAAATTCCAGACTTGGGACTAAATGTACCTCTAGCAAGACTTTTATTTAAATCAAACAAAACACTTAGTAAGGGCCTTAGGATTTGATTAACAAAGTAAGTAAGTCATTTCTTGCATGAGGCCAATTTATCCATCTACAAAGCCACACTGTTGTTAATCAGTCTCTAGATATGGAGGGTAAAGAACACTTCTTTGGGAAGCTTCACTCACCTGCTTTCCTTTTAACTACTACTTATAACTATAGAGTTTATATATGTATTTTAAAAATCATATGACTCACCCTTAAGTTATTTGAGCTACAACATTTTTTAATTGTGTTTTGAAGAACACCAACCAATTGGCAGAGTAGTACCCCATTATCAAGTTCTTCTAGTAGTTGTTCTGCTTTGACTTCCATTCCTTTAAAAAAAAAAAGGTTGATATTAGAGTTACTCCAGAAAACGTAAAGAAGTTTCAGATGGACTTAGAGGCAACTTAAACAGCATTCCAATGTTAAAAACTGAAAATTAGTAGAAATATGTAAGTAAACTAAAATTAAATATCCATTTAATTATATTTTGATTAGACTAACAAAATTCAGAAATATAAATTGGAATTGTGGCAGCTAATAAAATCTGAAACCAAAGCATGCATATTAATGCAATTCTCCCAGCCACTCAGACTAAAACACACCATATCTTAATAGTCTAAAGATATTAAGTGTTAGCATTTACTAGAATATTAGAAAGTTCTTTGAAATTCATTAGACAGTGATTTATTTTTAACCTCACCCAGCAAGCCAGACAGCCAAATGGACAGATCTTCTTGCATAGGCACCAAAGTTGCTTCATGCCGCACAGATATCCACTGGTCATACAGACACACATCTGCCAAACCTGGCCCATGTCTGGGAGTCAGAGGACTTCGAGGGCTTAAGGGAAGGTCATCTCCAAACCACACCTGCAGAGGATTTCAGAAAGCTGAAGACAGGAAGCTCTACTTTTGCAGTCAGATGACAAAAACTTGTGGTTCTGAATTACAGTGAAGAACTATTATTCAAAGTCTTCATTTCCCTTTGGACAGATACACCAAATCAACACAACACTGAGAGAAGGGTGAAGTTCTTATTAGTAACTCCTGCATCAAAATACTACTACATTCATTCTCTTGACTTCTTTGGATTTAAAATTACGTATTTTCTTCAATATTGACTAGAGAAAACATGCATTAAATGTGTGGTTTGGTTTTTTTCCCCAGCACATTCTAAATCATTAAATCTGCAGTTTATCCTACAATTACTACAGACTACTGATTTCTCTGCTCAAACATTTCAAAGGCATTTTGTGCTTAAATCATTAAAAACTATGACATTAGAAGGGGAAATATGTTCCCATGCAAGAACATAACACACTTACTGAACAAGAATCCTTAGCATTTCTCTTCAGGACTGCATATTTTCAAAATGAGAGGCAACTTACATTTCAAGAATAGGACTACACTGAAATTTCGTGTACGAAATTCCCAAACACAGAGTCTTTTTGGTATTCTTAACTACTTTCCTTCAGTTCAGTGTGTGTAAAAATACACTTATTTATTTATACTTAAGGATTAACTAGAATGTTTTAAATATATAAGGTCTTAAAAACTATAAAGTATTAAAAACCACTTCTTAATCACCAAGCAAGTTATTCAATAATCTCAGCCTCTGACTTCAAAACCTTCCTGGGTAACAGTACTAAACCTATCTGATAGCAATGGTGGGTCATCCATTTTGTCACATTTTTCCACTTATAAAATGGGAAAATTATTTTTTTTTTATTAGAGGTAACTCTGAGGAGTCTAGTATTTCTTCTGCTTCAGGGTAGATCTTTGGATTAAAAAAAAGTATTATACAGGTATACGGCATCACAACACTTCAAAAGACATTTACCTGAACTGCATTCTGCATGGTCACCTGCATTTACATTAGTTTCTCCCCCTGGGGAAAGATAAGAGATTTTTAATACAGTTTCTCCTGCTTTCATGAAAATCCCAAGAAAAACTCACCAGTGCTGTTTTGGAAAACTAAGAACGAGTTGAATCAGTAAGGGAAGGAAAAAAGGGAATTATCTTAGTAGCTAAGGTTTTGATCCAGTATTCAGTCAACTTCAGTTCTCTGCCCTGAAATAAAGAGGCAGTTATACAGCACAAAGTAGCAACTATCTTTGTATGTATAAACAATACTCTCAAGCTGGCATTTTAAGGAGCTGTATGGCATTAATTTTGCCAAAGAGTAATACAAATACTTCAGACTATTCTTAGATTTAATAATGTTGGCATTCATCTTTTGCTTCTCAGCTATCACATGTATATCATGTACATGTGTGTAGGGAAATATATGCACCCTGACTTTACATTAAAGACTCTGAAGATTATGAAAATCTTAAAGGAAATAGTTTTGAAGAATAAGATTTTTTTCTTACAGAATCATAGAATGGTGTGGATTGAAAGGGACCTTAATGAAAATCTAGTTCTTACAGAGATACATGAGAGAAATCAATGTTTTCATTAAATTCTGTTGGGATTGTGACTTTCCAGGCAGCATGCATACACCTAAGTTCTCAATGGAATGCTGCAAACTATTGTAGCAATATCGTTATCAAGACAATTCCCTGGCAAAACAAACCTTAAGGAAAGTTTTAGAGGCCATCTGGTCAACGCTTTCTCTCCTGAAGCCAACACAGTATTTTCCAGAAATGCTTTCAACCATGGGAAAATCCAGCATAAGCTCTACACTGGGCTGAGGATTAGTAAGTCTCTCCATGGAGGCTCCAGATCTAGAGATGTGCAGCATGACCAGGTTAGCTTTATACATGTGCACCAGAAGGTATTTCTCCATCATAATTCTCCACAGTGGTACGGGGAGGGCATTGCAACATCAAATAGTACTTATTCGGTCTTGCAACCAGTTAAAAAACAACTTTCTTGCTCTGTTACTTAATAGCTGCAATAAAACATCTAACTGATTCAATTGAAAATCGGATTGCAGACATTATCAGACATTTTTAGCTCATCTGTTTTCCTTTAAAAATAAATAACTTTTGTCTTCTGCCCCAGATGTTTAAGCTTTGTATGTAGATGGCATTGTTCTCTCCTCCTGTACAACTTTGTCTTCCTATGACAAAAGGCTGAATAGCCCACCAGAGAAAACAAAATTCTTGTAAAAATTCTCCCCTGTCATCCTACACAGAAAGCAGAACCGTGTCATTCCCTTCCCCTTTTCTCTTCCACCGCCTTAAACCCCACACACTACATAGGACCACACATGTCAGGCATTTCAAACAACTTACCTCTATGACCAGCAAACAAGCAACCAGTTTGTTTTCAGGCTGAAGCCTCTTCCCTGTACCAGAACTGCTAGCACTTCTCAGACTTTATCAGAGACACTCCAAGTGGTATCTTTCCCCTTCCTTTTATTTCTAGAGAAGGGACAAAAAAGAAAAAAAAAAGACATCCTCTTCTTGATGTCATTTTTCCTTCTATGAATGAACAAGGGAAGGGCAGGGTATGTACCAAGCATTACTAATGAGCATGTTATGCTTCCCAGAGCTTTGTCCAGGGGAATACATTTTCCTTTGGCATAAGAAAGCTATTGTTCCAAGAGAAGCTCAGTAAGAGGCTTCATTGATTAAAAAAAATAAATAAAACAACAACAGAACAGCCAGTAGAGAAGCTGGTCTCATTAAAATAAGGAGCTCCATATAGGCTAACAAGAGCTGGCATATTAACTGCCAAGGGAAAACAAAAGGCAGCCTAATTCACAGGGAGAACTCAAAACACGAACAAAGGAAAATATTCGCACAGCAGCTATCACAAGAATTCTCAGCATCTGCAGTTTTGTGGCATGCCTGACAAAAACTAGTCTTACCAAAAAAAAAAAAAAAAAAAAAAAGAAGGAAAAAAGGAGATTGGGGAAAATTGTGGCACTTGAACTTCAAGGGCCTGGTCTTCTAAAAGAAGTTATTTTGTAAGCCCATATGTCAACGGGTTCCCTAGAAAGTCAAACAGCTTGGCTTATTATTAGTGCATCTGAATAGCACTTAAGAAAAAAAACAAACCTCTGATGATACAGACTTTTGAATTTTGAGTCGAAAATGTAATATAGTAACAACTACCCATTTTCAGATCCCACAGTTCAGCTGTAAGATTGCAGAGAATTGGGAATCATGTAGCTTTACCATGAATTAATGTAACCTTACCACTTACTGGGAGAGGCATAGGATAAGCAGACCCAGAGATCTGCCACCTTCAAGTAGTCACCTGAAAAGGTGCAGAAGGTGCTCTGGTGAGATGAATCCTGCAGTACCAGGCAGAGTCATAATCAAATCTGACTTTTTCTAAAACCAGTTGTGTTCCCTGCATCAAAAAGCTATACAAAATGAATGAAGGAAGTATGTATTTGATTATGAATTCTGGCAGTTCCAGATAGAACTCTATCAGTTTCTACATATCAGGTTTATCAACTCGCCTTCATTCAACAGGAATTTGGTGTTCAGGGATCACAGTTTGTGAAAGAAAAGACCTCAGAATGAAAATACACTGTAACATGTCCTCCACATAACTTCAAGTCATGCCATTCCCATTTCCAGGCCAGCTGATATCCCCAAGGTCTCTTGGGACAAGAGGCTGAATAAGCCCATTGCAGTAGAAACAATTCTTTCAATAATTCTTCCTCTTTCTCTTACTCTTTTTGGACAGAGAATAGTCTTTCTGGGGGTATTTTCCTCCTCACTTTTCCCTCCCTGCTTCACCCCTTCGCTCAGAAAACACTAGAAAATTGCAAGCACTTCCCAACCAGGGGGCAACCAGCCCAGCTCCAGGCTCACCAAATGCAGAAACTCCCCACCACCAACCCCACTCCCAGAAAACACTTTGGTTTTGCTGGCACTTCTGCTGCCAATGGCTCTGTGGGATGGAAGGATAGGAGAAATGTCACCTAGACACACCTCATAGATGGATCAACACAGCAACACTGATTTACTGAGAGACAGGCAGTCAGTCCCAAATGATATCTCGGGAAAGGCAAGCACTGCCTTCAGCTGGCTGATTGACAAACCTGTCAATCCAGCTGTGGATCAACATTAGGTAAGAGAGGTGAGAAAAACATACCTATCTATTGGCATGTGGCATAGGGACAAGCATTTTTGAGGAAGAGGGGGCAGACACACTCTGGACATAACCCACATAGCCTTGCAAGGCCTGTCTCTGCTCTCCAAAGAGATGCCTGTCACTTTGCCCCCAGGCAATTTGAGAAAAGCAAAGTCAGCAAACTTTACACAAATACTTCAGAGTGTTTGCAAATACTGCAGGGTGCTAAACACGTGCTCTTAGATGCTACATGAGATAGCCTGCTTAGTATCAGTTGTATCAGGATTTATAGATCATTCACTGGTGCCCAACTCAACAAGGCATGCTACACTAATTACAACCCATTCCATAGCACAAGATGAACCAAGTCCAAGTCCCATTTTACTTGACTGCACAGTTTACAAAGAAAGAAACAAATAAATCCACAACTCCATAGATAGCTACAACATTGATGAAGCAGCCATTGACCTAGCTGAAGGGCAACCTAAAGGGCTTCACAGACTCATTAAAATGCCTTGGACTAATAGGCTCATTAAAAAAAAAACTTGAGGAGAAACAATTTTATATATTCACCCCATATTTAAGATGTGTAACACATCATCTTCTATTCCATCAACACCCAAAGGCAGTCACAATAGACTAACCCAGAGCAGCTGGAAACTGTAGGTTAGTCTTAACAGTACCTACTGAAATCCATGCTTTTAAACACACTGAAATGAAAGAAGCTGTCATGTCAGTATCTGTTGAAACCTACTACAGGAAAGACAAGATTTTATTTGATACACATATCCTAACATGCAGAAGAAAAGAGGTAGGCACAAGAGATCCGCTGAGTGGAGCGCTACTCCCTCCTCACTACAGCAATTACAGAGACTTTTTGTTGTATTACTGAGTCAGCAGAAGCTCTGCTTCCCAAGGGAGGCCTTAGAGGCATGAAAGGGAAAGAACCAGACTAGTCAGTCCAAGGTGATGGGCATTAAGGTGGCAACCAACAATAAATCACGCTGACTGCTCTCCTCAGGGACTGCCCTTCTGCACCTCTCCATGAAGTGCACACAAGCAGTGGCAGTGAGCACGCTCTCCCATTCCAAATGGCGACAAAGGCCCAGGATACACCTATCAGAGCAGAGAAACCCACTCGAAATCAGGGAGGAGCACTTAATCTCATCAACTGCCATCTCTTCAGGAGACATGCAGATGGCTCCTTTACCACAGGAGGATCCAGTTTGGGGAGAGGTTGGTTAACACAGGACACACTACGCCAACTGCTCACTCGCCTTCACAGCCAAGCTCTTCTCTGCCCCCCATTTCCATCCCACACTTCTTCCAGCAAAGCAACATGGTGGAGAGCATTGCTCGTTGCCCATACAGCAGGCTGCTGGCTGGCAAAGCCAGGAGAAGTTTATTATGACTTAAATATAAAATCCTGTCTTATTATGAGAGATCCACCCACTACGATTTCAAATGCATAGGCCAGTTATGCCTTATAGATTCTAAAGAAATACAAGTATTTGTTTTCCATGGCTTGATCTGATACTGATACTATGCCAAAGGTGACACACAGCATCCCTGGCACACGGCCAGCTTTTGAGCAAAGAGAGGAGCCAGATGCTTTTCGGCTTATTAAGCAATGTGAATGAGTGTTTTAGCCAAGAGCACTGGGGCAAACTTCCTCCAGAAACAGCACTGCATCCTCAAACGCCTGCATGGGGCACAGGAGAGACTGGTTTGAAGGCTGTTATGCAAAATCTCTCCCCTCTCCCTTCCCTACGGTAAGTTTGGCGGCACTTCCCTTCCGACATCTATTCCCGAGACGCCGGATGGGAGCTGCTGCCCATGGACGGCAGACCCGGCCGATCCCAGTACCCGGCTCAGCCCAACACCAGGCTCTGTCCGCGCTACTCGGGGCTCCTCGACATGCGCGACGCTCAGTGCGTTTCCAGCGCTGCCCCTACAGACAGGCAGGACTCCCCGAGTGCCGCCGCTCCGGACCTGCGCGCCCGAGGTACGGACTCGAGTGGGACCCTGCCGAGCCGCCCCACGCCCCGCCCGGCGCTCAGGCCGGACCCGCCGCCGCTCCGGCGCTCCGCACCTTCCAGGTGGGCCGGGTCTGGGGTACCGGCATCCCCCGGCCACACACCGGAGTGGGGTACAGCCACCAGCCACCCACCCACCCACTGACCGGTACGCTACCTTATGCTATGCTAAGATACGCTATGTTAAACTATGCTATGCGACCCGATCTGATTTGACCCCGTCCCGTCCCGTCCCATCCCATCCCCACTGTACTCACGGTCCCGCCGCTGCCTCGCCGCGCTGTCCGCGCCGCACATCGAGGCGGCCCCGCCCGTCCGCGCCGCTCCTTTCGAAAGCGCCAACCAGCGCGCGGGGGCGGGGCCGGGGGCACACCTGGCCCCGCTCCCGGGACTCTGCCCCTGGGGACGGCGCTGCTTCCCGGGGCAGCGGGGGCGGGCTTGGCCGTGGCCGTGGGAGCCCGAGCTGGCCATCGGCCCGCAGAGCAGCCGAAACGTGAAGGGGCCTTTTGGCAGGCGACGATCTGCCCGAGCCTTTGGGCGCGCAGCTCGCACAGCCCGGGGCTCGGCGCATCGCTGCCCACGGCGCTGGGAGCACGCCCAGGCACAAGGAAACCACCCGCTCCGACCGCAGCACCTGATGGCATCAAGTAACCTCGCACACCATCCAGACACATTTACCTGTTCCAAGAATGTTGCTGATGGTATTTTTCAGAACTATTAAGCACCAACAATCAAAGTAATAAAGCAAAATAACCTGTGGCACACTTTCACAAAGTATAGATACCATATAATTTTTACTTTGAAGTAGTAATGCAAATGAAGTTACATGTTACATGGCTCTTTTCCATTTTGTAATTTTTCTTCTTGCGAAGAAATAACATCTTGCACACCTTACATGAACGCATGTCACAGCTGAACAGTTAATGACTATGGCATTAACCATTTCTTCTGGTTTATTACCGTAAATACCTGTAATATATTCTTTAACAGAGGCAAAGCACAAAAAAAACCCCACTGCAATGAAAAAATATGAATGGAAACTTGCATTTCCCTATTTCTCAAGAGGAACTGTAACTGCAGTCAGCTTAATTGCAGAAGGAATTAACTGTGTTCTTCCGTGGAGCTGGTGGGCTCTTTCTGATTAGACAATATAAATACAGAAAAAAGTTATACTCACGTGTGAAGATCTAATAGCTATACAATATTCTGTGCGTAGTGAATAAAATTACTTTTATGAATCCATGTCATGTTTCTATAAAAATGCAGTAAAGAAAATACAATGCACTGGGGGATACTTTTCTGTGAAAATAAATGCTATGTGGTCCTTTAAAAACTTATTTCTTCTGCAATAAAAAAGTATCCATCACTGCACATCCCAGATCTCACAGAGAAGAGGGGTGAATTTGTGATCATTCACTCTCCATGACATCAACATCTCTGCATGATGATGGTTAAATGTCCGTAATTCTGTGAGACGACCCAGAAGACATGCAAAGTGCTGAGGGTTATCTGGGTGGTGAAGTTTGCAGAATTTTTGTAGAATATCCAGCAGTGGCTCTTGAAGCCTTTCCACAGAATCTCTGTCCTTTATGTATTGTCGATCTAGTTATGGATTTAAAAGAAAAGAAGTAATTAGCAAATATATGCTCTGACACATTGCAATTATTTACACTGATAAATTAACATTAAAGTATTCAAATATTTACACTGGCCAGTGGTGTTCACGCCTACCAAAAATATTTATTTTCAAATTAAGAGGAAATAAAAGCTCTTAATGTTGTATTTTTGCATTAAGGTTTTCATGTGAACTTCTTGCTTCTAATCTAGAGAATATTTTAATTTTCTCAAAAACCAGAGTGTTTTAACTCTGCAATGTTTCACTGGAGTTTTATCATCATCTCCTCATGTGGTTCTGCACCAGAGTATGTCTTGTGATGCATTGCAACAACTGAGCCACACAGTATAAGTTTTTGGAGGTGTGGTACTCTTGGGGAATTTGGCCAGTACAGAGAGGGCGCAAGCAGGTCACAAGAGTGAAATCAAACATCTTCATCCTCAGATGAAACGTCTTTGTTGGAAAATGCTTGTCTTTTTATTTTGTTCAGATGGAAGTATGTGTTTGGGTACTTGGAGAGGGAGGAAAAGAGGAGGAGGGGGGGTTTGTCACTGAATTTTTTAATGTAAAAACATTTCCTGAGACACACAGATTCAAAAAGTGATGGAAATACTTCACCTTCCCATCTTCAAAGAAAGAACCTGATTTGGAAACCTCAGTGTCTGTCTTCTACCCTGAAGCATCAGGATTCTCTTTTCCCATTCCTATGATAGTCAGTTTGTTTGTAGCACTATACAATTTCTCCATATTTTGTAGGCAGAGATGGTTAGTTTTGTGTTGTCAAAGAATTAGATTTTAGAGCAAAGCCTGTAATCAGGGCTGAGATGTTATTGTGCCAGCACTTCTGCAAAGTCTGTTTTCTATACTTTAATAGTCAAGAAAGCTACTTTCTACTGTCCTTCTGCTCTTGGCATCTGGTGTTTGTCCAATAAAGCTGAAGACCTTCATTGCCATATTCTAAGGTATAGGGTTTCCCAATTTCCCTCTGAAAATATGACAATCCATAATGGTCAGTAGTGGTGTGCATGTAACCACATAGGGTTTTTTGAAGGAGGAAGCCTGTTGTGCTAAGCAGTGAAGAGATACCAGTAAATTTTTTAAGCAGAGTACTTAAGCAATTTTTTCCTTGTATAAAAACCCAAATGATATAGCAGGACATTTGAAGTTTGGATTTGTGTACTTGTTTTCTGGTTTAATAACTGCATATACTGAATAAACATGTATAAGCTCACTTACTCCATATAGAATGTAAGTTTGTACAAATCTCAGGTCACAAATCTCATGCTTTGTTTCCAAAACCACGACTATTTAATTTTGGCTGAGAAGTTACCTGGGGATAGGATAACTATGGCGGTGAGTAGTGCATATTCTTCCTGTGTCATCTTCAGCTCTCCAATGCTTTTATAAAAATTAAACATGGGAGTTATGAATTCATCTGAGATACCTGTGAGAGGGGGAAAAAAAGTTATAGCATTTCTTAATTATTGAAAAAATCTGGTTTATTGCTACACAACAATTTTTTCATATTGACTGTCTTAGCGGGAGAAATTTAGGACACAAATCAGGCCTGATGCAAGACAGTTACAAAAGTGCAAGCACATCCTTGTTTTTCAGAGCAAACTAGACACAGACAAGCACCGGCAACTTCTTTTTGCACAGTTTCAAATTCTTTCTTTCAAGCAATTCATTTTCCTCTATAGGTTTGTCCATCTGGCTCTTTGGAACAAGTCTCATATGTGGTATCCTCAAAGTCTGATGATATTCTGTCTCCTCCTGGTGAAGCAGTCCCCACGTTCCCTGTCTCTGCATTAGTTATATGGAAACCTTTCAGGGCATATAGGGTTTAACTCTAGCCCAACTCTATAGCTAACTGCCTTGGGCAGTTGCTTCAGTTGTCTCCACTAAGACACTTAATTACTCCTTTGATGTAGCCTGAAACTTTAGTTAGTAGTCTGTACTCCAAGATCAACTTGCTTGCAAATACTGCTACCTTAAAGCATAAAATAGTGTATTATAAAGTGTAGAGCCATAAATAATTGAAATCCATCCCAATTTAAGGATGGGGTCATATGATTCTCTTACCATCAGCAAAATCCTTTGGGGTTACCAAACTGTGGCATGTCAATGGGGCTTCCTCTTACTGACTTTGTCATCAGGTCACAATGTTCTTACTTAGCCTTAAAATACAGATGTACTCAATTCTGCTCTTTGGTGTAAAAGAGAAGTAGATCCTATGACATAAAAATTATTTTTTTTTTCAAATGGTATGTGAGTCATTCAGACCAAATACTAGACTCTTGACAGCAGCTCCTTGCAACTCTGAAACAATGGCAATGATGAGGTGTAGATATCCAAACCAGTGGTTCTGCAGCAAGAGTCTTTTGGCCTTCCTTGGCTGAAATGATGGAAACGTCCTCTGTTCCCACAGATGAGTACCACAGGATCTCTTGTAGTTTTAGTCTTAATTTTGAGCTGTTCTAGGAGAATTCTTTGTAATTTGGTGTGGAAACCACATGAAATAATGTGGTTTTGAGTACAGCACAAGGCTGAAGTCCAGGATTGGTGAGGTTTGGAGTGCATCCAGTAGGGGAAATTCAAAATGAAACTCAGCAGGTGGAACTCAAAGAAAGGAAACATGAAGCCACTTGACTTGACTATGAAACAGTCACATTTTGCTGTGACAGTGAATTTACTTCAACCAGTGGAATAGTTCTGTGTTCCAACAGTGAAAGAATGGACTTGCAGGGTATAGTCCATTTGGTGGCTGTCTCGTGTTTAAACACATAACATGAGCAACCTATGTTCACTTCAGATTACAAGCCACAAATCTTGATTTTGTAACAAGTTCAACACTACTAAATTAAGCAGATATATATGATGCAGCTCAGCTCATCCTGTAGAAGTTAGTAACACAGCTGATGCTGACAATAGTCAAAGAATCTAATGTTCTGCCAGGTTTATGTTGTTAGTCATAAGCATTAATTATTTAGAATTTTGAACACTTTTTATTGCTAACTTTAGGGGAACCACCTGTCTCTCTCCTGGGTGGTTTTAAATGCCAAAGTTCCTTACAATATGTAAGTAACACATACCTATGGCACATGAAAGTATTGAAGTTTGCATTAAACTAGAAACAGGAAAAAAAGTGAGTCTAGCTGAGCCATAAAGCAGAGCAAATTAATTCCTTTCAAGAAAATTAATAGCTAAGCAATGACATGAGAAAAGTCCAAGACGAACTTGATATTTTTAGAAGTCTCTGTACAAGGTATTGCGCCACAGAACACAGTCATCTTGGCAGTAGACAAGAAATAGAACGTGGACTGTGACTAAGACTCCCATCATTTGTTTCTCATATTCATAATTTGATTTTCTCTCTCTCTGTTTTGTTTTTTTTTTCCTCCTTTGAAGGTCAGGTTAACTTTCAACTGGATGAATTCATTGTTTTGCTGACCACAAACTCCTCAAGTCCTGCTGTCAACGTTGCAGAAGTAGGATGAATATTATGGTGGTGAACAGGGTGTGGAGTAACTAATTCAGGTCCTCAGTGGTTGAAACACTGCATAAGCATGTAGTAAAACAATCCCTGCCCCAGAAAGCTTATAAGCTAACACTAAGAAATTACAGTATGAATGGGTGCAGCAAAAAAAATCAATATAGATGTGGAAGCAAGTGAAATTACAACAGGGAATTTCTCTGCATTACTGTACTCCAAATAGAGAAATAGAAGGATGAAAGAGAATAAAAAGGGGTGTTTCAGCAATGCAACTAATTTACCTTTGGCTTTTATTGAGAACAGAACTTTGAAACCTTTAAACTGATATATGCTACAAGACAATTACTAACAAAACTATGCAAAATGAGCAATTTTGAGGCTAAGATAATGGAATTTTTTATTAGTTACTAGTTTTGCTGTCTTCCCATCTTTGCTGGAGTTTCCCAGTTACTTCATCACCCTGCATGCGTGTTACACAAATTGCTCTTCCATCACAAGAGGGGGCTGTTTTCTAATGTGATTGAAAATGCTTCAGTTTGGATTTAATAAGCTCCACCAGAAAGAAAAAAAACAACACGGAAAACACAGGAAACAGATGTTTATAGTTTTTTTTTTTTTTTAGCTACTGTACAAGATGTTGCCACTTCGATTGAGATTATGGAACAAGAATTAAAGGCGATTTGGTGCCTGTAACTGGAAACACTAGAGAAGAAATGAATTACATGACTTTCCCAATGCCATTGCTACAAGTCATATTCCAAAAGTGGAAAAAAATCTAGTAGATAAAGTTTTATTTCTGGCCTCAATGAGAATAGGAAAGTTAGTTCTGTCTAATCCTCTTTATTTAGATCAGCCAAGAGCCCTGTGCAATATTGTGTCAGGTAGGGAGAGCTTCCTGGTCAGTGCTAATAGTGCCTCCTTCCTAACCTTTTTCAAAATCCTTGTCTCATGCAGCATTATGGCAATAAGGACATGCTCATCCTTCATGGTTCATTGGGCATCATTCTGAATTACAGAGTCCTACCTACCAGCCCAGCTCAATCTCTGCAGATGATACTGCAGGTCATTCAATTGATTTCTCTATGTTAATGCATGACTGGCTGTAAACCCAAGTGTGGTCAGTTGGAAACATGAGCTTTACTGAGTACAGCCTTGCAGCATCAGATTAAAGCAGATTTAAACCCAAGAACATTATTCATTCAGCATCCCTTATTTGGGTAATTTCATCCCCATTTGTAGTTTAAGACACAGCGTTGCTTTAGATCTTGCCTTTTTTAGAGTTTTGTTACTATGATTTCACTAACTGTAAGATGGTTGTTCTATAAAGGTAAGATGACTGATGCTTTCATAAGGTTTTCAGTTTCAGACCGTAAATAATTATCTCATTTACCTAATCCTGGAATAGGGGTTTTTTTACTGTAATATCAAGTCAGTATTGCCAGATTTTTGAAACAGTATCCTCTCTTCTATTTTGTTTGTTTGGTAAAACTGAATAATTAATCTATTGCAAGAAGAAAGCTTGAGAGTAAGTACTAATTAACAGTAACTAGCACTGTGTTATTAATATAGATAAAGAGATCTTTTTTCCTGATAAACATGGAGGTGGCAATGGATATGAAACCAAGGATAGATTAGCAGCTGCTTTATGCAAATGAAATATTTTAATTACTTTCAAACTTCAATTTTATCTTGCACAGTGTTTTATCTACCAGAACTACTTTCCATGCTGCTTATGAGCTCTCCCTTCTGAGCTATTCAAATGCATTATTGACCCTTTAAACACTGATCAAATTCACCCCATGGATGCTGAGTGCCAAATAGGGGAACATCTAGCCAGCAGAGAAGGCACACCAGAGCATGTGCTCATGACCTTTCTTCTGTCTGTCTTCATCTTGTAGGCATTAAATGAGAAGTTAGCATGCATCAGGGAGAACTCACAATCAGGATATCAAAACTCCATCTTCTTTAAAGCAATCCATAGGACTTCTGTGAAGTCATCATTACAAGCAAAGAAATCTGAGTTTAAAAAAAAACAAACCAACCAAACCTTCAAGGAGTGTGCAAATTACGTTGCCACATACTGGCCTTGGCAGTGGCCTGAGTACCTGCAGTCAGGAGAAAAATGTGGTCTGGCACTCAGCAGCAGCATCTGCACTGCCTTGGGCTAATCTTCGTAGGTAGAGTCTAAATAAGTTTTTGGTCTGGAGAAGCACGCTTATGCAGAAGAAAAGAGATTGAGTCCCTGGCATCTGTTCTTGTTTTCATGGGTATAAATCTACTCTGCAGATGTAATTTAAACACTTTTAGCAACTTTATTTGCAATTCAGGAACATAGCACTGGCTAACTTGGTATGGTAGGTTGTGCAGAAAAAGTATGCAAACAGAAAAGCTCTTTCCTATAATGTGCAATTTAAAGTGGTCCTAATTTCTAAATATTTTAGGCAGTGTGCAAGTTTTGACTAAAGTCACAGGATGGTGTCTCTTTCCATGAGGATGCATATGACTGTTTTGAGGGTTAGACACTGAACTCATCAGGGAAGAGAATTTCATTTTGTTTCTCTGCACAAACCCCAGTAGAATGGGGGTTTGACGCACCACCGTTACTCAGTACCAATAACCAAATGATAAAAGCCAAAGGCAATGGAAGTGATTAGGTATCCATAGTTCTGACATCAAATTTTGCCTTTGGTTGCAGGAATCTCTTATCCAAATTAAGGGAGCTTTGTATCCCACATTCAATGGCAAAAAGTGGTCTCTTGCCATGCTTTGAAAGTGTGGCTATTTCTTTTTTTTCCTTGGATCTGACTTCACTTCAGAACACGTAATCCATCCAGGAAGACAATAGTGTATTTCACAATGTCCTGCTGTCAACCTAAAATTTGTGTCCAGGTTCTTCCATTTCTGTCAATACCAGGTCGTATCTTATTTCCCAATACCCAAATTCGTAGAACAGCTCTGTAGAATAAAATGATGAAATAAAAATCTGTGTCTCTTCATGACCACTGAAAACTTGTATGTCTAGGAAAACAAACTACAAATGCTCACTGAGAAAAAATTCAGTATCAACACTGTTTTTTAAAATACTGTACTGCTCAATAATGGGGAGAATTTGCTTTCAAAATAACAGAAAGAAACCTAAGCATTGAATTACTAGGATGTCAGCCTCTCACAGAATGAGTTAATCACGTGTTTTATGCATAGTGAAGCATCAAATAATATCAATAACATTAAATAAAATGTCTGTATTTCTCATTAAGTCTCAATATTAGAGTGAGAAGGAGAGGGTTTCAGTCACAAGAGGAGTTAATGTAATAATTTCCATAACAGCTTATGGAGAAAGACCATCAGGGCACAAAGACAGTCTCCGAAATGCAGCAGGACTTGAGCAATATGCACAAAAGCTAAGAAATAAAAATACACCTCATCATCATGAGAATGAAAATGAATACTGATAATGCTGAAAGGTCATCACCACCAGATCTCTGACTTCTTTATCAGAAAAAAAACCCAACAAACCATTCCATACAATCTGCCTGGGGAAGACATAAATATTTATAGATCAGAGAAACTTCAAAGTGGATACAGTGGCAGGTGACAGAAATTTGGACAGCTTGTGATTTTAAGCAAGGATCACCACCACCCTCCCTGATTTTATGGATAGAGGCATCAAGGCTTGACAATAGGACATTTGTCTGCACCTGAAAATATGCAGACAGAAGTTCTGACTAACAGCAATAATTTATGGCTGCTGGCATGACAGTGTTTAGGATCTCACTAGGAGCCATGAATAATGGTTTCTTCATTTTTTACTTATGCACTTAATTTTTAAGCTCTTACTCAACCATCCCTGAGTTTCTCCTGCTGTTCTCTGTTGTCTTTGTAGATTTTAGCTTGCTGCATTTAGGGTTATTTGGGAGGTGTTTTTTGTTTGTTTGTTTTTTTCTCCAATGAGGTGTATGTTAAAAAAGGAGTTTAATCTCTTCTGGCCAAGCTTATCTCTTGAACTAGTCTATAACATGATAATGACCAGTTGAAGCTTTCAGTAGCACTTTTCCTTACTAGTTAAGGCTGGAAAAGGCTACTTACATTTTTAACCCAAAGTCACATTTGGTACAGGCTACTATTCAACACAGAGCCCTGGTGCTGAGTCCTATGACATGCATATTTAATATTTTTAGTATACAATACTTAATACTTTTGAAAGCCATATGTGTTAACAATGATAATAGAAGAATGTGGATGCCTTCCCTTCATTTTGTTTAAATTTGTGACACCTGAAAATGATGAGCATATAAGCCACAAAGATAAGCTGTTTCAGTAGTAGGTATTTTGAAACTATTTTTATTTCTTTAAATAGGTTCAATAGCAGCAATTAACAGTGCTACAAATGAGAAGATTTACAAGCTGCTTTTGTTGTTTACTGTCACAGCCCGACTAAATGCAGCCAAGGAAAATCTTTTTAAGTAGGCTTGAATTTTCACAGAGTGGAGATATAAAGTATATGGAAAAGGGTATTTTGTTCTAGATTCTGGATTTTAATAGAAGGAAAGAATGCAGTCAGCAGCAGTAAGCTGGATATTAAATTATCCTCCTGTAATACAGGAAGGGATAAATTCTAGCAGCAGTGTTTCCTCTTATGTCTCCAGCTTGATCCTGGCTTGAGGGAAGATGTTTCAGAAAGCCCCTTCCAAGAGCAAAAAGATAGATATATGTATGTATACACACACACACACGTTAAAAAAGTTATTGTGTTTAATTTCTTAGGAACCGCTGAGCCCAGGCTTTTTGGTCTAATCCAGAATCCACTTGCAGTCTACCTTGGAGGTTTTTTACCCATAGAAAAAAATTTGAAGGAAATCTTCCTTTAGAATAAAAATACCACATTTGAAATTGTTACTTGTCTTGAAATTTTCTTTTACACAAAATGTTATTTTTTAAATTTGCTTCATGGCAGGTAAATAATACTAATGCAGAATATAGCTGTTGTGTTATGATGTGAAGTGTTATCATTAAGTCTAGTACAAACTTGCAAAAAGTAATATTACATCTTATCTGGATTCAGTATTTGCAGAGAATTAACAGAATATTTAAAAATTTTAACTAATGAAAAATTATTGGTATTATAGATAATGGTTTATATAATGGTCTGGATTGAAGTATTTCCTCTGCTTCTGTTTTTTTTAATGAACAATTGATATCTTGAACAACAAGATTGATACTCACTGAATAGATTAAGGAGCGAAGCTTTCAGTAATCATGAAGCCATTATGGATTCATTTCTCTAAGACCTATTTTTACCAAAATTTAGGTTATAATCCAATAGAAAAATCTCTTGCCTTCTTGGCATATTTCTCTGCCTCCAGAACCTGGACAAGAAGCTACTTATATCACTCTGGAAGTCATAATTTCCAGTCCATCAAACAGTACATTCTTATAATCAATCAAAATGAAAGAAATAAAAAACCAGAATTACTAAATATTAGCTAAAAAATGAGTATGCTAAGCCAAAATAAATACATTCCTTCAGTAAGTGAATTATTCTCAAGTTTTTTAACTGCTTGTCAGTGCTTCTAATATGTAAGTATTGTTTTAATTTTGCATACATCAGTAGCACTTTCTGATTCAGAAATTCAGAACTGAGTTCAAGCCCATTGCGATGACTAGTATTGAAGGTTACATGTTCTTCTGTCTCTTCTCTTTCTGACCCTTAAAAAGGAAAGTCAGGAGCCAGAACCTATAGGCTGACTCTCTGATTCAGAATTGTTGGCATATTCTGTGACTCTGTGATTTGAATTTTCTATGATAGGCAGCTAAGAATTGGATAAAGCTTGCTGGTCAATACAGAAGGCAAAACATTCAATATTGCATTGGTGGAGCACAAAGAATGCATAATAAGGCAAAACACAACTTTGCCTGCTTTAAGGAACAAACATCTAGAACACTTGGCTTTTCATAATTATTAGGATTTATTTCTAGAACCAGTGGAATTTATCAGAGTCATTGAGCCTGTAATGCACCTTATGAAGCAGAAGACATACTGAGAACATGCCATGTTTATAGTTCTATGCACCTTGTGCAGTGTCATTTAGTTTTACCAAACTGACCCTAAGAATAGGGAGTTCCCTTCAGTCATCTCCAGTAATATCCTAAAATCTTTTTTTTTCTTTCTTTCTTATAATGGTTGCTTTTGAAAGTGTAAATTACCAATATTTTATGTGAACAATTTGAAATCATGATATTTCTTCTTCACTCTTCTTTCATGCCCACCATTGGAGACATGCACTGGGTTTATTCTATATAAAATTATTCTTAATACTTTTACCTTATGAGCTTTAGATTCAAGTCTGAGTTAGATTTGTCCTAGTTAATATAAAAAATGACATTCAGATAAATCTGTTTCAGTGCTAATAAACAATTTTACTAGCTTTCCAAGGGCCAAATACTGACACAGGAGAGTAATGGTGCAGTTTGTTTTTTCCTCATTAAACAAGATACTTACCACTATTGCGAATTCTTTCTTCTAAAAGGACAGTATGTCCCGTAGGAAGTTTCCTGCTGAAGATCTCAGCTGAACGGAGAAACATGGCTTCTACTGCTGAGCCCTTCAGCAAAGCAATCTGGTCTTCATGATCAAGGGTCTGGAAGCCTGGGGAGACATTGGAAATAAGTCAGGAGCAATGGTAAAAGTTTCCGCTTCTTTCTGTCCTGAAATTCTTGCATGTGAGGTGTCCCACATCTGCATAACCTTGATGTTGGTGTCAGTAGGGTTGCCAAGTGCTGCCTAAACTGAAACCCAGATTCCAGAAAATGACACAGATTTGAACCTCATAAAATTTTATGAGGATTACATGTGATTCAGTGTTCATGGTACTTTTAAATGAACATGATAAACAAAATCTAGTGGCAGAACATAATCAATAGAATTTTGTCTAGCCTAATCCTGCTCCCTAATACCTTCTGTCATGTTTCCACCAGGGCTTTCTATATGCCTTTCCCACTGCCACACTGCTTTCAGTCCTTTCCATGCTCTGATGGCAAAAATCAGCATTTGAAGTGGCTAATTTTAAATATTCCACCTTGTCTTTGGACCAATATATTATTTTACATAGAGGCTTCCTGCTGTGTTTTCAATATCCATTTCACTTTCAAGTACAAATCTCCTTCCTTCTTCATTTCCTGCAAACCAGTATCCCAGTTAACATAAAAAAAAATAATTGCAACTGCAGTTCTTGGCTTCAAAGCAACCCTCTGAGACACGGAGGAAGGACCAGGAAAATCATGGTTTTGTACAGTTAAGAGTTAAAATGCACCTTCCTCAATTAAAGGGACTCTCTACCATGCCTAGTGTTCAGTATTGTGGTAACATCAACTAGGAAGTTAAAAAATACTAATGATAAACTCAGCTTTTCAGTGCTTGTCAATAACTGTGTAAGGACCAACAAGGGGAAGTTCTCATGTCAGACTCACAATTCAGTGGTTATGATCTAGAGGAATTGCTAGAAAGGCAGCAAAGAGCATGCAGCAGAGTCTGGTGAGTGTTAGTGGTAATTAGAGGCAGACTATTTGACACTGCAACAATATATGAAAATAAAATATCTCTAGAGACACAATCCCTTCTCTGCGTATTTTGTCAATAAGAGTGCCACATCTCAGAGCAGCTGAGTCTGAATTATTGAGCATATTATTCTTCTTAGCACGAAGCAACTTTTCTTTAGACAATGTCTGAATAATGTGTAGAAGCAGGAGGCATTTTCATGTAGTCTTCAAAATATACACAATTGCCAAATGTCAATTGAAAGGCATGTAAACTTTACAATAAAACAAAATTTGCCCCAACACACTGGATATACCTGGTAGTTTTTTAGTGAATTCCACAAGAACCTGCACATGACTGGTAGCCATTTCTGTTAAAATGAGAAAATTTCCTTCAGCACTGAATTCCTCGTTTAACTGTTAAACAACAAAAAAAAGCTTTTAATTTCCACTGACATTTCACATTTAAGAGCATAAAATATAAGAACTATTAACAGGACTAGGCAAGAGTTCCATGTAACACTACAATTTGTCTCCAATGGTTGTCAAAACCAAGTATTTTGGAGGGCAATGTAAGAAGTAAAAGAAGTAGACAGTGTCTTTTTCTCTGGAATACATCTTACTTTCACTGTTATGTCTAACAGTGATTTAGGCACTTACTGAACTAGAATTTCTATGTCTTCCATATTTAACCAAAAGCCTTATAAATTAATTTGTCTATTTCTTTAACAATATTTTTTTTGTTTTGGCCTCCTCAGTCTCCCACAGAAATAAGTTCCACAAGTTAATTAAGGCTTATTTAATCCTCCCCCTTCAAGGGTCTTTATTTTAAATGCCGTTGACTTAGAAAATTAATTTCTACAGTTGTTTTGGGGTGTTTTTTGGTTTTAAGTTTGTTTGGGTTTTTGAGTTTGTTTTTTTTTTTAAGATTGAACATTACAGTTTTATAAAAAAATTTATCTCTTCTAAAACCTTTTTTCCACTTCTCCCTGTTTCTCATGTTTTTTCCACCCTACCACAAAACCTGGGAGTTCTTAAAGGAAAATGGAATTTCTAGAAGGTATTGAGGAAAAGAAAAGAAGAGAGGATGAAACAAAAATCTAAACCTGGAAAATTTTAAAATTTGTGTTAAAAAAAAATTAAATATTTTCAACTTTCCAGGCTGGTGCCTTTATAGAAAGGAAGCTTGACTGCAAGTCAAACTCAAATCACTATCTATACTAACAAAGCTCCAATCAACAAATGTTAGATTTGAGCATACGAATGTTATTCTGGAGTTGAAAGTTTTTCTTAACACTTAAGTTTGATAAAGATGTGGTCTAACTGTTGATTAAATGGGAGAAATTCTGCCCCACTTGCAGCACACTTTAATTGTAAGCTTTTACCCATAGTTTTCTCTTCTACCTACTATACCTGCACATGCTGGCTACAAATATTTTTTGCAGTTTAATCCTCAGCTTTATTATCTTCATCTCAAAAATGAATTAATCAATATACTTACTAGTTTTTTTGACACCTCCTGCGGTATTTGTTGCTTACTGTATGAATCCATGATATAATCAAGAAGGTTCTGCTGTTCTGGGGTAAACTCTACTTTCTCCTATACTGGCAAAAATAAAGAAAATCCCATCATAAAATGCAGTCATGAAATGCAGCCATAGAAATGATCTAGCATCTCTTGCTTTAGGCAAAAACCACTCCTCTATTTTTCATACTTGGAGACCAAGCAGACAAGATGTTTGTTTGTCACTGAGTTTTTTTATAGAAGTGTACAGAAGAGAGATGTACAATGCTTTTAAACTGCATGTGTTTGTGTAGTTAATTATTAGAAATAAGGAAATTTTTTAGCAAATAACTATGTCTGTTCAAGCATTATTATCACACAGCACGATATGTGATGTATGCATGACATACGTAACACTGAAAAAATACTGTATGGATTTTATAGATGCTTTACAGCATACATAGAGTTTCAACTAAAAGCATCAGAATGACTTCTATACTCAAGGTACTTCCCTGGCTTGGTGGAAGATGGAGTTCTAATTAATACAGACAGCTCCAGAGAGTTTGCAATACTCTATATTCACTGTACCAGGCACATTTCACAAAACCCACCAGTACTGCACAAACTATTACAAGAATTCTCTTACCCTAAATATTTTAGTTGTAGATGTTACTTGTTTCACATCATGGCCATCATTATCTTCACTGACTGCCTGATCTGGGAGCTGCTTCACATTTTTCCGTAGCCTTTTTGACTTGCACTGTATCTCTGTTAACAGACCTAGAACACGTAATCCAAGACAAAGCAGTTTGATTTATATATGCCTCAGGTACATAAGCATGCCTGTGAATGCCCTTTACACTAACAAACCCATTTACCTGTGCAGATCATTTCCTGAACATGTCATTATCTTTGGATGTGAGTCTAATGAGGCATGCTAGGTACGCACTAATGAGTAGTCTAGCCCAGATGGAGCTCATCTGCTGAGCAGAACAGTTGTTTCTGGTGACCCAGCATCCACACAATGAACATGTCAGGGGGTCTTGCTTTGGACCAGCTCTAATATATTTTTACAGACAGAAAACCTGTTAGTCATGGGAGTGTATTGGATTGTGCCTTTGGTTTTGTTTCATCCAAAAGAAAACACCTTCCTTTGCTCCAAGACCTGAACTGAAGTGCAATAACAGGAAAAACTGGACTGCCATCAAAAGTGTGCTCCTCATCTGATCCAAAAGAGTAGTCCAGGTGCATCTGTTTTTGCACAAAGGACATTGGATGTTTACAATAATATTTAAGCAGCATTATGTCTGTTATGCAAAATCTTCAGACAGAAAGCACACTCAGAAAAGTGGACTCCAGGGTTTTAACCACTGCTCTGTCACTATACAGATAGACCAACACCTAAATCTGAAGACTAAGAAGTAACTCAGCTGGCAAATGTACCTTTTAAACATATTTATTTAAAATATTACCCAACAGGTCTTGCTATACTACTTTTCATTTTATTAGAGGACTATATAAACCCCTGGATTTATTATAGAGTTTCACTTGCTCTAATGAAAAAGATTTGTGTGTTTGTGGTTTGGAGTGGGTTTTGGTGGGTTTTGGTTTTTTGGTATGGTTTAGGGGTTTTTTCTCTAGGCTAGCTTTCAGTGCCTTGAACCAGGGAGCAACCTTGGGTGGATGCCTTAAAAATTATCCATTTGCTTGTACTAACAAAAGAAAGGGACTATAGGTATCCTACACAACCTGTGGAAGACAGTCAGAAGCATGAGTGAACAAGTAAACAGCTAAGTATTCATCTAAAAATAAACCTATCAGCTTGTGCCTTTCTTTCTTTCTTTGCTTCTTTCAAGTATCCTTCCCATTCTTCACCTTTGAAAATGCAGGGCAGGAAAAGAAGCTCATTCAGTGAGTATATGATGTGGAGGAAGATACCATGAAAACAGTGAATTTCGTTGTGAATGTTTTTAATTTCCTGTTTAAGCCCTATATAAAATAACCTACCTGAACCTCTGAGAGAAGAGGAAATTTACATGATTAAAATAAGACCTGCAAATAATACCTTGAAAGGAGGGAATAGGAATGATGGAGATAATAATTGGTATCAAGCCATATAATTTGTGGTGCCACACAGCACCACAGATTTCTTTTTCTAAATTATTCAGTGCATCCTTTGGTAGCATTAACAGGCTTGTGCTGTTTTCCACCAGCTTAGGATCTGGTCTACTGCTTTCCTAGGGAAAATTGGCTTTACATTTGCCTTAAGCATTAAGACAGATTTGTCTCACACTTCCTGCTACTGACTATTACCTTGACATCTTATTCTGGCTCCATTTAAGTCAGTTGAAAACCTCATGTGTGAGACAGGGCTTTACTTTTTACCTCAGAGATATCTAGCTTTCAATGGGTATTAAATTCCAGAAGAGTGGCAGAACCCAGGTCTTCCCTAGGTAGACATTTCACCCAAGAAACTTGCAGTTTAGATCAAAATGGGTAGTAATTTTAGTTTGTTTGCACTTGTGTATAAAGGGCAGGAATAAGATTGTTGAGTAGATGTGCCATAAATATTTATAATGCTTTACCTCCTTGTTCAGAGGGAAAAAAAAGAATCCACAGAACTTGCAATTACCATGCTACAAAATGCTCAAGTGTAACAAAGTTCAAGGCAACTTTTTATTTCCTAGTCATATTTTTTCACATAAATGCTCTATACTACTAGAAGTTTCATGTTTTACTGTCCTGGATTGCCTTGAATGAAAAGCAATTATACAGCACACTCCTCCTTAAAAGCCATTAAATAGTGCCTTGCCAAACATCCTCATTGCAGTGCATTAGAACACACTTATGGTTAAATCATGAGAAACACAAGATACCCCGTGTTTCCATTGCAGAGAAAGAGTCAGATGGCAGTGGCACTCACTGGCTTTTATTTCATTTATGCCAGTTGATGAAAATGATAGGCCAGTATAAAAGTTTCATGTGGTCCCAGTCAGTATTATTTACGTTGACCTGTTTTATTTCAGCTATGGGTAGTTTCTTTTGTCACACTGAGTGACTCAAGCTATTTTGAACCTTCAAAATTTTGGAACAATGGATCAGGGATCAGTTCCACAGGGGAGTTATTTTCCTCTGGCACTGCAGGACACATTGAGTTCTGTAACCACTGTGGTGTCTGCTCATAGATTTATGTATTGCACGAGAATATGTCATATCTCAGGATCTTTGCAGCCTGTTCAATTTGCAGAATGAAAGATTAATTACATTATGCTGGCAACACCTTTCAAATAGTGATGGAGCTTATTGTTTCTCACAAAACCAACAGTTAATATAGCATCTTCTGATCAGATTGAAGGATAGAAATATATTAAAAATTCTGAGTAGATTAATTTCCTGTATGAACCTAAATTGGTTTCACACGTATGTGTATGCTAAAGTGATTGGAGCCATCAAGAAAAATAAATTGTAATTCTATTCATGGAAGGCAGAAAAGCAGATGTTTACAGACTGTTTTCAGGAACAAGATTGCAAATATAGTGCAATAACCCAAAAAGGAGCTTTAAACATATTCAGAGTTGCACTTCAATATGCCTGTTGTTCTCTGTTATCCAGTTTGAAGCTCAATAAATTTTATAAACTGTCAGCCTGAATAGAATATTTACTTTAATATGAAACTGTTAAAATACATCAGGTTCATTTCTGGAGGCAGTTCTAGCTATGTGCCTATATGCAAGGCAGGAAAATCTATAGTGTCATAAGGAAAGCTAATGAGACTATAAAAAAGGGCTAGCCCTTAGCAGGCTTTGCCTGATTGCTGGGTGAGGTCTGGGAAACATACACTTGGCAAGCCCACAGAAACTTCCTGCTAGCAACACTCCTGCTCTTTTCCTGAAAATGGCATTGTTTGTGTGCCAAAATTTGGACTTGGCTAGCAAGAAATTGGCAGGGAGAGCCCCAGAAAATGTAGGGAAGAATAGCACCAGGACTTTCCTGCTGTGGTTTCCCTAGCCCTGCAAACTCTTCACTCCTGGGGAATGAGGAGACTCACTTCCCTTGACTGCTTTTCATTCTCACTCAAGCAGACTAATAGCTGACATCGAGGGCAGTACAGCCCCCTCCTTCACCATTTGCTCAGCTCCTACACCCTTGCACCACTGACTACCAACAAAATCCCATTGCTTCTAAGTGCATTTGTCTTTTGCAACAGGATTTGATGCACAGGTGTGGCATCATCTTTAATACACCTTCCACCTGCCAAATTACATATTTTATAACTTTATTATTAAAATCAGAGTAATTAAGCCAATACAGTATTTAATGCACACTCTGACTAGATGATGCAAATACCTGTATACATACATTCAGCCAACATGCCCATCTGCTTGCATTTCCTTAGACGGCACTCCTGACATTTTCTCCTCATGTACATGTCCATCTCGCAGTTGCCTCCATTTTTACACTTGTATACTGCGTTTTTTGTGATACTTCTTCTGAAGAATCCTGCACAACACAGCAGTGACACAGATGAAAGAAAACACTCAAGGAAATAAATTCATCAAGTTGAAGAATAACTCCATTTGCGCTGGGTTTTCTCAATGACATGAGTTCTGCCACACCACAAGTCCTTTTCACTGTCTGGATGACTGCAGTCTTGATATTCATATTGACAACAATATCAAAGTCATATAATATATTATCATAATAAATCATGGGCCCAAACATTAGACATCAGCCCAAAGTCCTGGAATTGTGAATATTGTGAAAACTCAGACCCAAATCTTACACTTGCCAGGAAAAGGCTGAGCACCAGCCCTAGAGCCATAGGGTGATACCACACAAATAGCCAGTGGAAAAAAATATGAGTCTGTTAAGTCTCTTGAGGTACAGGTTATGCAGGAAGGCAGTTGAATAAGTCATCACCCTTCCCTCAGTTCCTGGGAGTAACAGAAGCTGCACATACTGGTCTGCTCACCCACCCCCAAGTTTAATAGGGAAGCTGCATTGTGTCTGACAATTGTACATGAGGCCTCCTCCCCTGTTTACAAGATACTCCAGCCTGATTCACTAAATATTGTCCACTGGATGAGTTCAGCCATCACCCAATTTCACCTGCACAGACAGCCTTTGCTCTCAGTGTTTCCTGAATTTTAAGTGTGACTCACCATACCATCACAATTTTTTTATATTGTCCTTCATATGGCAAAGACTATTTAGCATCAGATACAGAGAGAATAAGTTTTCTTTCCCATGTGAGTGCAGGTTCCTGAAATAAACTCCTGGGAGCTTCTGCTGGCACAGTGATTTATACAGTGCTTCACACGAGAGCTCTGTGTAAATTTACATTAACCAGAGCTGTTCAAAACCCTTTTGCTTTCTTATCACCACTGGC
>JAWWLZ010000042.1:46690063-46702442 GCA_035041345.1 Poliocrania exsul | reverse complement strand
CTTCACACGAGAGCTCTGTGTAAATTTACATTAACCAGAGCTGTTCAAAACCCTTTTGCTTTCTTATCACCACTGGCTGGCAAAATAAACTCATCGTTTTCCTACCTGGCACTTTGCTGCACTAAGAGAGGCACTAGGTTAGACTCAACATCCCATATTCAAATCATAGAGCAAATTCAGATGTGAATCTAAAGGATTTGTCCGTGTGTGTTTGCAGAGGGCATACAGCTAAGTTACCATCCACTGAATCTAAGCAAGGTAATGGATGACACGATGATTTTGCCATTGTCAAATGACAATTTCCCAAATTTGATCTATGTTTTTATAGTTGTATAATCTATTCCAAGCACCAATGTGTAGCAACCAGTAAAACAATTCCACTACCTGGTCAAAAAATCTGGCATTTCTCTGAATCTGCAATAATTCCTGCTTGAAATCTCTTCCATGCTGTTTATTTTATTGGCTGATTTTCAGATAAATACTGGCATCAGTCTTTTTTGAAATGCAGATTACTTAGAACCTCCAGTATCCCCAGGCATTATTTGTATTCATCATTCACATGGTTTTAATACATTACCATTCACTGATCAGGGAAGGTAGAAAAAAGGCCTGCATTTAAGCTGTAGGTTCTCACTGTCAAAGGCAACTTCATCTGCTTTATATCATTTATGAATTTTGTTAACTTTAAATCCTGCAATTTATGACACATTAATTAGTAGTAAATGTTGAAAAGCTCTGCATAAATATTAAGAACATTATAAGACTGATTGATGACTTTATCACTCAGCCTATCCACAAGGTGTTCATGAGCTTCTTCATGTGGGAACAAAGAAAAAAAGCTTTAGCAAATGAATTTTTAAGATATGCAAGGGACATAATGTGAAATGAAAAGTGAAATAATTTTTTTGGCAAAAAGTAGTTTTAACCCTAGTCTTGCTTTAGTTTTATTGTGGAGTGACTCTTAAATAATTGTCTTCTGTAACAGACTTAATAATTAATTTTGAAATTAGTCTTTGGTATGAATGAAAATTATATATATATATATAAAATTTCAAAATGAATTTAAATTCATTTGAATTCAAAATGCTTCAAAATGAATTTAAACTGCCTGAATTTAAACTTTCTATAACAGGAGGCATTTTATTAAAATTTAAAAGTAAGTTAGAAGTGGCACATGTTAAACTAACACAGAGTTAGTAACCCCAAAAGATGAAGGTTTTTCTGGCACGGTCTAACTTTTATCTGATCCTACCAAATTACAAAAAGCTCATGTTGGCTGGAAATGTTGAATCTTCTTTGTTCTCTTAGATAGTCATGAATATGATTAATTACGGTAGAGCTGTTCCAGTGTTACTGATGCTGGTTTTTTCTTATGGAAATTATGGAAGTTGAAAGAGGACAGCTGTAAAAAGTGTAGATGAAAGCTTTGGAAATATCTCTTTTTGCCAGCCTGATTGGTTTTAAATTTAAAAGTTTTTGAAGTTCACAATTGCTACCAAAGCTTCTGCTCTGCTTTGTCAGACTATCAAGACATCTTCCGGCATTCCATCCCCCCATGCCTGCATGGTGGGTTTCAGTGAGGAGAAGAGTAAAGCAGAGCCCTTCTTTGCAAGAAGAATTCTCAGCCTGGTGTGGGAGACATCAAGCAGTACAGGAGTGATTTGAATACTGCAAAAACTCGTGCTTCAATCCTGCAATGGGGGAATGCACAACTAGCTTTTCATAGAGTCTTAGAATGGTTTGGGCTCAAAGGGACCTTAAAGATGGGGAGCTTTTCTTTCAGCAGAACTCATTCTGTGGCTTTATAAAACAAGCACAACACTAGGTCACACTTGTTCTGTACATTTGGAAATGGCCCTTAAAATCCAGTATCACTGTAGAGACTGAGGCTGTACCAGAACATCTTTGATGTCTGTCTGCAAAGGTTGTCTCAGAAATGACCTTTAGAGTAGCAGGTCTAAGCACAGTGTATTGTTCCTTTGTACCATAAACGTTATGTAAAATATTAATGAAATAGTTCATACATACCTGTTAAAGGATTAATGTATTAAATGCAATGCATTAATGTTAATGTATTAAAAAATATATAAAGCAGTGTATACTCTCATCAGTATCTTCAGATGAATATTCTTATGAGAGACAATAAATGAAATCTTAATATTTTTCCTTCTGCTCAAGACAGAAAACCAAAAAGAATGGAAGGTGTTGCTGAATGCATTACCCAGGAAAGAAATTTAAAAAAAAAACACCCACAAACCAAAAAACAAAAATATTGATCACAGAGGACTGAATCCCATAAAAATATGTGCAAAGCCTCTCCCTTTGAATAAGAACATCCACAGCATCAATATAGCAGGGATGTTGCAAGGTGAGCACTAGTCTGGCAGAAAGGGATCTGCATATTATTTTGGACACACACTGAGCATGAATTAACAGCCTGTTGCCAAAAAGAAGGGCTGTCTCATACTTGGGTGTGAGACAGACACGTAAGGTAGTTCTTCTACTGCACTAATAAGAGAACAACTGAAGTACTGAGCTTAATTTTGGTCCCCATGCTTTGAAGGTTATGTATACCCATGTGAAAAATTCCAGATACACAAGAATAACCAAGGCCTAGAAAACATAGGACGTGCTTCACCATGTCAAACAGATATAAGCTCCTCAGCATATTGTTTTACTGAATCAGCTAGTACTTTAAACACCTCTAAAGTTTATTGTAGAAAGAGAATGCATTATCTTTAAATAATGGAACTTTTACTGTCTTTGATCAAGGGTACTGTTCTTTGTAATTGATGTTACAGCCATGAAACAGAGCAAAAACATAAAATAGATTATCCCAATAAAGCACTAAAATTATGGTTACATAGCATGATTCAAACTGAGTCAGTAGGGAGGTGGACACATATTTCCTTTCAGCATGGGTTTTAGTCTGAATATTTGCCTGGTTGTTTTTAACTTCTCTCCCAGAAACACTCTTTAAAACTTTCAAAGTTTGTAATTTTAAGTCTTTGAGAAGTTGCTAAGACATTTAATAATGAAGTTAATAAACAGTAGGAATATCGTACTATCAGAATAAATATATCATTACTTGGAATCTTCATGTCAAAATTGAGTTTAATCTGGTTTACAATGATAGCATTCATGTGAGTTAATTGATAGTTTTTGACTTGGAGACTATTCACATGGACATCAGAAAGAAATGCATCTCTTCTTTATTGGAATTACTGAGATAAATTAGGTGACCTTTGACTGTACTCATGTTGACTAGTTCAAGGTCCACTCTCTGTGACAGTGAATTCCACATTAAGATATTTTGGTGCTTCAGTAGTGTCCACACTTTAACCTTTATCCACAGAACAGAAATTAGAATGAAATAGTTATTCAGAGAAAGGAATGAAAAACTGGAGCACTACTTTTCTGGCTGTAATGTACCTCAGGTCTGTCACAGAGTAACCATCTTCAGGTGTAGCAGTTGGCATAACCTTTTGTCTCTCTCTGCTAAAACATCTGGCAATCATGTTTCCAATAACAACAATGATTTTCGAAATCCTATTTATCCTAACATGTGAACGCTGTTCTCTTAAGGAGCAAGATATTTGTCTTACAGATACCACCTGTTTCCTGAAGAAGCTCTCTCCCTGGAGACTGGGGTTATCCCTTGATGAAAGTCTGGAACTAGAAATGCTCTCATTTCACAAACCTGAAGACACCCACCATATCCTTTGGGAGCTGGGGGATGCAGGTAGGGGCTCACAGCTTTTACTTCCTTTCGTCTGGGCTGGTTTTACAGCTACTTTCTAAGGCAGCCTACCACTGAACTCCCAGATGCCTCCATGGGGGTGGTTCCTTCCACAGGCAGAGAATGGCATGGACAGCCTCCAGAGACAGCAGAGCCAGGATGACAGGCTCCACATAGAAGCTTTTCTTAAGTTTGCAAAGAGCTATTGGTTGGCCTACTGTGCTGTACAATCACAAGATAGTGGCAGAAGACACTGCCAAGTTATCTTGGGGAAAATAGAGAATAGGGTATACAAGATTCAAACGTAGATCTCTAAAATGCTTAATGACTTGGATAAAATTAATAAGAAAGTAAAAAAAATACTCAGAAACCACTGTCCTTATTAGCTGAATTGCATTCTCTAATTGATTTCATCCTACCTTTGCATCCTTCACAAGTAAGGGCATTGTAGTGGTACCCAGAGGCTTTGTCACCACAGACCACACAGAGCTCTTCTCCTTTCACTCTTCCTGTAGAGTGACCCAGTCTAGGCTTTTTGGCTGCAGGGGTATCCATTGTCTCTGTCTCCCTTGTGAAAAAGGTCTCTGAGGGTAATCTCCTGAGTTCGTACATCCCGGGGGAATACCATTCCTCATGCTGTGGAGGGTAGAAGCTTAGGTTGGAGTAATAAGGTGGCGATGAAATCTGAGGCTGAACTTGGGGAAACGGCACGCTGTTGTACTGTGCATAAGGTGACACATCTGCCTCTTGCACTGGAGAACTCATTGGTTCTGAAAGGACACCTGGAAAATAATAATGCAAAACCAATTTCTATTATTACTATGAAACTGCAGTTTTCAGAGAAGTTTCTACTTCCAGGCATCTATCTCAAAACCCAGGAACAAACATAAAGCTTACATTATCTGAGCTCAGACTTGCTACTGCAAGACGTTTTAAAAACAACTTAATCATTTTCAGTCACTCTTCTGTCATTGGTGGAAATGTTCAGCACTAGCACTCACTTAAAAAAAAGTCTTGCAAGATATTGTGCAGGTAATCATATAATTGTTCAGTTTACCAGAAAGAGCAATCCACACCTCAGAGAAGCTAGCAACCCATATTAGGGTCTTACAGCAGGATAGAAGAAATCCAAAGAAATGTCAAATATTCTATGGCATTGGGAAAAGCTATATCAAGACTCCAAAATCATATTAATCTCTATTTAATTCAGAATGAATAAATCATACCAGAAAAACTGCACTAGAGAAAAATTCCAAAGGTGAGGCTTAATTAGAGGACTAAGAATATGAAATAAACCTTCAAGAAGGGACTGAAAAATGGAAGTCAAGTTACCATGAAGGAACAGGGAAGATATTCCTATGTGGTGAAATGCAACCTTCTCACCATCCAGCTTCCAGTGGCAGCCAGCCCCTGCAGCCTGGTCCCCAGCCCCTACAAACCTGTGCCACTCAGTGCAGTTGTGTGGTGCTCATAGGGAGCACCTCTGTAAGCCAGCATTAGTCACCTCTGAGCCAACAACAGACCTGGCAGGGGTAAAATGAGTGGCAACTTTTCCTGCCAGGATCAACACAATATCTGGAGGGGGCCTTAGCTTTGCTCATTACATTGCATGTTTAAAATTGCAAACAACTCAAGTCTCATTTCTTTTTCTGTACTACAGGTACAACAACATGTGGATGGTGTACTTAAAATCAAGCCCATATCAAACAGTTGAAAAGCAGAATTTAAAAGTTATTTGCAAACTACTTTATATTTTCTGTTGGAGAGAGCCACATCTTTCTGTTTTATGAAATCACTGACTCAATTCCTTTAATGGTTCCAAGAAGAGAGTCTGAGAAAAACAGTGCATATTTCCAGGAAGATGACTAGTCCACTTTTATTTGAGTCAACAGCAATATTTACAAGGAAATCTTAGATGAATATTCACTGGTGACCATCACTTAACAGTGCTTCAGAAAAACTCCAAAACATTTTTGCTGACATAAAACTGATCCTGGGAAACTATCCTTCATTTCTGAGGAACCAGAAACAGTGAAGACATGCTAACAGTTAAGAAGAGGGAGCATGTTTAATGACAAAAATAATCAAAATCTATAGTAGGCGATCCTTCCCTCTGCTTTGTCTCACTTCAGTTAGTGCGAGAAACTAACCTTTTTGTTTCACCTGCATTTTCACTTTCAAGGTCTCATACTGTTGCTCTGCAGCCTCCTGCCCTTCCTACTTTACCAAGCTGTAGAAGCCATGCAAGCGTTTGGGATTGGTGTAGTCACTGTATTGCCCACAGCATATGTTTGGCAACAGCAAATGTTGAGATCCCAGTTCCAGAATAAGCTGCTATATGTATGTCTAGAAAAATGTGACACAAACTGAATAAGAATAATGGTGCCATCTATAACTAACAATTAGTTTAATTACAGTTGCATTTGGAAGAGGTCAGGGCCACAAGTAGTATACTGGCAGAAGCAGAATAGCAGAAGGCACTTCCCAAACCCAAGTTTAATACACTTAAACAAACAATATGGACATACAGAGGGCATCAGGGACTCCATGAAAGAGTTTGGAAGTGAAGTTACAGCTTCATGCATCAAATGCAAACTGTCACTGATATCTGCCAGCCACAGTGGTGACAAAACAAGTAAAGGGTGAGAACAACAGTGATTTGATGTCTGGTATAGGTTTAGTGAGTGAATGGGTAGGCCTTTAATTATATTTACCATTTGTTGAGTCTGATGCTCATTAAGACTGGTCAAGGTACTTCAGGTACAAAAACTGGTGTTAATTATGGGGTACACAATCATTCAGTCTCTCTTTGGAAAGGAATTTGTTCACCATGGAAACCTGAGCAGTCATTTGCTAGTTAGTAATGACTTAGTTGATTGAGTTTGCTAAAGCAAAGTGGAACAATCCCGAAAGGAAAGAAACTGTTGATTTTTAACTTTCTGCCAGCCACAGGAAACTTCACAAAAGCTGTATACCAGCATCCTGAACTGCTTAGGCCTCCGAAAGAGCAAGAGGAGAAGGCAACATTCCTTTCACAGCAAAAATCTCAGCACTAGTTAAAAAACTCAGGACTGCTAAAGAACTGTAACACATCCTGAGACGATATTGGGTGTTTATTTAAACAACTGTAGAGACATTTGGGTTACGGATATATTTAGGAAAATCCTCACAATCACTAATTCTACTCCAAATGAAACAAAAAAATGTGAATCTCAATGCATGAAATTAAATATGGGGAGGGGGAACCAAAAAGCCTATATGACTTTCTGCCTTCTGTACCAGACACAGTTAAACAATTTAGCTGAAACTGAGGCCATGCTTAGAAAAATGTAAGGGAAAAGGAAGAACAGAACAGGGTTGGGAGAGACTGGGAGAACATAGTTGTGTTTTATGTAAAACAGACTTACAGCTAAAACTCTAGGATGTGCTCAGAGTCCAATAAGATTTTTAAAGATAATGAGGCTGCAACTATGTGGATTTTCCCGCTTTAGCTTAAATTTTTGAGGGTTGTTGTTTGGGGTTTTTTTTGTTTGGTTTAGTTTAAGTAGACCTGGACATGATATACCTGTGGACCTGTACATGAGAATCTAGACCAAATAATTTCTTATCACAAAACAAAAATACTCTTATCTTGCCAAGCAGAATGTACATAAGCTTTTATCCAGACCCATATTAGTAGAAGTCTGCAATGAATTTGTCTCATGTGACTAAAGCATGAGCAGCCCAGTGAAATCATTGGAGCTGCAGTAGTTTAAGCCATGGAAGTGAAATCAGAACTGAGGTCTCTGGACTACACCAGCATTTTATGTTTGTGTAGTCTTAGTTATTTTGAAACATTTATCTGTTTTTCATTTTGGAAGCATACCTCTTACATTTTTAAGGAAAGACTACTTAAGCACACACAAATGTGATGCTACTTACAGCTGCAGATCTTTCAGATTACATTTTGCAAATAGATATTTTTCAATGAAAACACTTTACAGAAATATGGAAAGCTTGCTAAAACCAAAGTGAAACCTTCACATGGATATGATCATTCTTTTACAGATATTGTTTCCACTTGTAACTGAAAGTCCTTGAAGAGTTTTGGTTTTGTTACATTAAAGTTTACACTCAATATTTTACATAAAGCTTAAAAAATATTTGACTTGTAAAAATTAAAAAGAATTTTCCTGGTAGGAACTAAAGAAAGTGTTTTCGGTTTTCAGAATTATACTGAGGTTATGTATAGACTAAAGGTCATTTTATGCAGAATATTACAGAAATTAAAATGAGATCAATAATGTAAAAGTTATTATTTCGCTAACGTAAAGCTAATTGAAGAGAATAAAATTCTAGGCAGGTTTAAAATATGAACCTCTGGATCTCCTTTGATATTCATGGAGTATAAAGAAATAACAATATTCAAGAATAAGTAATTTGGAAACTATGACATAGCCATTAACAAAATCCTACTTTACTTCAAAAACAATTATTTGCATATCTTTTCAAAATTACTCCATTTAAAAAGCTTTCTAGAATCCTACAATTGCAAGGAAGAGTAGGAGAATAGGTGGCAAAACATCCAAGCAAGAATACAGCAATATCCTACCTCAGGCTGGGTTCAGTCTGACCATTTCTTGAAGCAAAATACTCTCCTTAGCGTGCTCAGTCTTCCTTTCTCTCTATTTTTCTTTTCTTTCCCCTCCTAAAGACTATGTAATTCTGCTTTGTTTGTATCCTGTTGCCTTCTTTACTGTGAGAACTTTCTTCAAGATTAGAAAGGAGTGACAGACCAGGGGTTATATAGTTTACTGATTAACTTCATTACAGAGAAACTTGTTTGTAAATGTCTGAAACAATGTCCATTGCCAGTGTGGATTTACCTGGATAAAATTTGGTCACCATGTGATGGGATGCCTCCAAGTTGCCTAGCCATTGTAATTTTGTACCTATTATGGTTTAGTTACAACAAAATTTTTTATCAATAAATATTCGATAAGGTCGGTTGCTTTTATGCAATAGATGAACCACTCCAAGAGCACAGGAAACATGCTTTAGCTGGCTGAATTAACAGATGTTAAGCACAGAAATTTTGCCTTCTCAAAAAAAGGCCAAAGTGCTCTGACCACACTGGACACTTCTGTATGAGAAGATAGAATGGTCTGGGTGGGAAGGGACCTTAAAGATCATCCAGTTCCAAATCCCGTGCAATGGGCAGGGACTCCTCCCCTTTGAACAGGTTGTCAAAGCCCCATCCAATCTGTCCTTCTCATTATAGATTTTTTTCTCCAATTGCCACTCTGTTTGGGTCTGCTCTTTTCATAATTATTATACATACAAGATTTTCTGTTTTAATTTGTGTTAGTTTGTTTCCTTTTGATTTGAGGGTCAGTTACGAGCCTAATTATCTCTCTGAAGAGATGAAGCCAGATGTTGCATCATCTGCCAGATGGTGCTAAAGACAAGCAGTTATTTAACATATCTTATGATCTCAAAGCTGTTTAATCAGTTTGGACACTTGACCCTACTACCTTAAAAAAAAAAATTAAAAAAAGCATAAGAAGAAACAAATGCAGATTTCTCTAAAAGGAGTCAGCCTTTCAAGCACTAAGGCACTGTTCTAAGCCTACAACAATTTTCAATGGCATTGTGTTGTTCTTTATTTAGAAGTTTAGATCTATTGCTTTCTTTTCCCCTTTGTTACATGCAACTTTTTTCCTTATTCTTCCCTATCCATTTCAATACAGCTTATTCATCAAAAAAATTTCTCAGCAGTGATATGTATAATGAAGGTGGCATTTCTTGTCTTGTTTTATTTTAATGTCACATTACAAGAAAAGATTTTCAGGCTGTCCAAAAAAATGGTCTTCCTTCAAACTAAGCATATAATAGTACAGAATTATCTTTTCAAGTTCTTAGAAATAATCATATTTCTGGTATCTGAAGTTTCACACTTTGTATCTTGCATACTAATAACTTCTATGTAAGGGCTTTCACAGAAAATAGAATGGAGCTATTACTTTAGAGGTCTGTTACTTACTTATCACAGAAATGACACTTTGAGTCAAATACTGTATATAATTCAGGTGCCAAACAAATATATAAGCTTACCCTCCACATTTAAGATTCAAAGGAGAGATTTTGTTGTCTGAAAATTAGTTCACTCCCTTGTGAAAAAGGTTAAGTGATGATCATTGGAAGAAATAATGTAATGGAGATACAGGTATTTAAAACACATATTGTCCCTAATATGATAAACTTTTAAAAATCATTCAAAGATGTTACCAAATACCTTTTTGCAACAGTCTTGCTGTCTCAGCTGAAATGCCAAGCCTTAAAGAAAGGCTTGGCACAGTGCTCTGCTAATGCCCCTCAGCCTGTTCTAGGTCACAGCTTGTGTCCAGTCAACTTGGAGCAAAGCAGAGAAGCTCAGAGCAGTCTGTGTGGTAAAAGTGTCTGCAGAATAAATTCATGACTCTAAAATAAACTAAAAAGCTTCCAAAGATTTTTAAAGTGACCAGGATTTCCAAGAAGACAGTGTGGAAAGGAATGGCTTCTACTAGGTTACAGATTCCTCCTCATTTGCACTTTGAGACCCTTTATTCAGGGACTCATAACTACACAAGTGAAACCCTGTAGTTAGAACACACCAGCTCTGAAGACATATAGAGAAACTTTACCTTAGATATATACTTTTAAAATAGAAACATACAATTTCCAACTACTGAAGGGTAGAACCCCCCCTTTTTTTTTCCTTTAAGCTCTTCTGAACCTTACTGCAACCAGAAATCTTGAGGCTAAGTATGTAGAAGTGCCCAGGAATTACCATGGCAATGAGGTTCACAGTGCAAGCAACTCACAGTTGACAAGGTTTCTTTTGAAAGACCTGAACCTGTTACCAATGTTTGGAGATGCAATTAGATTTATTTTGGAAGGTCTAAGGACACTCTCCCCAGAGACTGAGTGAAGCATGATGAAAAGAAAATACTTTTCCAAGGATTTTTTTAACAGAATCAGAGTATGTAGCTTTGAAAAAAGGAGACTGATTTGTGTAAAGGCTAATGTTTGTAAGTCAGCAATTTTTAACTTGCTGTGAGGTGTGATGTGTGAGAAGTCTTGAGAGAAATGTGTATTCTAAGGGTCATCTGAAAGAAAAGCTTTCTTCCTGTTTCCTTGGGTTCACAAGTCACTTCCTGCCAAAACTGAATGTAAAAAAATAATAAATACGTAAATCATTTACAAATATAAAACTGAAAGGCAAAACCATTTCCTACAAGCTTTTTGAAGAGTCATATTTTCACAATGTGTAACTTTCTCTGTGGACTCAGTTGCATATTATTTCTGATGGGCTTTTTTTCCAGCTCTAAAAGCAAAAAAGACACCACATTAGAGTGACAGCCCACAAAGCAAAAGTCAGCTTAAGTGAAACACAGCAGGTGTCCTTTGTCTCCTTCCTAATGGGGCCCCTGATTCAACCCTTTAATACATTATTTCTTTCTGTTACAGAAATGTCAGTTTGAATTAAATCTCCATTGTGCTAAGCTCTGAACATCTATAATGGGAGACTCAGTCCCTCTTCAGAATTCATAAGATTTCCCTGTGGAGGGAAAATAATTTTAGACATTAACATTTTTCCTTGTATTTTCAAACTACCTGATCATTAGTCTTTAAAAATAATGAAATAATCAGTGAAAAAGTAGATATTGGGGGCAGATCTTCTTGATAAAAATCTGAAGTAGTTCAGTTAAGCAGGAATTTAAAATGATGACTGGACATAAAATTTGGCACCCTAGATTTAAATATCATTCTCCCCTTTGCATATCATGGTCTGACATTAGAGTTAACAGGTATCAAGGATGAGTTTTAGCTATTTGCATATACTTTTTTAACAACTTCAAAATATTTCTCCCACCCAACCCCAACATAGAGGGATAAAAAACAGTAGCACAGTAGAATGGAATGGTTTCTGCTTATCCTTAGTGCCAGTGCTTTAGCTTAGCTCTATGAAGCCAGAAGACTGGAAGTACTCTGACTTTGAGACATACTCCTAACTTCTAAGAGCTCTGCAGCCAGAGTGGCTCTGTGTATCAGAGCCTGTCCATGCCCCAGCCACTGGTCTTGTTTCAGACAGATGAAACTGGAATGTTTTCACTTTTTCCAGCACTCAAAAAGTCAGAATTCTGGTCTTATTTGGACTGGAAACTTCTGAAGTGTTGCAGCATTCTGCATATCTCACAATATGTGTGAGGCCTTCGATGTTTCATGTTATCAATGAAGAACCCACTCTGCTGCCACAGAAAAAGCTAAAAAAATGTATTATTCTCTATTTTTTTTGTCTTAGTGGCGCATATATCAGAAGACAGCTTTCCCAAGCTTATAAAATATTGACCAAGAATTTTTCATTCACTTGCAAACCCATTCTTAGGCTTGAAAAATTCAGTGGAACTGAAGCAAGGAGAATTTTCAGCCTGCTTTATAAATTTTCTTGTGCACTGAAGTTAATAGGATAAGGTTTCAATAGTCTTAAGACAAAAAATTACTCTCATAAATTGTATAATATGGCAATGCATGGCAGGATAATTTTATTGCAAATTAACTGGAAATAGATCTGCTTAGCTTGATTTAAGTCACTTTGTCCTAGTTTAGCAGGTGGGACCA
>JAWWLZ010000042.1:46667920-46689963 GCA_035041345.1 Poliocrania exsul | reverse complement strand
GTGTCAGTGTATTTACTGTATTATTATTATTAAATTGTAGCTCTGACTTATAATCTCTCTCGTGTTGAGTTCATTTCCTGCTGGTTTACCTTAAAACCAGCACAGTCACTTGCATGAAGACAACAAACAGCCTGCTTGCAAAGGTCTGTTTTTGCTGAACAGTTTCCAGTATTAGAAAAGTGTTACAAAAACAAACTACAGGGTCTGCTATGAGAAGTGATGAGGGCAATAGTGTGCAGGATTACATTAACACCACAGATCCATTATTTGTTATTCCTTTCATAAGTACTGAAGATTCAAGAAGATTGGCACATGTCACTCACATGTTCTTGACTTGAAATTTCAGTGCATGTTCTTCTAGGTGCTGAGTAAAGGACAGCTTGCAATTTCAACCTAATTTGGTGACTTACCAAACAAATGAGGACCTTCAGGAAGAGAGAATCCATCAGCAGTGCCTAGCTGATGATGTCCAATTAAATTCATTTCAGATCCCATTTATTCTTCAGTTCAAGAGGAATATGCTGATTAAAAAATGGATTAAGAGGAGACCCTGAAACATATAACCAAAAAAGGTAACTTAGTATTGTGCATCTAGTATAAGGTAGAATTCAAGAGGTCGTTTCAATATTTGCTCTAACAAACATTGGCTTGAATACCTACAATACCTAACGCAACCTTTAAATAAAATGCTGCATCCTGCTTATTTGTTTTTTCCTTGTGGCATATTTTATTTGCCATCCTTCTGCTGTTCATTTTAAACTAATCGCCTGATGTGCTGAGGGCATGCTTCCCAGCCCCCTCCCATGGAATACCAATTGTTTGCATTATTTTTTCTTCACTCTTTCAGCACTTGATTGCTTTCACTTACCAAAAAAGTGTAAGTTTATGGTTAGATCAGAAGAGCATAGCCAGGAAACTTGAGTTTAATCTCTAGCAACTAACTGCTTTTTTTACCTTCAGTAATTACTGTCTGAACAAGATAAATAGTGGCAAACACAGAAAGCAAAGCCTTGCTCTGATAACCAGGCTCAACCATCCACCCCCTCTGTGGTCTCAAGCAGCTGTATAACTCTCACTGGGGGAGGTTGGGACATGCTTGTGCCCAGTCACTGAGATTCTTTCCTAGCAGGTCAGTGGAGCAGCTTTCTTCTCCTAAGGTTGACAGTGGCACTCTACCCAGGGCATCTTCATCCAGTTCCAAATGCTAGGCTATTAAAATAGAGGCAAGAGACCTGCCATTGCCTCCTACTAGGCAGAAGCTAGAGCTATAGTAGACCTCATGCAGGAGGAAGACGTGCAAGAGGCTCGCTTGCCCAGATCTGGCTCATGTGGGTGGCAATTCTAGATTACATTTGAGGCAGGACCATCAGCAGGAGAACATACAGCTCCAACAACAAGATGTCTCAAGAGCTTATATGGACACCAACAGCATTCTGCATAAAGTTGACAAAAAGCTGTTTTGCTTTGTTTTATTGCCTTAATTCTTTATTTGGTTTTATTCCCATGGGGCTGTCCCTAGGACTGCATTTCCACTGACTGAAGATATTTGAAAGTTATAGCCCAGTCCACTTCCCAGTGAGAGTTCAGCATGTTTCTCAAGCAGAAATGAAGTCATCTGACAAAAACGTGAATGCTACAGAAGGCCCCAGTGCTGAGCAGACTGGGAAATAGCTTGTGAGACTGGCAAGCACACACTGTAATTATATTCAGATTTGTCCCTCAGGATTCATTAACTTCTTTCTTAACATAAACAAAGTCCCTCTAATTAGAGAGATGCATTTTAAATGTCTGTCCACAGATAATTTAAACAGTTTACTCAGAAATGTCAAAAGCTACTTGTATCACAGACCAGATAGGGTTCTTGTGGCAAATAACATGTAAACACAGTCTTGAATCTAGCACAGAAACACAGTTTTGCAACAGTAAAAAACTCCTTGAATCTTGAATGGGGTTTGGCAACCAGCCCAGCTACCCCAGTAGGTCCACGTTTACTTCCAATTATTTTACTGCCTTGCTACCACATTTGCCAGGGAAGATATTTTCTGGACTCAAGAGGTGGGGCTGCTCACAGGGCTTCAAAGCTTCTACAATTCCTAAGTTTTCTCATGAGCTGACTATGAAAAACACTTGGGATGAGATTCCACTTACAGCCCATTATGAGTGTTCTGGAATGGGAGAAGACAGCAACACAGTCAGGACCCTTTATAATGGTCAGCAAGAGAAACATCAAAATGATGCACCTTCAGAGGGCTAGTGAATATTTCTCTAAATTTTCTTGTTGAAGGCCAGAGAAGAAAGGCCATCATCACCTTCTCCTCATGTCCAAGCCCTTCAATATTTTTCTTACAGCCATGGAAGTGCATCCCTTAGAGTTCCCTGCAGGATTAGCTCTCCCTGCAGCCAGACACAAAGACTATGTTCCATCACTCTTACTACTACTCATGTTTCCTGCTTAGACCTTATTTGAGGTCCTAACACTGCAACATCTAACATGTCAACATTGGGATTGTGAATTTCTGTACGTTAATACAGAGCCTAGAACTTATCTTCTTGGGGAATGGTAGAAGTTGTATCAAAATACTTTAAAGACAGTCCCAAGGAGACATCCGTTTAAAAGTACTTACTGTCAATATATGGTCAGACTTTCAATGCATATCTTCTTAACTTCTAAGGTGTGTATAATCCTCCATCCTTCTAGTTTGTGCTGCAAATAAAGAAAAACAGTCAAGCTATGTTTTTTAATGCTTATAAAATGTCTATGCTTTTACAGTCTCTTTGATATGTCTATAAAGGTCTTTTTTCTTTGAGGCTATTCCATTTTTTAACATGTCATTATATAATGACCTCAAGACAGACTTCTTCAAATCTATTATTCTTTAGATACACACACACACACAAAAAAAACCCCTGGTTTTAATAATATTAGCTTTTGTATAATAAAAATCTTGAGGACACATTTGTCATAACCTGCAGTACTCTAGGGTATTACAGGTTTTGTAAATGTACCCTTCCCACCACAATAATTTTGGTCTGGATGGATTCAGTTCAAATCAAATAATGATGATGATTTTACACTTCCCACCTTTTTTAAAGCTTCATTTTCTTTAATATATTCAGCTGATGTAGACCATTTACTGGATTTCGTGGAAGAGATTACTCCTGTCTTCTTGGGATTTCTGCAAGACACAAGACTTGATCACCATTAAAAAGGCAGGAAATACATTTTCCATTACATGTAGCTTTGCTGCTGTAAATGTCCCTGATCACCAAACTCTTCATTAAATACTGATTGACATTTTATTTTGATTTGCTCCTGAACCAGCCTGCTGTGAGCTATCTAACCTGTCTTAGATTTATCCATAGAATTAATTTCACACATATTTAAAAGCAGCAGATACTGATTTCCAGCTCTCAGACCTAGACTAGTTACACAGTATAGAGCATTTAAGCAACTCTTACTCCACACATTTTTCAATTCTGGGAGATAGTACAGGTCACTATAGGTCGGTGCCGCCAGGCATCACGGACTCAGGGGTGGTCTCCTTTCCAAAATGCTGGTTCCACAAAGCTCACTCTGTCAACCCCTTCTCAGCTTCATCCTTCTGGACTCTTGCTGAGATTAAACGACTGTGGTCCCAACTGGCTGCAACTCCCATGGAGCAGAGGCATTGGTCTGGCCAGTGGGATAGGCACAGCCAGCAGACATATGGAGGCACTGAAATTGCTGCCAACATGGCTGGGGGGGAAAGTGTGCCCATGTGCACAGAAACTCTTGGCAGAAGTGTTCCTTCCAAAGGTAGGGAGCCTGAGGCATTCTGTTGACTGGTAACATAAAGCTATGCCATCTTAGCTTCCAGAGTAAACTAATCTACATGAACTGGATCAATAACCAGTCTCTTAATTCAGATTCCTTTATCCACCAAACCACATAATACTGGCAGGCTTTTGATATTTGAAGGCATCTTTGCTATGAATAAATAATCATAGGTATTTCTATGTCACCCTTGTTTTCTTATATGAACTGTTTCTTTGGAGCTACTGCTATCAAGATGAATCTAGACTACCTTAGCCAACTTGACTGATACTCCATCCCAAGGTGTAAGAAGAACCCACTGCATTATATAGGTAAAAGTTGAAGTAAATGTAATAGTTTCACAGGAAATCAATATTTGTCTCCAAAATAAGTGCCCCTCAAGAGAAAATAAGAGGCATGGGATAAATTAGAAACGATTATTTTATTCAAGTTTTAAAATAAGCGTATTTACTCAACCACTTAATTTCATAGGCCAAGAATATACAGCAAAGAAAAAGGGATATCTGTATGTATAAAGATATGCCCAACTACAGAATGTTATCATTACTTGCATGTTAAGGGATCCAAATTATGTACAGGTAACCTTTGTTACTTGTAACCTTTAACATACTTCAGACAGTCAGTCAATGCATATTTACATATTCTATGTTTAACTGACACGAATCTTGTAATACGTGAGGCTTGTTTATCCACTGGAGAGATATGTATACATGTTCACTCAGATTTCTTACAGAATATCTGTTCCTTGGAGTATGCGAATATATATGTATACACATATGCATTGGTGTGCAGATTTCAGATTTATTGTGAACTTTTATCAGTGCCACTACCTCTGACTTTGCTGTGGTCAATACTAAAGGTTTTTCTGGTTTCTGTGTAAGCAAAGCCAAGTCTCAGGAAAATAATTAAAGTTAAATCAGCCGAGCTCACTGAAAATAAAACATCACGGCCACATATTTTCAAGTAACACAAAAATACATTGGATCATCAGAAAAGCTCCATGATAGTCTAAGTGTGCTTTCTCCTCAGAAGAATGATTGAATCTATTTCAATTACTCAGCAAAGGAAAATATATCAAAGCACTTGCAAAATTTTTCACAGATATTAGTGAAGTACATTTCCTTCCATCTGTCCCATAATATTGTCCTATTCTCTACACATCTGACTGCCAATTGCTCAAAGAGAAATGTCACTAACATCATTAATCTATAGCCCCATCGAAACTCTGTTAACATCAATGGGACGATAGATTCCTCTCTAGTTCACAGGCTTTTGATGTAGCTTCATAGCCTTTTTGTACAATGTTTAATGCAGTGCCTCAGCAGAGGCTATTTTATTTGCTTACTTGTTTTAAAGTGTATCAGAGATACATGAAAGCATTAGGAAGATTTGTGCTCTCTGTTGTGAGCCTATTGCTGTTAGGTCATTTTGACAAGCATTTCACCACAAGAAACTACACATATGGAGCGTAAAATCAGAATAGCAAAGAGACAGAGAACACAGAAAAGAAACATAAGGCATTCTTACAGCTTCGTCATGAAGCAAAACCAAGTATCTAAACCACAAGTAGAACTTAAAACTCTATTGGAAGTTTCAATGGCACTTCTGTAGGCAGGTAAGTAATTTCAAAGAGTGGGACCAGCTTCTGACTGTTCCTGGGATGATCTCCTGAACACCATTTCTCTGTTTTCCTTTCTCCAGTATCTTTTTCATGTCTCACCTGATAAAACTGCAAACCTTCCATTCCTAACCATTTTTGGACCCACATTTAACCTAGTGGAATCCCAAACTAGTCTGAGATCTCTAGGTCCTCTGTAGCATCAGCAACAGCAATAAAAATAACAAAAGCCAAATGTGTTCTACCACAATTATAGTTTTCTGAAAATAAATGACTAGCAGGAACACTTAGAATAAAATGACATTTTCTTAAAAACTAGCAATGGATTCAAATAATAATCACTTGAAATTTGAAACTCCCTTTTACTTGTGCTAGTTGTGTGAAATGAGTCTTAAAGTCCTGGGCTTTGGAAGGTGCACCTGGAATCTCTACACAAAACTGTCAAAGAAAAAAATTACATTAAACAAATATAAGAAAATTACATAAAACTATTCCCTTTCTAGATTGTTCTCTGTTCTCCCACTAATCAAATTGAAAATACTGTATGTTCCTAAAAGACTAAAAAAGTTAATAAACAAGTATATTTTTCAAGCTAATGCACATAATTAACTAGATAGTGCTACTGTAGAAAAGCCTCAGTATCAACGTTACACTTTCTTTTCCAGTGACACATAGAAGTCAGCTTTCTAAAGACAAATTTCAACACTGTCATTATTTTTCATGACCTTACCATTTTTTCCAGGGGAAATTCCTGCTGTTGAGACAGTTTTGTGGATGAAATTAGTTCTCCTTATTTTATTCTTTAGTAAAATACTGGAGCTTTAAAAATATTTTATTCTGGTCAAAAATCCATTAACATCCACTAAATAATTCAGGTGAGAAAATTGCTTTTATACTACACAACAGCAAGAGCTAACAGTTTAAGGAATTATTACTTACTGTTCTTTTCTGGAAGACTGCAGATTGGCAGGATGTAAGACAGTTCTGTGCTCAGTTCAGTATCCTAATGATTCTCACAGAGGAACATTTTTGTTTTGTTTTGTTTTTCTTAGGTTTAGCAGAAGGCTGTAGTGATAACACAGTGAATCAAAGCTTGGGCTCATTGGCTCAGTGCCCTAATGGAAAAGGATTACTCATTAACAATTCTCCTTTTGCGAAACTCTCCAAACATGGGCTGTATTAAGCTGCTGTGAATTCCAGCTTGACCATCAGCACAGAGATTTGAGATGCTCATTAATACTCTGATTGGGTGCAGAGGGGAAGCTAACTCAAGTAGTGGGATGATAATACCTTGTTGCCGATTATAGCACTTTTCTTGCACATGTACGTTTTAATGACATTTTCAGGCTCCTTGTCTTTCCCACCCAGAGAGCCCAGATGTCATTCCAAGACATACCATGATTTCTAAGTATTTCTGTTTTTCTTTACACTTTTTAGGGGGACTGAACATTATGCTGAGTATTGAAGCAGAATGGTTCATAAATTACAGCATCACAGGGATGTGAAGGCATTAAAGTTTGGTTCCTGGATCTGCCACAATCTCTAACGAACTACGTAAGTTTTATTTGGGCTCATCCCATAAAGTTTTAGACATGAAAGTGAGGCCCTTAACTTTAAACCTGCTTGAGTCATGCACTGTTTGTGCACAAGGGGAAGAAAATGGTACCTTGTAGATGATCAACCACATTCTGGGTGGGCTGTGCTGTACCTGAAAATGCTGATTTCTTGTCACTGACAGAAAAGAAACCTTGAGCTACTACATCCTCACTTACCCAGAAGAGGAATTTAAAGTGAAGCTGATTAAGACTGTTCCGTTTCAACATCCCACCTACATAGGAAGGGTAATAATTCCCTGTTTTGCATTGCTAAACATATCCAGTGTGGACAAGTTGATCTGGCAAATTTCAGCCAGGGGTGACAGCTGATGGCATTGCTCATATTGAGTTCACAAATGCCACCCAGTACACACTCTCTATCCTTCCCTACATATTTGCACTGTCTGAGCAAGACTGAATACTCAGAGATATAGGCGGCATCTCCTACTTGAGCAAAGAGAGGCAGTGGGCAGCAAACACACTCTTCTCTAGGAGAAATGTGAGAGCTGCTGGTAGTAAAATCACCAAAAGTAAAATTCCCCCACTCTGTCTCATTTTAAGAGAAAAGAATAATACTTTTACAAGGTATATTCACCCCTCAAACTTATACCAAGGAAACTCAATCTCTCTATAATTCTCTTGAAACTACAATTAATAAAGGCTCTTTTACATGTTCTGTCCTTTGCACATTCACCTGGCAGCCAGCCAAACATTCATGGTATGACAGGTTTCTGAAGAGATCGATGGGAGAATGATGCCATAAGACTGTCACTAGACACTAATGCTCCCAAGGGAGTACTGTTTTCAGGGATTTATGCCTACAGACCATTCCAGCAGGCACTGGCTGTGGAGAGCACATTTAAGACTAAGGCTCTGTCAGTCCTCACTTCTGACTCTCTGAAAGACATCTCACTTCTGTAAACACAGAGATTTTTGTTTGACAAATTAGTGCTTAGCAAAATTGACAAAATTCTTTCAAAAAAGATAATTCTTCCTAAACTACCCTACCACAAGAGACAGAGGGTCTCCTGAACTCCAAATATGCCAAAATCCCATCTGATACATGTCCGCTCTAGTGGTACCACGAAAACACATGCCGAAACCAAAAAATTTCTTTGGTCATCCTGAGGCCAGTGATGGGTTTTGTCTCTTATCAAGCAAAAAAGCAGATGCAGAGCCAAGAAGTCCAACAAATGTCATGTCTCATGAAGCTTTCTGTCTCTTGGCTAGTTCTGCAGATCTGAAATCTTTTTTTCAGCTTCCTACAACACTGGTCTGAGATAGCTGGTGGCAGAGATTGTTGCTATTTAGAAGTCCCTAAAGACCAACTTTCAATGAAGGTTCTTTCCTAATAAGCATTTTGCTCTGTGTGAATGCTGTTTGTCTGACAGCAAAGAGCTCATTACAAAAGAAATAGAATTTAATACCCACCCCTATTCACAACAAATTAGTTGCATGGAAATATTTTTCCTTTCCTTACAATAATAAAGAGTCAAGTGTCAAAGTGGTGCTTTGTCCACTAATCAATACTCTCAAGACATTATTGGGAACAGCGAAGAAAGAACACACATGATCAAAAGAGGAGATGTTGCCTGTAGCAACGACGTGGCATTACTGATTAGAGCCAGGTGTTCATATTTATTGTGGTTCATGTATAAATGAAAATTGAAGAGAAAGGCATTAGAGCAAATCAAATATATCTTTTGTAGTGTTACTAGGGACTACCTACACAGCACTTGGGGAAAGTAGAGGAAGAGAAAAGGTTCAAATACAATTACTTATAAAGAGGAATATCTTTTTTAAGATAGTTTGCATGCTATAATTTTTAAATTTCAGGAAATGAACTGACATCCTAAAATTTCTCTACACAATAGTAACATTACTTCAGTAACTGAAAAAGAGCATGTGTTCTAAAGTACATCCTTGCCACTATCAGTTTAAATACATGTTCAGCAACAAAACCAGGCATACAGGTAACATCCAGGGCTAGAAATCTGTCTGCCTAGAAAATACCACTTCATAAATTCCACACTCCATGAAAGAATGAGGAGTTGTGCCATGGCTTATTTGCTCCTCCTCCTGCTACTCTATATTTTCTCTGCTGAAATAATTGCTATCCCATACTATCACTGACAAGGTAGCTCCATAGCCACAGTCATAGAAAGGCAAGACAAATCCTGGCAATAAGGTAGTTTGTCATCAAAAGTATGGATGGGAAAATCTAGCACAGAAGGAGATGGGGGAGAAGAAGAAAAGGTAGGTTGAGAGTTTCCTTCTCTTCACATCCAAATGAATGCATCATCACACATGAAAAAACCCCCAAACCAATACACTCACAAATGACCAGTACCTTTCCTCTTCACACAGAAAATCTTGTTAACAGATGAGAAACTTTCTGACTACTCAGAGCCAGTTGCTTGGGACTCCAGCAGCATTGTACACCTGACAACCATTGAACCACTCAGGTTAGAACAGACCCTCAGGGTCATTGAGTCCAACAGTTAACCCCAAGTCCACCACTAACCACGTCTGTAAGTGCCACATCTACACATTTTATAAATACCTCCAGGGATACTGACTCAAACACTTCCTCTGGCAACCTGTTCCAATTCTTGACAGTCCTGTTGGTGAAGAAAGTTTTCCTAAAATCCAATTTAAACCTCCCCTGGCACAATTTGAGTCCATTTCCTTCCTGTATTAGACAGTTATTACCATGGGGAGGTTGAGCACAAGCTGCTAAAGCCAGATGGATCTCTGCCAATGGATTAATTCCTCTGTTCCCCAAGATTCAAAGGGAGAAATGTTGTGTCTTGCCACTGGAGAAACATATCTTCTTGGCCTTGGGATAAGTGAGAATTTCAAGAAGGAGTAGGTCTGGTTTGGCTGAAGGGTAAATCATCATTCCCAGCTGGCACCTGGAGCTGTCAATACCCTGAACACACCTGGTTATTTCTGACAAAAGGTCCAATTTGCACCAATCACAACTAGTGAGAGACTGGGGTCTGTGTTTGTTTTTTTCCCCCACTCTCACAGCTCCCAGAATGAATGGTGCTGCAGACACCTGAGAGATCACCTGAACCAAACTGTACCTCAGCACAGACCATCAGTTACAGCTCAGAAAGTATTCACAACTTGACTATAAACAGTTGCCACTGAACAGGGTCAGATTCAGCAGGCCTTATTTATTATTGCTACACAGAGGATGCACAGAGGACCACTTTGGGTCATAGTTTGTGTCCTCAGACCAGCCATTTCTTACTCTTAGGCACTCCAAGAAATATCAATATTCCTCATTCTAATGAATAAAGGAAGCTTTTCATTTCTTGAAAGATGTCCAAGATTATCACAAGCTTACAATAAATTTTACCATCTGAAGATAATCAAGCAATCTTAATAGATATATCTGCCTCTAAACAAGTAGGAATGGATGCAGAGTTTCAGTATGTTCTCTTTAGTGTGTTTTTTTCCTCCTGCATTTCAAAATTGAAGGAATAACTCTGCTTTTAAGATTAGTTTACATTATTCAGTAAGTCTTTCATTAATCAGAGCCTCCTCATTATAAGTTGCTCTCCAATTATGTAGTTTCTGGACAGGGCAATATTTATTTAACAAACCTGTGTTGTTCCTCCATGAAATCCAGTCTGTCACTCACATATTTTAAGTGGAGTGTCATGAAGGGTAAAATGACCACAGCACAATCTGTCCAAAGAGGGGGAATTCCTCCCTGATGGCAGGCAGTTAGTTTTTACCCAACAGAATCTGGCAAGAGCATATATGTTATTATCAAGATACCATATTACAGCGGTCCGAGTGCAAGAGGAGAGCTGAGTGTAAGTGGAATCAGCTGCAATATCAAATACTAAGCCTCAGCAGGGAGAACTCAGTTTATTTCACTCTAGCTGACTTCAAGAGAAATTCATAATGTTTTTCTAGGAATAAGTTCTGCTGTTCTACATTAGGTTCTCTCTCATTATTTTGAATTTTAATTAAGGCGTTGATATTACATGCTCTTCCCCACCCACTACTAAAGACTACAAGTTAAAAGTTCTTAGAGGTATCACAGCTTTAAGTTAAGCATGTTGGTACAGTATTAGCTGATAATATGTTTTACTAGAGGCCCTGGACTAAATACATTCTTTATTCTATAAAATTTTTTTTCTCTTGACATTTTGATGTTTTACAGTATGTCAGTGATTGAGTTCAATGAGGGTTAGCCTTCATTTATATAAATATTTGGAGAGACAAAATCATTAAGAAATGTTGATCTTTTCCAGTAAATGAAAGCTCTGTCCTTTCATTATTAAGCGGGTTTTTTAAACTGAATGTCAAAGGTGACAAGTGAGGTATTATTAATAAGTAAGTACCAGAATATTTTTAGATGAGTTTTTGAATTGTTAAAATAATAAGTTAATTATGCAGACTTTTAAACTGCTGTTTTTTTCTCACAGTGTCAAGAAAAAAGATGTTTAAAAATAATAGTTAAGTAGCTAGCAAAAAACCCCAACATTTACTGCAGGATGGGAGAGGAAATGTAGTTTAGACATACATGAACAGATAGTGGAAGCCACTGGAGGTGCAGGAGGAGCATCTGCTAATGGTCTCTGGCAAGCCAGGATCACTGTTAACTTTTAAAACCCTCAGTTCCATACTTTATTTTTCTAGAGGTGGCTCTACTGAGCCTTGGAGGCAGATGGCTGCTCTCATTGCTTATTGAGAGGAAGAGCAGCAGAGCAGGCATCAGACCACCTGAAAGGCAGCCAGAGCAAAGCGCAGGGGAACCTCCCCACGATGCCTCAAGAAGTCTGTGACCACCCAAGGAACAGTGGGAACATCAAACATGCAGCAGCTGAGAGAAAGCTCATTATATCTGCCTACACATCCAGGAGGAAGGGAGACATCAGGTTCTCCTACAAGGAATCGTGCAGGAAGCTGCCTTCTTCTTTCTGCAAGACAGACACGTATACATGAGGGAGGAGCAGGAGCAAGGCTCTTCCATGAGGAAATAAAACACAGCTAAGGACAGCTCCATAGTACCCAACTGGGGCCAGGCTGCCAATAGCAACAGACATTAGAGAAGGCAACATGGGCAATCAGGATGAGGAGCCATCCAGGGATCAGCAGGAAGAGGTAGGGGCAGATACAGGCCTAGAGACACACTGTTTCCAACATCAGCACAAGGTCCTTCCAGGAAGCAGAGCAGATCCAAGACTGGAGATAATGCAGGCTACAACTAAACACCTGCAGTCACCTGGAGAAAAATCCACTCCTGAGCTAGGATATGAGGAGACAACATCAAGCACACCGCCAGCTTATCACAAATCAGTAGCAGAGAGTCAGGCTTGAGCTTAAATAGCATCCTCAACCCACGGGCAAAGCATGTGGGAGGCCCCAGATGAGGCTGATCAGGGCTGTTAAAGCCAATTAGTGGCTCAAGATCCTAATGTAGAGCAGTTCTCAAAGCTCTTGTTGACTCTTCCTTGTTCCCTAACAGAATTTAGACAAATGATGAACATAGTTATGGTCACTTGTGGCAGGCAAGAGGAGTAGCAGCCGGACTAGCCCCTCAATGTCCAATTTGCACTGAAAATACTGACATTAAAAAGTTAGAATCACAAGTTCAGCTGAAGAGTACACATGACTCCACCCAGCTAAGGAAAGATGAAAGGGGCTGGAAATAAGGTAATGTTTGGTCCTCGATATAGCTGAGGTATTGCCAAACTCAGAAAAGGCCTTTCATGTACTAGGGCCCAGGTCAATTGGATCATCCTCTTGGTTTCCACCTAGTAAACAGTTTGTACTGAAGAGAGAAGGGGATCTGAAGGCCATGAAGTGTGGTGGTTGAAGAGAAAGTTAAGCGCATGTTGAACAATAGATTTTGGAAGAATTAGTTTATTATTCTTTCTTTTGTAATCTTCAGTTTACATCATTGCATTCTGAAAACAAATTACTTCTCTTCTTAGAAGAAAGAAATTAAATGCAGTATAAAGTTTATTACATTTAAAAAACACATATCAGGAAACAGAGAGGTTACTTATCTCATAGCAGTATTAGCTTGGGCTCACTCTGAAGAAAAGCTTTACTTATCAATATTTCATCTGAATACCATTTGTGTCCAAAATTGGATCATATTCCAAAACACAAATCATTTGCATTGGCAGATCACTCATTTATGTCAAATCTCACTTGGGTGATACATTTAATCTTCCCGTCTCATCCCAAAACAAAAAATACATAACAAAAAGAGGTTGTCTAGAGAATAGTGAAAGAGTAGATTGCATGCATAGGAAATTTGTCTAGTTATATTTCTTGTCCTTGATGATCCCTCCTGCTAAACCTTTACAATGGAGGGAGTTTGAAAAATCCATGAATTTTAGGCTTTAACTGTTTGTTTAAATAGGTGTGTAGGATGAGACAATTTATGCAGAAAAGCATGGCAGTTCAGCTACTCAGAGACATAAGCCATTGTCCCTCCCTCTGCAATGGCTCCTCACAAATATGGAGCCAAATTGGAAGTTCCTATCCTTTCTCTCTAGGTTTCCTCAAAATTGCATCAAGCTAGTGGAGGACCATGCCTATAATTCTCTGAATTTACAAGCCTTCTACCAAAACTTGTATTTCCCATGAGCAAAGGGATTGCCTACTCTGAGAATGTCATGTTCCTACTGAAAATGGGCCTTTCTCAGCTGATAATCCATGGTAGAATAAGTACCAAGAGCCTGAGGGATTAGTTCTATCAGCCAATTTTAGCTATATCTGTATTTCTTGGACATAGAAACTGATGGGAAAAGGACAGTGTTACAGTCACAGAAATACCAGCTAGGAAGTTCTTCAGAGTGACTGGACTGAGCAGCCAACCCTGGTGTTAACTGCTTTATCTGGCAGGAACTAGCAAAAAACTGGGTTCCAGTAGGAATCAAGAGCCCTATTGCCAACCTCTTTGATGTACAGAAGAATTGCTTAACCAAAACATCCCCAGTCCACATGAATCAGCCTTCACGTAGCATGGAGAATAAAGCTCCAGTTTCAAATCTCTTCAGTGAAAAATTAAAACAAGACAATGATCAATAACTAGGGGGCTGCTTTTCTGGTTATCATGAGGACTAGAGATAACTCCTAGTTGCAGCAAGCTTATGTGGAAACTTTTATTTGGCTGAAACACACATGTGTCTGTGTGTAAGTGTTGCTATTTCTACTTAAAGGAATCTCCACACATGACTAAATGAATGTCACTGACAGCTGAGGGGCAAAAGTCATGCCCTATTCTTTTTCCTGCAGTCTTTATCTATAATAGCTGCTGCTGCTAAACACAGCAGTAAAAGGTGATGGAGGCATCAAAGGTACCCAATACTGGAATATAGTGTGATTATTTGATGCAACTTATGCTGTTCTAACACCATTAAACTGATTACTTCCACCACGTAATGTATACTTCCAGAAAGTCACCCTCATGTAAACACAAAACCAAAAAGGATTCCTTCCTGTATGCGTGAAAATAACTGAAATATGAGCAGATGTTTCTGTATTGTTTCTCACTAAAGTGCAGCCACCAAACATGGGTCCTGCCAAATAAGACATTGATAGAGGAGAAAAAAATTAATACACATGGTAGCATTAGTTTTTCAAAACAGAAAATATCTTACTCCTGGAGATGTGATATCAGCCTGGAATTGTACATATACCCTGAACTGTAGTTTTTTTCTTTACATTCAATTCATTCCAGAGAGGTCCATGGAGGGGTATACCTACCTGTTGCCACTTTTGCTTTAGTCCAAGTGACATGACTTGAAGTTTTCTCAGTGACAGAACTGCTGTTCAGGTGGGTGATGAACTGTAACTTTAAACGATGAAAGACCTTTATGACGCTGCTATAGCATGACACCCTCTACACTTAAAAACATTTCCTCTGAAGAAGTATCAAGTCTTAAGTCTTTTTGCAAAATTTGACAAAGTATAACCTAGCTGTATTGTAAAGTTGATCTAAAAGTGAATTTTACCAATCATATACCTCTCCTCAAAAAATAAAGACTATGCAAAAATTTGCCTGAGATTGTAAATAAGCAGAACAAAAAAATTTTAGTACTTCAATTTACTTACAACTCAGAGAACTGGGTTTTTTTATTCTTCATACTTTCCAAATAACTTTTAAAACTAGCAGAGTTGATACTCATTTTATCAGTTTAATCATTGACTTCTTGCTTAACTTGTCTTGTTACCTAGGTCTTTAAAAGTCAACAGATAATAATATGAAATAAATAAAACCTTTGTCACTCATTCCTACATCAAGTTTTATGTAACTCTGCTAAATATGAGTTGCAATAGAAACCTTTGAACGGCGTGCCAGTAAAATGGAATGCATTGCAAAGACGCTGATAAAATCTTGTTTGGAATACTGTCAATTTATTCCAGGAATTCAGCTGTAATGAACCAGATGCTTTAGGCTTCTTGAATGTAATAAATCTCTCTTCTATAAATATTCTGCTCCTCATTTCCACAAGTAGAAAGGCTTGATCCATAATTCCCCAGATACAGTTTGTTGAGATTGCTAGCAAAAGTAGGCAGAGACATGATGACTTCTCCAATAGGAGTGTCAGCCAGCAGGTGCTAAATGAGACCTTGACTGCCTTTACACCTGACCTTGAATTATTTCAAGGCAATAACTGGGGAATGGGAAAGCACCCTTGATCTCTCCACTTAGTTTCACAATTTAACAGCATTTTAGCAATTTACTTCCCAGTCCAGAGTTTAAGAAATGGATTTAAAGTTTGGGGTTTCTCCATTTTTTGCCATTAGATGGTGGATATTCACATACCTCCTGCTGAAAACTTAGTGATCCCTGATGCAGCTGTGGGGGCAGGGGGGAACTAGTTAGAGGTCTGTATGCAATCACAGGACTTTGATCTCTTTGAGATCATGGAGTCATGGTGGGATAGCTCATAATACTGGAGTGCTGCCTTCGGTGGATATAGGTCCTTTAAGAAGGACAAATCAGGCCAGCAAGGAGGTGAAAATTGCCCTGTGTGTGACAGCAGCCAGCATGTATAGAGCTCTGCCTTGGAATGGAGTTGGAGCCAGCTGAGACTTTACAGGTTGGGATTAGAGGCAGAACAATGAGGGCAGTATTGTGGGGTCTCCAGCAGACTATCTAAAGACAAAGAAGTAGATGAGATTTTCTTCAGACAACTGGAAGAAGTCTCATGTATGCAGCTTGTGATTCTCATTAAGAAGTTTAACCACTCCAGTATCTGCTGGAGGAGTGACAGAGCAAGGACAAGCAATCCAGGTGGTTTCTGAAGTGCATCACTGATAACTGGTAACTAACTGTAACTGATAGGAAGTAACTGACAGACTGAAGACATGCTCTGCTGGACCTGATTCTTTAAAACAAGGAAGGACTTCTTGGAAGGATGAAAGTCATGTACAGCTTGAGCTGCAATGGCAATGGGACAGGGATGTTTAAGATCTGAAAAAGCAGAAGTGGGACAAAAAGCAGGATCATAATTCTGCACCAGAAGAACAGACTTGTTTGGAAGAATCTCATGGAACATGGCTCTGGAGAGAAGAATGGTCCAGGTGAGCTGGTTGGCATTCAAAAAATCACATCTTCCAAGCTAAAGAACATCCTGAAAAGCATGAAATCAAGCGAAGTCATAAGGTGGCCCACATGGATGAACAAGCAGTTTCTAACTACAATCAAACAGAAAATAAGCATACAAGTGGTAGAAGTAGTGTTACGTCATTCAGGAGGAATACAGAGAATGCAAAGCATGCAGAGATGATGTTAGCAAAGCCAAAGCCCTCCTCATTGTATATGGTGAGATATGTGAAGGGCAACAAGAAAGACTTTTATAGGTGTATCAGCAGTGGAAGCAAAATTAGGGAAAATTTGGACCTGCTGCTGGGGAAGGAGACTGGCTGACAGTCCATAAAGCCAAGGTGTTTGATGCCACCTTTGCCTCAGTCTTCACGAATAAGAGCAGCCTCCAAGAATTACAGGTATTTAAGATCCATGTAAAAGTCCAGAACAAGAAAGACTTTCCCTCCTTGGTGTGGAATCAGTTTAGGGAGCATCTACACAGATTGGACATGCACAGGCCTATGAGTCCTGATGAAATGTACGAAGAGTGTTGAGGGAGCTGCTGCTACCACTCTAAGGCCAGTTTCAATTGTCTTTGAAGTATACTGACTATTGGCAGAGATTCCTGATGACTTGGAAAAAAGCAAAAAAAAATCACGTGTGTTTTTAAGAAGGAGGCAAAGAACCTCATAGCCTCCTATGACAAGAAGACAGGCTCAGTGGACAAGGAAGAACTTGATTTTAACAAGGCTTTCAGCAATGTCTCCCATAAAAACTGCACCATGGACAAAATCAGAAAGTACATACTAGATCAGCACACAGCGAGTTGGATTTAAAACAGTCTAAACTATTTGTCTCAAAGGTTTGGGACCAGCAGCATGAAGCCCAGCAAGAAGCAGTAATTTTGTGTTTATCCTAGAGGTGAATTCTGGTACCAACATCCATTCATTAATAATCTGTATGATGAGACAGAGTACACCCTCAACAGCTTTGCAGATGATGCAAAACTGGCAGGAGTGTTGATAAAACAGCTCATCATGCTGCCATTCAGAGGGGCCTTGGCAGGTTGGAAAATGGCCTGACAGGAATCTCATGAACTTCAAGAACAGGAAATTCAAGGCCTCCATGTGAGGAGGAGTAGTCCCCTGACATAAGCAAATTAACCTGGGCATATTTCAGTAAGACAGTAGCTACAGAAATTTATCTCTCAGAAGAAAATGGAGCATCATTAAATCAATTCAAATGTTAAGCCTACTCCTAATTTGGAGAGCACATCAGCTGTGGAAACTAAAACTCTACACAAGTTTGGGAGATTTTAGTTGTTCATCCTTAGCTGTTTCATAGTTTCTTGTGGGAGGCACTAATGAAAATATTACTGAAGGAACGTTTTGCTTCCTAGAAGGATTTGTACCAACCTTTCCTGATAAGGAAATCTGCATGTGTGTTGGGCTGGAGGGCTTCCTGACCTTCAGCTGTTGCAGTAATTTGATGGCTCAAGAAAACATCCCGTGATTTTTTTTTCAAACTAACGTATGCCTGTGTTCTCTGAGATCAATCCCAACCATTGCTACAAACTAGAGAAAAACATTTTTGCAAACTTCTCCTGTGTGCCTTTTTGAAGCAGCAGATTCTTTTGTTAAAATTTGAATAAGTCTTTCCCAATAATTGGCCTGACTCAGCACTATATCTTCTCTGAAAGACATAAAATTGCCCAAGAATCATAGATCACATAATAGTTCAGGTTGGAAAGGATCTTTTAAAGGTAATCTAGTCCAACCCCCCTGCTATCAGCAGGGACATCTTCGACTAGACCAGGTTGCTCAGAGCCCTGTCCAATCTGATCTTCAATGGTTTCAGGACTGGGGCATCTACCATATCTCTGGGAAGAAGGAAGATCCAAGGTGAAGAGGAGTGCACAGGCCAAAGGTACAGCTCAGGGGCAGGGAAGGAGGGATGGACAGGGAGCACTGATGGATAATGGACTCTGGGCTAGGGATACAGCTTGGGAAAAAGAAGGAATTAGCTGTAGGGTTGGCCTTGTTATAGGCAAATAAAACAGCAGAAGAAGCCAGTTGACAAGGGGCTTTTTAAGCTGGCCACAGCTTTCCATTAAGTGAGAAAAGATGTGGTTGCTTGGGAATAGTAAAAACATGGATGAGGAATGCAGAAAATTATTTGGGAACACAAGCTGTTTCTCATGGTGTGAGAGTTCCTGTACCCAGGCAGCCAAGAAAGGTAGGGCATAGAAATCCCAGCTGCAGTTCCTCTCCCAGCTTTGTCAGTGACTTTGCCCTCCAGCCCCATACAAGCGTGACAGTTCCCTGTGTGCTCTGGCAGAGCAGAGGGAGCAGGGCAGGCCAGCATGGCCTTGACCTTTGGCCTGCCAGGGGAACAGTTCAGCTGCCTGCCAAGGACCAGCAACTCCAGCTGCTGCTGCCAGCAGGAACCTTGGCACAAAATGGGAAATGCTCTTTTCTAGCAAAAATAAAAATAAAATACAGAATATGCTAAATGGTAAACCCTTGTTATGTTTGACTCTGCGTTGCCCTGATGTCTTGTGCACCATGCCATCAGTTAGCAATGGTTGTGAGAAGGCTCATGTGAAAACAAGAAAACACAAGGTGAAGACAAGGATCCAGTGTGAGTGTAGCTCTTTTCTGCCTTCTGCCCAAAGCATTATGACAGGTAAACTAGCAGCCAGTATGGGACACTGGGAAATGGGAGGTGAACAGTGCAGAACAGAGGATATTCCATTGTACTCCCTTGTTGAGGAAAACCCTATACCCTGGGGTTACTCCCAGTTGTCCCTGCCTGCCCCACACAGCATCATTACTCCACAGGAGTAACATTACATCTATTCACATTGACTGCCCTTCACTTGTTTGTCCTGAACATTAATCTCTTTCACATCTAAATTCAAGTTTCATGTTAGTACTATGACTTCTCCTTGCTCACTATAAATCAATAGGGAACCCATAAACCGCTTCCAGCCCCCTGCAGATTTGTACCAGCATAAACTACAGAACTGACCAGATAAATTGAGATAAATTGGGCCTCTCAGGACATGCAGACATCTTTCAACATCTTTCTTTTTATTACACACTGGAGAGGGAGGAGGGAACAAGCAGATGGGATCAAAGTCTCCTCTCTAAAAGAGAAAGTCCCGTTTCCCTTAATCACTGTATCAGTAAATTTCTTCAATTAATTCCCTCTGTTCAAGCCAGCTATGCCCAGGAGAGAGAAAGCACCTGGTATGGTGCTTCTGCTGCTGACTGCCAGCTCCAGAGAGCAGAGCCATCTTTATTGGGGGTACTCAAATGTTTCCTCATTTGCAAAAGTTATCTTCCTGGTTGGTGTCCCAATGATGTGTGAGACTCCTCTGGGCAACCATAGCTCTGAGCCAATGAAGATTTGTTTTTCCTGAGTTCCAGTGTTTTTCTGACATATATTCAACAAAATAACCATGAACCACAGCAGAGCTCTAAGTTTGTCATGTAGGTAGAACTAAGCCTAAAACAAGCAGTGAAGTGCTTGTCAAAAGTTTGTACAGCAAGTGTTTGAGCATGGAGTTTATTGAGCAGATAAATATGGTTATACATAAACAAATGTAGTTTGTTAGCTGCTGCAGATATCCAATACACTAATTAAATTGGGGCAAGGGGGCTGTTACAGTCAAGACTTGAAATATCCAAATGCTTCTTTGGAAAAAATGTGTTGGCTCTTATGCTACAGATAGTTCAGTGTGAAGAAGTACAATCTTATTACATTTCTTACATAAATGATAAGCAGTATAAACACAAAATTAAAAAAGGTTGAGATAAAAAAGGGATTTTTTTTCTGTCACAGCTAAACACTGTTATCAAATGGAAGTTAAGAAATAACAGATAGCAGTATGTAAGTAATTGAAAGCATTTTTACAAAGAAGCCTACCAAACTGTCTTTTGTATGTACATATGGACCTCCAGTAGTATTAGTAGTGTTACCTCACTAGCAGTGCTATCTAATGCAACATAAGCATTTGGAAGACATGAGAATGAGGTGGTTTTAATCTCTGTGCTTATTCCTGATTTCATGAGAGTTAAGTTTTGACATGAGACCTGAGTGAATTCCCTGAACCTTAAGATATCAGATTTTCGCCCATCCTGCAGGTTTTTAACTCAAACATCTAGAGAACTCCAAGTTCTGTTTTCAGGGTTTGAAAACTGATTTCTTAATTCATCCTCAGTCCTCTCTCTGCATTACCTCTTAGCTGCAATTTTCTCTCTCTTTTTCTCTATTCCCCTTTCTATTCTTTAACATACTCACTTCTCTCTCTTGAACTTGTTAAATAATTAACAAGCACTACAAAATTAATGTCCTTAATGGAACATAGGAATAAAAATAAGGTAACAAATCTAGGTTTTTATGAAATTTTCTTTAAAACAATTACTAAACTTTTAGGTCTCTCTATGTGTCAGGAGGAGTCAATTGGAAACATACATGCCAAGCCATAACACTTTTTGCGTGATCTTGACTTAATTTTTACCTTCCTACTTTCAATTAAATATGTTACACATGAGACGCCTTCTGGCACTTTGCTAACAGCTGGATGCCCTTGTTATATATTTTGCCCAAAAATCTGTATATTATTTTGTATTAAGTGATTATTTCTCTGAAGAAGTTCCTACTCAGGTGGATTTTTATAATTTCTGTCATTAATTTTTCCTTTTTCATGACAAGGAGCATTTTATTTAACACTTATATAAATATGAAAGCAATATTAATTATCTTTAAACTTCTGCTAGTAATGCCTAAAACCCACAAATTGTCAAAGAAATAAAAGCTACAACTTTCATTGTTAAGAAAGATCAATAGATAAGAAAACTGAACAACACATTCCTAGGATTTACTGTCCTGCTTCTTCTCTTCTGAGACTTGAATTCATATTGTGTGGTCTATCTTTACCATTTCACATTATGGAGAGCTGACTCTTCCTCTGGCTTGCCTAAGATCTCTATTCCAATATAAACTAAATTTGGCTCCCATTTACAATCAAAAGCCATTTTCAAATCCAACTCTGAGTTGTATGAGCACTGTCATATTTGAAAATATGAAAAAGTTATTTTGGATGTGGGGACAGAAAAATACACAAGCAATGTGATAAATGAAGTTTAATCAAGCTACTATTTCTCCTTTTGGAAATACCATTTGAGTTATTCACATCTGCTAGCATTAGAGACATGACTTTTTTGGGAGTCAAGGGTGGGATATGCCAGCTGTTTTCCTGATTCTTTAAATGTACCAAGTTCTAACATAATTTAAGAATCATAGAATCATAGAATCGATTGGGTTGGAAAAGACCTCCGAGATCATTGAGTCCAACCCCTGGTCCAACTCCAGTCCATTTACTAGATCATGGCACTCAGTGCCATGTCCAATCTGCGTTTAAAAATCTTCAGGGAT
>JAWWLZ010000042.1:46595417-46667820 GCA_035041345.1 Poliocrania exsul | reverse complement strand
AGCCTGTGCCCCCTTGTCCTATTGCTGAGTACCTGGGAGAAGAGACCAACCCCCACCTGGCTATAAGTTCCCTTCAGCTAGTTCTAGACAGTGATGAGGTCACCTCTGAGCCTCCTCTTCTCCAGGCTAAACAACTCCAGCTCCCTCAGCCTCTCCCCATAGGACTTGTGCTCCAGTCCCTTCACCAGCCTTGTTGCTCTTCTCTGGACCCACTTCAGCACCTCAATATCCTTTCTGAAGAAGTCAGTTTTAGGAGAAACACAGTGACTGAGCTTTCTTAGATTCCACAATAAAATGCTACTGGAGCAGGTTGGAGATAGAGGCATCCAGCAAAACTGGAGTTACAAAGTCAGTTTGTTCTCAATAAGTTTTCTTTATTCTTGGTCATACAGGATTTTGGAAGCCATTGTGCAAATCAAAGAGTTGATTAAGTAACAGAGATTTCTGGGAAAGAAAACTAGCTTCCAACCAGTGCTGATGTTTACACTTCATGCAATGCACCTGAAATATTTAAACAGATGAAAAGGAAAGTGCAAAAGACAGCCCAAACATCTGAATAGGAGTGCCCTGGAAAAGCACTGTGGCATATATATAACTTCAACTGGTCAGAGTTGATATTGGGTCTCTGGAAGAATTTAAATTTAAAAAGGCAGAAAGTGAGTTTTTTTTAATGCGAAAGCTTGTCCAAATGTTTTTAAATTTCAGGGTATAAAATAATGCTCAAATGTCCATTGAAGTCAAACTTCCACTGAACTAAATCAGTGCAGTCTGTTTGTGAAAACACAATGATCCTGCTAAACTGAACTACTCACTGTGTCACGTGTCACTTGTGACAGCTGTGGTGCATCTGTAACAGTAGGAAGTGCAGCTACATTCACCAGAGAGACAACTGGGCTCTCATGGGCCAATTGGCCATCTCCCAAACTTTTGGGATGTTTGTAGTTCTTTGTCATAACAACAACATTCACTCCCTTTTGTGTTCCTCTTAATCAGAGAAGAAATTTACCCTTTATCATTACTGGAAAAATTATGCTGCTTCTGAGAAAATGTTAGTTTTGAGAATAGTACATTGTCCAATCTTCTCTTTCCTAACACAGATTCTTACATTAAATCCCTTCATAATATGGTTTATCCTATTAAGAGTTTCTGTAATAACTATATACATGTTACATTATTGGAAAGGAGGGAAGAATCTCTTTGCTTTGCACATATATAAAGCAATGATCATCTTTTTTAAATTGTGGTGGGCATTGCAAAATAGTTTGACAGTAGCTTGACCAGCTTTTGTAATAGATTGATGAGAACATTTGACTCAAGTTCCTGCCAATTAATCCCCCAAATGCTGACTATAAGCTGCAAGAAATAAGAAATTTTCTTATACCTGTTCTGAATATCAGTAGTGAAATAAGCAACTCTAGTCTAAACTAAAGCTTAGAATTTTGAAAAAAAAATCATTTTTTTCTGCTTTAACAGAATAAAGCAACTAGATTTTTTTTGAGTGGCTTATTAATAAACTACATTTTTGTAAAAGTAGGATTGAACTGTTCCATGACAATACCCTATTATTAAATTATCTGCTCGTACCAATTAAAAATTCTTCACTGTAGTCAAATTAGGCATGCATCCGTTCAACTCACTTTCTATCTTATTCATATACAGTTGTTGATTGGATTTTAGTGAGTAGCAGAGAAATAAGAGACATGAACAGAGAATCATCTACCTTCCCAGTCTCCCTGTTTAATTATATTTGTAGGGAAGATAAATCATCTGTGGATTCAAATGAATGTACAAGTGTAATTTCACTCATGGTATTCAATTGCACTTCAACAAAATAGCAAAATGCATCTGAGAAATGTTCAAATCTCATGTGCATCACAGTGGCTATATATGGTATATGAGAACAATAATACTGAAACACCACGAAGCACAGCGCAGGCCAGACAGAATAGCTTTCACTTGAGTTTAATGAGGCAATAGTCATAATGAGAGACAAATTAAATCACAATTCACTGAAACTATCCATTCTGAAGAGAGTATTAATGCCACAATGAGTCTCAGAATTGCAGCTAACTGTTTGAAATGATACAGCATGCTCCACTGGTTGACTCTAAAAATGGTAGAAAAAGGGTAAAGCCACTTTATACTGTCAAACATATACCAATGGCAAAAGAGAATTACTTTTAGACATTGGTACCCTCATAACTCCCAAATGGTACAGTGCTTCATTTGTAGCAAGAGCAAGACTGAGCCATTGAAAAGTTACAGACCCAGAACTAAAAACTTTACTCCTGTAAGGAAGCTCATCCACCTAAATGAGGACTGTTGGTGTTGAGGCCACAAGCTCTATCAGTATAATACTAGAAAAATATATTTAAATTACTTCACAATAATGAATTGAGTGAGAATCCTAGTCCAAAAAGGCCTAAGATTTCCTTTCATAAGGAGTAATAGTATTGCATCACTAACGATGATTTTGTATTCAAAATTATTTCATGCCAGCACAAAATTTTTGGAGGGGAAGAAATCTTACAAGTATCCATTTTATTTCCTTATCCAAATGCTGTGGGCTGTGCATATAAAGAAGACTGTCTGTCAATTTGTAGGAACTGTTGAAGCAAACACTGTGCCACTTTTGCTACATATTCTACTTCCACTTGTTGAGTGAGCAGTGGTAATTAATTACAGCCTACTGTCATAAATCTGTTTTTTCCACTACTCTGATCTTTTAGCATGAGCTCATGGTTTAACATGAAATAAGCAGTTCAAATGTCAATCTACAAGAATCCTAAAACAATAAAGCAGGGTTGTCACACCACTGGCTACATAGATCACTGTGGATCCACCATGTGATATGACTTGTCCTTTCTCTGTTCAGATGAGAAGATGAAGGAACCCTTTGCTCCTGTAGTCAGTCTTGCAGCTTGCAGCAGGCAGGAGCCCTGCCATGGCTGTTCATCTAATGGTCACAGAAATGCTCCCAAGGGCATGTGATGGCTGGGAGAGGATTGAGTATCACTTCTCCCAGTCCCATTGACATTAGCCCTCTTTCACATTATTAGGAGGAAACTGTCATCCCTTGAACCTGGCCAAGTTGCCAGACGTTACATAATTGAATAAGATAATAAATATGGATACCTGGTGATTTGGGTTAGCTAGGCAAAAGGAGTCATAGGAGTAGCTGCTATACAAATCTTACAGTTTCAAGTATTAGGACAACTCTTGAAAATTTCCATTTTCATAATGGTAAGAAGTCTGTTCTTCCAAGTCTTGAGTTACTTGCTTTTGCTTCCTCCATTCCCTTCTCTGTGCTTCACTGTTTTGACTGGTAGCACCATACATTTTCTTTGGACTTACAAAAGTTTCATTGTTCATCTCTGTTTCTTCAGCCAGTTCATCCTGATCAATTATCCCACATTTCTCTTCATTGAGGTTTTCGGGGTCAGCCCATTCCTGCTTCTCCCCAGATGCAAATATAGCATAGAATATCACACCACTGTAATGCACCAGGGCTGCGATCAGAAAGACGTTCTGCCATTCTTCACGGGTCTGAAAGAATTGTGCAAGTCTCATTAGGCTTCCAGTAAAAAGAAATATTACTCTCACAATTACACTGCGAATTAGCATGTAGTGAAGAATGATTGTGATTGCTCTTTGATTCTAGGTGTTGCAGATAAAACAATTTATGAGTATCACTGTGAAGAATTTTTTTCCTAACAACAGCTACTATAATAAAACTTGTGTTTCTTTGGATTTTTTTCTCCTGAAGTTTCTCTCCTGTATGTGAAATATTCATGGAGATGGAAATGCAGGGATTTCTCACACAATTAAGTTAATCTTATTGTAGATCAATGATTGCTTAGGAACCCTACCAGGGATGCATTGTAGAGGAGTTTCCCAAGTCCTATAAGCATTGCACAGTTTTACGGAGATATTGCAGAGATTCAGTCTCAGGGGTATAAAATCATATCTCCCTACATAGATAAATAGTTTATAATAGCTAAGAATCAGATAATCATGGTATTATAAAAGTGAATGTTTAAAACAAACAACAACAGAAAACAGCTGCGGAGACCAATGACGAAATGGAATTCCCAGGAATCTTTGAAATGCCTTAACTTTTGTTACATTACCTAATGCTTTTCCTAGAAAACATGGAGAAAGGTTACCTTATGTTTTGTCATTGCACCAACAATGAGTGGGCACACCATTCCTGACAGTGTTCCCACGCCATTGGAGATGCCCATCAGAATGCTGGCGTAACGTGGGGCGATGTCCAAGTGATTCACATTGAATCCTACAAAAGATGAGAGAAAATGGTCACCTGTACAGCACTGCACTACCAGGCCAACAGGGTTTTCTACAGGTAGGAACCACCTTACTGTATGCATCAGAAAGCAGAGTGGTATTTTCTTGGTGATAAAGATGGAAGACGCTGCAACTCTATTCTTTTTTAAAACCCCTTTTTTCCCCCACCTCTGGAGATCATGTATAAAATTTAGTTTGGCTTCATTTAAGTTTGAAGTGTCTATATTCCATAACTTCTCATAGTGAAACAATGCACTCGGCAAGTATTTTTAATTAAGGAATCTATGCCTCATATCAGTCAAATATCTTCTATCTTTTTACTTAGGTGTAATGGGTTTTAAATACATGCATTTTGGTATTTTAAGTAGCAGTTTAACAACATCATTAAAAAACAGAATGTAAACCAGTAGGAAAAATAATCAAACTTACTGTCATGTGTCTTCTGGGTACATATTTTATTAAGAAATAAAAACAAATACTAAAAATTAAATACTAAATACTCAGAGAATTATCATGCTTTAGGTAGTGAAAATTAGTCATATCTACTATGGTCAATCAGAAAAAATTATAATGAATTCCAAGTGCATAGTGTTCTATACAGTAAGAAGTGAATTACTGGGAAAATCTGCAAAAAAATTGATTAATAAAAAAGACCTGCTATGCAAGGGCCTCATAACTGAGTAGCAAAACCACTTCCCATCTGCATAATCCTGAAATAACTGAAGAACAGCAGATACTTTTCTGGTCAATTTTATTCAATAGACCCATCTTCCTGGCAGTCTTCTTGGAAGATGTTGGCCTTCCATCTTCACAACAAAAGGGGATTCTTTTTAGTAATGATGATACTGATGGCACAACAAAACAGTCTGAGACTGGTGAGACCCACCAAAGTTTTAGCTGTTCTGCAGAAGGGATGGTCATAGGATACAACAGAGAGAGGGCTGACCAGAAAGCAGAAACAAACCACTGGGGTTTGGGGTAGGATTACAAATTATAACCCTTGTGCAACTATTCTTTGCATAGTAATTCTCTCTCTCCCCTTTTAGGGATACAGTATAAACAGGAAGAAAATAGTGACTGGCACTGTCAAAGTATACTAGAAAATAACAGCAGAAAACTGATGTAAACTGGAGTCAATAAAGAGCATGTTCTTTCAAAGCTTCATGTCCTGTGTGCAACGTGTTTTTTAGATTCTGAAGTAAATTATTTCTGATATGAGAACAAATAGGGGACACGTCATAAGTAGCCACATGAAGAACAAGTATAATAATAGAAATTATGACTGTAAGAACAGTGAGGATAATAACATCACTTTTATCACAAATGGTAAAACAAAGAATAAGAATAATTCTTACCTGAAATTGCAAAGCCACTGAAGCCTACTGCTAACACCAGAAAGGAAATAGCCACACCTTTTGTATGAGAATAACCAACCACCAAAAGCAAGGTTGCTTCCATCCCAAAGCCTTCAAATGAGACACAGGTGAATGAATTACTATTGGTCATGGAGATACGAATAAGGACTATCCAGGCTAGAAGCTTAAAATGAGAAAAAATTCTTTGGTATTTTATAGCTACTCTTGAACATACTTGGGAGCTTTGTGGATTTGCAGAAATATTTTTGTATTTATTGTTTGAGGATATACTTTGTTTTCCTCCTCATTCATTGCTGTGTAAATGACTCGAGCAGTTGGTGAGGTTAATTCACTGAGCAGTACAGGAAAACAATGAGAAAGTGACTCTGCAAAGGGCAGAAAATTCACAAACACAAAAACATTATTGGGAAAGGAGAAAAACACTTGTCTTTAATTTCTCATGGTGGTAGTGATGTAAGATGTTCTTAGTAAATGGAGCAAAAGAGTGTTTTACATACAAGTGCACTACCAACGCAATCAGATGTCCCTGAGCATCACAGGGAACTTCTACTTCTGCCATTACTGCAAATTAATATTTTCTAATATGTAACAGTATAATTCTTCTGGTTTGTTTTTTTGTTTGTTTGTTAGTTTGTTTTTAATGATCCTATTAACATGCCATGAAAATACAATGAATTTGAGCATCTTTTGTGAAGATACAGAGCCAAGTTGTGTGGTACTCTGATTGCAGGCATCTGAGTTTCTAGAAGCCCATGCCATCTATACATAACATAAGCCAGCAATTGACAGTGGACAGTGGACAACTAACTGCTGTACGGGCTATCTGGCTTCTCTAATTTACTATGAACCTTACATGTAGATGCCATTGATTTTGTAGTTCAGTGACTGGAAACAAATTATTTTGGAAACAAATTATTTTGTGCTGAGTAAAAATGAGCCTGCTCATCCTTCAGGCTTTTTTTTCTCCTAAAGCTTCCAGCTTAAACTTGCTAGTGGGTTCTGCCAAAAGTAGCAAATGGGAACGCCAGTTATTAGAAAACTGTACAAGACTGAGAAAGGGTGCAGGGTTAACTTTGCAGGATGAGGCCTATTTGACCATGCTACCCTATTGCTCCTTCAGTTATTTACCAGACTTCCTATTTCTTCCCTTTTTAAAAGCATGCTCATATGAGTAAGGATTTATGCCATGAGGCATCAATTCTCCATTTAATGCTTCATGTTAGCCAGCTGTAAATGCAATCTTAGGTAAATCATCTCTTTCTACAATTAGACACAGACTATACTACAATATTTTCACGACACAATTGAAATATCGTATTTTCAGAATGCAGGAGTACCTCCGCAGTTCATGATCTTCCTTACAGTGGTAGTAGTTAAGATCTTCCTGCTCCGTAAGAAGTCAGCAAGCTGCCCTCCGATGGGCACGATGATTGTCATGACCATGTGAGGAACTGCTGACAAAAGGCCAACCTGCGATTAGACAAAGGAGTGCTTATTGCTCACATCCTTCCTCAAGATTTAGGGGGAAGGGAGCAGGAACCATAACTTTTCTTCACCTCTTTCCACCTTAACACCACCAGACACTTTTTTATCCTGGATTGTTGTGTGGGAGGTTTGCAAGCAGGTCCAACAGCAACTTCAGCTAAGATCTGTGTGACCTTAAGCTACCTTTGTCCCATCTTTAGGGATTTCTAGGAGCTTGAGAAACTCCAGCAAACTTTTGTTGAGGTAATAGCAGCTTTTCTTCCAGACTTTCTCAGTAATGGCAATATATGAGCCACAGCATGGTTCACCAGTGCCTAGGGCACCAGCAAAATGAAAAGAGCCCAGGCACTTTCCTTGTTTATTGGGTCTAGCCTTGTCTTTTGTCTTCTTTCCTCCTTTCTTTCCTTCCTCTCTCCCTTTTTTCCTCCCTCCCTCCCTAAAGGTCACTGCTTCATCTCAGACATTTACCTTGCTTATTGCAAATCCAAAGACTTCTTCAAAGTAAGCAGGCTGACTTATAAGGAGCAAATAGAAAGTCCAGCTTCTGCAGAAGTTTGCCACAATGATTGCGTAAACTGGCATTGAAGTGAAAAATCTCTTCCAAGGAGTACTAAATTTCTAGGAAAACAAAACAAACCGAAACAAAACCAACAACAGCAACAAAAACAATTGAGCAAACAGAGCCAGAATGAAGGACTAGTGTCTTCTATTATCAAGCCTATCCAGTACACTGCATGTGACTTACATCACAGATCACTTAGAATGCACATGAAATATACCTCTTGAATTAGTGGAAAAAATAGGTAAAGTTTCTTAGAATAGTTAGGATTTTAAAGATGAATGCTGCACTACTGTTGCCCTGCTTACTGAAATTACCAAAGGTCTTCTGGACTCCTGTTATTGGGATAACAGGATCAGTAACAGAATCAAAGAAAACTAGAGAAAACCTTGTGCCATTCCTCACCTTTTGGTGTGATGCAGTTTGAGACATTCTTGTGAAAGGAGTGTGAAAAAAGGATTACCAAAGCTGAGAGACATGCAGTAGCACAGCAACAAGCAGCTACCTGCTTCAACTTAATTAATTTAGTTCAGGAAAAAAAGGCCTGTGGTAAAGAATTTAATTTCTGTAACTTGCTTTTGGCATTTTCAGTTTCTATTTATGCTCCAGTACTCCATACAACAGGAATAAAACACTTCAGAGACCTATTCATTTGTAATAGAATTCAAATCAGAAGCTGAACTATGTAGCTATGGCAATATATATTGACATTCTCCTTTCTTAAAAAAAGTGTTAGCTGTGTTCTACAGGCAGCCATGTGCCTGCAGTTGTGTGTGAACACATGAAGGTGACACTAGTGTCCTCTGCATTAAAACCAACATACAGCAAGGAAAATCCATAACCTGGAAAAGGTATGTGTGTGTCCAGCCAGCACCCGGTTGATTTCAGACAAATTTCAGGTGCATGCTCAAAAGGAGAGTCTGGTACTTCACACTCTCAGCAAGGCTATTATCCAAAATATGTAGAGCAAAGAGCTTAGAATTACTTTGTTCCAGGATATTCAAGACTAAAACCCAAGAAAGTACAGTTTATCAAGAAACACCTTTGTTTTTCACTACCAGCAGAAATACTTTACGGAAGAGAATGGAGAGAAGTTTGATGGAAAAATAGGTTTTAACTCAAAGTTTCCAGGGTCTTCCAGGATCAGCTCAGAGAGAGGATAAGAAGCCTTAAACAAGAACCTGAGCTGCTGTAAGAGTGAGCAGGGCAGAAAACGTGTCCCTAAGCTTTCAGATTTGCAATCATCCTTAATAGGAGTTCAAAAGGCAGCTGGACAATTCACTATTTGCAGCCTGGTTCTTATTTAGCTAAATCCACTAATATTTTTTTAAAACAAGCATGAAAGTTACTCAAAAGCAAGAGACCAGAATGTGTGGTTCTCCCTCTCAACCCTTCCCTTCCCCCTGCAGATCAAGGAAGCTCTATAAACCAAGGGATGAAAAAGCATGATATGTTTTCCAGGACTCATTCTGTCCAGGTGCATGAACCAAATTCTGTAATTTTCATAAAAGGAAAAGCCCCTAAACATCAACAGAAACTAGTTCTGCCACTCTTATGCAGCTAACAGTATCCATCCATACATATGCTCATCAAGTGCAAAGTGCTCACAAATTATAAGAGAAGTCTTTTTTTACTTACACCTGCATTAGCCAGGCTGGCTCCTTCTCCTATACTTGTTTCTATATATATCCTTTCTTCATTGGTTATTGTTGGATGTGCAGCAGGGCTCTCATAGGCATGAAGCAGCCAGAACATGTACCAAACAATCCCAAACATTCCTGCAGAGGCCAGAATAGCAAAGCTTGGTTTTAAAAGCCAATAAAGCTACACTTCAGTATCTGCAAGCCTTGAAGTTTGTTTCAAGTGCCAGTTAAACCAAACCTGAACAGAAATTATGCCCAGGGAAGTAACAAAGTATGGTAACTAACTCTGTGTATATTGTATGCCTGCTTGCAAAACAGTTCAGGATTTTGTTGCTTGTACTATGTGTTGTGCATGGGGCAGAAAGAAAGCAGAAGGAAAGCTCTATGTAGAACCTGGGGAAGGAAAAGAGCAGACAGACCATAACATGGTCACAATCTGCACAAAAAGACTTCACAATCAGTCAAATGGTGTTGGCAAATCTTGTGATGTGTCCTGTGTCTCCAGAGAAAACCGAGAAACCTGTCATAACTGGCTTGCTGATGTGCAAGGTTAGGTTGGAGCCAGCTCTGCCATGCAATGTGGAGGGGGAAGAATGAGGCACCATGGATGAGCCACAAGGCCATACTCGTGTAGTGGGACCACTTTGTAAAGGTGGCACTACTTTATTAAAGATGGGCAACACAGGGAAGGTTTCTCAGGACAGAAGTTTTCAGTGGAATTTGGCTCCTGATTGGCAACATGTGCTGTAGTGTTTCTTGTTAGTGTGCAGTCTGGGGCAGATACACCACACAAGTGTTTGTGCTACAGAGGAACCTTTGCAACTGCACTCAAGCTATCACTGGGTGACCATGGGCTGTAGCCTGGTCATTACAATTTTACAGTCTTTTGTAACAGATGATTACAAAATGAAAGCTCTCAGAATGTGCAATAAGTAGAGAATAAATTGGAATATCCATTTGCAATCTCTTCCTTCATTCATCAAACCCACTTTGATCCATATTTGTTAGACATGTTTAAGTAATCAGCTGACAGTACCAATTTAGTGGCAGAGGTCCTTACTTTTCAGCAACTCACCATAAATATAAAAGACGGATGACCATCCTATATACTGTACCAGCACACCTGCCAGTGGCATGGCAACCACCGCACCTGCATAAGATCCTGAGGAGAAAATGGATTAGTAAAACGTATCAGCTATGCCCAGCTTTCAGAGCAGATGATCCAGATGGGTGCTCGAGGGGGCAGAACTGGAGGGACATGTTTGGCTGATATTCTATGAACATGGAGAATGAGATGGAAGCTCCAAAATTTTGCGGGGGGTGGTAGGAAGGACTGACCCTCATTGGTGCAATATCATCAGTCTCATTTTGCAGTTAGAAGGGCTGTGCCCTGTAGGTAAATAGGATCTGCAAATCCAAGACTGATGACAAACCACCACAGAGGCATAAGCTGTATGTATGCACTTGAGTTGGAAATCCCACCTAACCCCATGGTATACGAGGTGAGTTAAGAAGCTAATGGTCCAAATTTTGGAAGCTTTCATGGAGTCAAGGAATCCTGATGATTGAAGATGTGCTAGGAGGCTCTTGTCGTGGCTCTAGACCCATGACCACACAAACACTAATAGTGGAGAGAGTGTTCAGACCTGTCCTGAGACTGTGTAGATATGTTTAGTTCATATCAGAGGCTTAAACAAAACTAGGAATAAATAGGCAAATGTGGACAGGAAAAAAGGGATAAAAACGTGGTCTATGCAAAGGTTTCTGATTGGGAAATAAATCATACTTGTGAAATATATTTCCAAATGACTTGTAGAAAGAGATGAGCATTTAAGTGCAATCTCGACAGTAGATTTCAGTGCAAGATGGTGCCAGTGGCTTCACATGTGAAGAGTGTTGCTTTGAAGTGTTCTAGGAAATGAGATAATTGTGGGTTTGAGAGTATTATATACTTTGTTAATAAACATTTGTTAATCCTCTACCCATTAGCAAATACTTCTCTGCAATGGTTCACAATGATCTTTTTCCCTCATCTCTGTGTAATGCATTTCTCCTACAGCAACAGAAAAGCCCCAGGCCAGAATGTAGACAGAGAAACCAGAAACCTGGCTAACATGGGGTTTCCTATTTTTCCCATTGTTCCTATGCACCTTTCAAGTGCAAGAATCAGTGATCTGTAACCACTAAAATGGGTGTTGAGCTGAAGGAACTTTTCTATTCACTGCTAGGATTTCAAAGAGAGAGCATGAGGGTGGAGAGACTTTTCTTTTGATCTGTTCTTCTGCAGAAAATGGAAACACCTAAATAATCACTAAATCCTGAAGTCATCTGTAATTAAAAGAAAATTCCCATAATACACAAACTTTTTTCTCTTGCTTCACTCCTCTTTTTATCCTTTAACTTGGTTTTCAGTTCTGCATTTTCCCTAGCCTTACAACTTCACTGCTAATGGACAGAATTTTTTTCCTAGAACTTCTAACATTTTCTATTGAACATTTTCTCCTACAGACACTCATCTTCTGCTGTCAGCATTGGAAAGGGACCCAGTGAAAAGACCAGAGTACATGGTTGATCACAACTCAAAACAGGATGAAGCAGACAGCTACTGGCAAGAAGTTACATCATCTCCACTGCAGTATATTGAGCAGCCAGCCTAAAGTACTCAAGACCTTTTAGAATAATTTTCAAGTGTGTGCTTGTTTAGGAGCATCCATTCACTATGTATAATAAATGGAATCCCTAAGGATAGAGCAGATAAAAAAAACACTTTGAGAGCCATTCTAAATGTTGGCTTCAAATGATAAAATGATGACACATAAAACACAAAGGACTCTCAGGTTCCAGAGTTTGGAGTACAAGCGGATTGTAGCAAAGGGCAGAGTCTGCATTTCTCTTTTAAATAAAGAAATTAAGAAAATAGATCCAATAGGAATACGCACTTACATAAATGACATAAGCCTATCAACTTACCACAGAACGATGTGGTAGCCAACCTGCTCCTCTCCAGCGGCGGAGCCCATTTACTCCACATCCCATGGCAGGCTGGGTAGGTGACACCCTGGCAGACATTTCACACATCATATGATTTAATTTCACTGCATTCCACATGAAGTATCACAGAATCACAGAATATGCTGAGCTGGAAGGGACCCACAAGCATCACTGGGTCCAACTCCTGGACCTGCTCAGGACCATCCCAAGAGTCACACTGTGTGCCTGAAAGTATTGTAGTTGCTGATACTGTCCGTACTGTCTAGCTGTTTGCCACCATGGAATGATGTAGGAAAGGCTAGATAAGTCTGAAAGAGCTCAGGTGTTTCGGTATGAAGATGTCAAAGTAATCTGGATTACTTATTACTCATGTAGTAATATGTTCTGAGGAGAGAATGCTGTTTAGTATATGCAGTGGATGGCACAAGTAAACGAAAATAGCTTGGAATGCAGTACCAGAAACATAAATATTTCTTTACTTGTAAGTAAAAATTAAAAAAGTCATCATCTAAAAATGAGTAGCAAGGAAAACTGTAGATTGATCAGAAAGCCTGATCAAAAAGATCATACAATATTTTAGAACCAAATCTCAAAAAACAATCTGTGTTTGGAAGGACTGAAATGGTGACAGCTCTTACCTCCACCAGACCCTGAAGAATCCTTACAAACATCACACAGCCATAATGCACTCTTGCTGCAGAAGGGATGATCATGTTCAGGGTAGATGTTAGAAAGATAGCTGCTCCAAATACCCTGTGGAGAAAAGTAACAACTAAAGGAATAAAATTATTGTCTATTTTTCAGAAGTGACAATGTTGATAGGTACAACTGCAGAGACATTTACGCCTACCACCTTCTCAACCACCCAAATACTTGTTAAGTCCCCTTACTGTCAAAAGGAGATGAATCCTCCGATGGTCTATACATTTTCTTCTACAAATGAAACAGAATTTTTACACATGCTTAACCAAAATGCTGGACTTTTATTTGTGTCAGAGGGTTAGATATGGATGGTGGTACTGAAGGCCTGGAGGTACTCTTTATATGAGTCCTGACCTGAGAGAAGCATTGCTATCCCAGGAAGTACTTAAATTTTGTTATAACACTAGCAATGTTATAAAATTAGGTAAGGCCTTCTTTAAGTGACTCTGTGAACATGGGAGTGTGTTGGTTATTTCCACTTGCTACTGCTGGAATGTGTAACAAGGCTGCTTAAGATCAACTCCTTTCCAATGTCACTTCTCTAAATAATAGCTACAAACGTTCTTTATGACTATGACATAGAAAGGACATTTCTACAAGACAACTTCTATGAAAAACATGATATAAACATTTTGTTACCCTACTTGGGAAGAGCACTTGCTGCAACTGGAGATAAGTCAGTCAAGGCTCTAAATGTACCTGGGGATCAGTGCCTTTGGAAAGTCATTTGCAGCCTCCCAAATGTTAACACCCATTAGAGAAAGAGGCAGCAGAAACCTCTGTGTAATGGTAATGAATGCAAGCAGCAGCACTGAAAGTGCAGGCCACCCAGAGGCCCTGGGATAGCACTCAAAACCAACACAGACATCGGCTTTCCTACATTTAACTGAAATGTGATGCACACTTAGTGACCTGTGTCAATAATAAACAACAGTGACACTAGACCTGGAAGACAGCTGGACTACAAGGCAATAGTTTCAGTATGGCATAGGCTTTGGGTTTTCCAGGCACTGATGCTTCGGTGCAAGGGAAGAGTATCCCTGGGTGCCCAGTTTGTGCCCAGAAAGGACATCTAGGAAGCCCATTTGAAAACTGAGACTGCTACACCATGAAAAACACCATTGGAAACCAAGAAAGACATGGGAAAAAAACACTGAAATTACTACTGTTAGTATGAGCTGTACTTGCTTGATTAGATTTCACATAACTTCACATCTGGCTGAGTGAAGGCTCCGGTTTCCTTTCTGTGCAATGAATGGGGTTGAACAGCTGTGTCATGAATTCTCTGGACATCAAGAATTCATTACTACAGCATGAGAATCCCCTCTTAGATCCTGTTACAGCACTGAAAAATATCAGAACTAGCAGTCAGAGTTCTCCACAATTGCCAAGCACCATTTAAATTGAATTTATTACTACTAATCCTCAATAGTTTAGTGTCTTCTCTGTGTTGTCTGCAATGTAAGCAGTCATGCCTGGGGCCAGCCTTTGTATGGGAGACCTTTCATTCTGCAGCCAAAATGTTGCAGCCATTGGTGGCTCTGCAGACCACAGCACATGGACATGGGAGATCAACCCAAAGCTACCCTGCCTTGCTCCAAGACTCAAGGTGAGACTCTGGGAATAAAGCAGCCTTTTTTGTTCAGAGCCCTCAATTCCTAGCAACACTGATGTTAGCTACCAGCATGTTGCTGTTTGTGGACTGTAACTCATGTTTGTTTTTCAAACTACTCAAATTCAGTGACATTTAATAAGCTTTGAATTATCTTGTTATAGGTGTGGCATTTCAGAAAGACATGTTAAGCTTCATTCTGATATATGAATCATATTAGACAGGTATTTGATCAGAAGTCATATGATTTAGACAACAGCACTATTTCTCCCCCTTTTGATTTTTCTGGCAAAGACATACAAAGATCTTACTCTGCATAGCTGCTTATCATGTTTCATTTCCAAAATACTTATAAACTTTTAAAACATTGTGTGCAAATTATCTTTTTTTTTTAAACAAGGATTTCAATTGTTTATATTTCAGTCTCTTTTTGAAAACTTATTCACAGAAAATATATGTGACTTAATTTTTTTATCTGGTCTTACTGTGTACTGTGTGATTAATAGTAGTGTTACAGTGTGAAGAATCCACAGTTAGAGATCATCACTATCACTGTTTTATCTAAATCCTCTACACCTATTAACAAAAACAACTCATTATCTGAGTGACAAGAAAGCACTAAACATATGACCACAATAGCAGGGGCTGAGTAGGCTGGCAGAGAGAAGTGACAAAGAATGGATCTATTTAGAAAATAGTCTGAAAACATGAAGTAGAATACAAAGCCCACAGTCATATCTTGACATTTAGAAGACTGCTTTCAAAGCCAAGTAAGGATTTAGCTGAGAAAGAAGTATTACTTACCTATTATGATCAGTGAAAAAAGACTTTTGCCCTTGCCTTTTTACCACTAATAGAAATATCAGGTCTCTTATCATAAAGCTATTGACTCAGGGAGCTACAGAAAATCATGTAAATTAATAAACATGTGAAGGAATAAATAGTAAGAATGTGTTTAATTATCCAAACAGCTCTGAAGACTGAGTTTCCAATCTCTGCTTTTAACTCCAACTCTTAATATACCTAGGTTATAAATGCATTACTTATACTGAGTTAGAACCAGTCACTCTTCCTCTACTATTTAAAAGCCTGAGAATTGTTTCCACAAAGAGGCATCACCTTTTCAGCATTTCACTGCCATTTTTCCCAAAGAAGCTAGTCTGCGCCTTGGCCAAAAATATTCCAGTTTCTTTTCAATTCATTCACATATTCTTCTCACCACAATGATCCTCAGGCAGCTGCTTCTTTGGGATCAAAACAGACTCCTTCAGCCACAGATTCCTCTGCCCAGCAGGGTACTCTTACTGAAAACTGGTATCAAGAAGTGCCTTGTGTTTTCTGTATCCATCAAACAATGTTGAAATTACATTTCAATGCAAGTTTGAGGAAAAGTAGCAAGTTAAAGGAATGGTGTCAGTAAATGGTTCATGAAATTTTTGTTGGAATGCTGACCTACATCAATTTGGATTAATGTATAGAGCAAATTATATAGTGTTAGATGGTTTCAGTGCAAAACCATAAAGCACTCAGTATTTTCAGCCACTCTGAAATTAATTTGAATCCCACATTATTACAGATAATTTTGGGCATTAGAGAAGTACCTGGGGTGGAGACGTCTCTGTTCAAGGTTGTGCAGTTTAAAGAGGTGGCGAAAGAGTCTTAGCCTAAATCCGTAAGGTTAATAATAGGATAGAATCTCATTTCTGGAGTACAGCTGGGACAAAAGAATGCATTTGTCTTTCTAGAAGTGGTGGGTTCACTGGCCCCAGAACTCCTGGTTTCCTGTCTGGTGTCTTAGCAAATAAGCCCTGCAAAACAGAAACTCAGCACCAGTGGTGAATCTGCCTGAGCTGAAACTGGTTGAGTAAACAAGGAATAAAGAAAAAACATGGATTTAGCCAGACCTGTGAATCCTATTACTGCAAATAGAAATTCTCTTTGAGCTCAGCTTTTGAGCTGTTTTTGTTCCTCAGCAAATTCTACTCCTAAATCCAGTTATAATAGTCAAATCTATAAGGTAGTATTGTAGTACAGCATTAGATTGAGTTGGGAAACTCTCATGGGAACAGATATACAGCTTTTTGTGCAGATGCACAGCACGCACTTAAGGAAGCAGTTTGCTGACAGAATACATTCAGTTACAGTGTAAACATGGTTGATTTTACTGTTTGCAAGTAAATAAGGAAACAAAAGCCCAGCTAATAATGCCTTGAATTATTCAGCCAACAGTGTGCACATCTGTGTTTTGGAGCCCTTCTGTTGCAAAAGCTGGTGGCAAGACTAGGAAGGCTGTGGAAATGATTAAGCTTAGCTGATTTGATTGGATTATTAAGCAAATGGAAAAATACTCTGCTTAGGCATTGCTACGTGGTAGAGAAGTGAATAATTGAGGATGATAACAGTGTTGAAGAAGCAGTGCAAACTGAACTCAGTAACTTTTGGTTATGGATAGAGGGAAGTTGAGACTGAGCAGCCTGGGTGATTGTATGGGATGACCTTATTCTGGAGTAATTTCTGCAAGGACATATAGTGGGAAGAACATACAGACTGTCTCATAACCCCTATAGCTCTTTGCAGAATGCAGAGAGCAAAATCCTTTGATTTGGGGCAAAACAATGTATAAATGGTCCGAAAGACCTTTTCCAGTGTTTGTAGGTAAGTCACATCTTATTTGCAGAGAATGAAATTAGTACCAGCCATCTTTTTTTTTTAATCTGAAAATCCCAAATGCCCTTAACATGCACATCTCATGAGCTCATTCACAACCAGCTGTCTTGAGAAAATTTCCCTCTCTCTATTGAGAGATCATGTTCCAAGTTCTGAAAACTTTCTGAACTAAAGCCCAAAACCAAAGTTAATGTCAGAAAATTTGCCAGTTTTCTTACATTTTCAAAAGCAGTGGAAATTAAAATAAACAAACAAACAAACAAACAAATAAATAAACGCACGCAATCAGCCAGCAAACAACATTGACCATAAAAGAAATAGATGTATGGGTGCTCAGAGTTCACCAAACAGACATCATGAGGCTCTATTAAAAGTTCTATGCAATCTTAATTACAGTCAGTACTGTATCCAACCATGGCAAGGATATTTGTGTACATGAGGACAGATTTGTGACTTCAGAACACAAATAGTTCTGTAATTCCTTCATGTCCAGGTTTACTCCACATAGAATTTTTAAAGGAGAAAGGTCAAATTTTGTTGGAAAATTCTTGTTCAGAGTTAAGGTAAGCTAAAAAACACTAAGGGAACTTCTGAAAGACAAATGCTACCTCCATTGTCTGAAGTATTAGGTGTGATTTTACAAACACTCTCCAGAAAGCATTATTGTTCAGAGAAGAAATGTGTAAATTTTTGAGATGAACATGCTAAATTGGAAGAATCACCAGGAGACATATAATGCAAATAGAGTCCCATTTTTAATTATAGATATAAATACTGCATATTCAGTTTCAAATGTGTATTTCTGAAACACTTTAATTCACTATGTCACTAATTGTCATTTAAACAGTGTAAAAGAGTCATTAGGCTCTAAAGCTTAATTCTTTTGCTTATTGTTTTCTTACCTGTTAGCAGCCAGTTTGTTTGAGATGAACCCTCCTGGAATCTGTGTCACAATGTAACCCCAGAAAAAAGAGCCATGAATGAGTCCCACCGTCTCCGGATCCCAATTGAATTGGGCTGCCTTTAAAACAAATGGGGAAAATGCTGTAAGATGAAGCATACTCATTTTAAGATTGTTTTGAAGTCACATGCAAGTCACCCCATCATCCAACTCAAGGCAGCCCCTTTACACTGGCTGTTTGGGGTTGCTGAGCTTGAAAAACACCACAGTTAAGGCAAAAGGATGTCCAATTTCTGTGTGAGATTGCTGCTTTTGTTCCTTGCTTTCAGGTGAGTGGATAAGAGGGTGAAAGTTTTTAGCCATAAGGTAGCTAACGCTGGACCTTCATCTTGGCTGCTTGCCAAGACTGCTTCCCCCAGGCTACTTCATCCTGAAACCTTTGCTTTTGAGCCTTCTCAGAGTTACAAGAAGGACCTGAAGCCTTTCAATGTACCTGACTAGATATTATAGTGCCATTCACACTCCCTGTTTTTAAGATGAAAATAACATTAGAGATCAGGTGCTGTGAAGTGCTAATTCATGTTTTTCATTGTTCTGTCTGGCACATAAACTCCCCAGCTTGTTCTTCTTCACTTCTTTCCTTCTAGTAACCTACCTGGTGCTCCAACACCTTGTTGAGTCTCTGTATCTCTCAGCCCTGAGATGGCTTGCCTTTCTTGGTAATTCCAGTCACATTCCCATGTTAAGTCAGAGTGAGAGATTTAGAGTATCTCCAACCCTGATGGTTTTGAGTAATTCTTCTGGTGGACTGATTGTATTGGGAAGGTAAGTCAGACCTTCATCCCTGTATAAGAATGGTGCATCCAATACTTGTAGTCTTATAATCAATACAAATCTATGCTTATTTCTAGCCAAATATTATGGCTAGATTTCAATCCATTTCCCCAAGATTATCAAAGGTGGACCTAAGGTGCCCTTCCTGCCCTCCATTCTAGGAGAATGGGCCTGGCTCAGAAAGTGCCTGGCTCAGTATTAACACATTATGGTGAGGACAGTGTCAACTTCTCCATGAGAAGAAAAGTTCTGAGGAACTCTTTTGGAGAAATAAAAAACCACTATGTTTTTCTTCATGACTGTTTTCACGCTAATCACATGGCAAGGAAAGGTGGTTACGCAAGCTCTGAGGAAGCAGCATAGATGCCATTTGGATTCAGAATTAAAACTGTCACTAAAATACCAAAGAGAAATGACAAATATACTGATAAACATCAACATCTCTTTTTTTAAATGTTATTTTCTGTGTGTAAAAATAACAGTTTTTCCCAATACATTGATTTTTTTTTTCTCCCAAAAGAGTGAACTAGTAGCCAGATCATTGTTTCACCTGTAAGGAGAAAGATGGCATTAATTAGCCAGACATGTTTACAGAAGGCTAAAGGGTTTCCCTCCCCATCAATATGCATTTTCACGAGTTCCACTTTCCTGTGCTGAGCTACATTTCTATTTAAATACCTAATTTTCTACTAGTGATTTCCAGAGGAGTTTCTGGGTAGTGTTAATTTCTGAAGGCAGAAACACTATGAGGTATGGAAAAAGTTCCTGATTTATGCCCGAAGAGTGTAAGTTTAGATTTATGAAAGGAATTTATCCCATTTTCCTGAAACTACCACTTCTGAGCTTCCCAGCCTACACAGGCACGTCTTTTCTCTTGCTCCAGTGTTAAATATAGAATCAGGAAGTGCCAGTAGGACCAAAGGGAGCAAGGATTAGACTAAATAAATACAAATTGAGTGGCAAGTCTGAGCAGGCACTGGTCAGAGGAGACTGCAGCTGAGGAAGAACTAGAATCTTAGAACCAGAGAATACCCAGTTGGAAAGGGGATCTCAAGGACCATCTGCTCCACTCCTTCTTGGCAAAAGTGTAGTCTAGACAAGATGGCTGAGAACCCCATCCAGCCAGATCTGGAAAGTGTCCAAAGTTGGGGAATCCACCACTTCCATGAACAAGTCATTCCAATGCCTGATTGTTCTCATTGTGAAAAATTCCCTCTTGTACCCAATCAGATTCTCTCCAGGAATAACTTGTCCCTCTTACCTCTTGTCTTTTCTATCTGACTTCTGACTTCCTATGCCTTTGTAACCACCCTTTAAATACTGGAGTGTGGTGATAAAGCCTCTGCTAAGCCTTCTTTTCCCAAGGTAACCAAACCCAGCCCCCCCAGTCTCTCCTCACACAGCAGGTTTCCCACTCCTTCGTGAATCTTAGTGGCCCTGGTCTGGACACTCTCCAGCTTGTCTACATCTATTTTGTGTAGGAGCTACCAAATCTGAACACTGTATTTATTCCAGGTGTGGCCTGACAAGCACTGAGTGGAGTGGGATAATGACTTCTTTATCTCTGCTGGTGATGATCTTGCTGATGCAACTCAGCGTCCTGTTTGCTTTCATTCCACAGAAGTACACTGTCCTCTCATACTGAGCTTGTTGTCTATTGGAATCCCTAGGTCCCTTCCCACAGAAGTGCTCCCCTCCAGGAAATTCTTCATTCACTTTGGTAAATATTTTGGGAGTTTATTGAGTTTGATTAGAAACACTCTGCTTGATAGCTAGGAAGGAGAGAGTAAAACACTGTAGGACTGGCAATGGCATAATGTGGGAAGGGAAAGATTTATTTAAGCATCAGTCCTAGAATCATAAGCATCATCTCTGATCTTTGGAAATAATAACTTCTACCATCATGAGTCACAGAGACAGGCTTATTTTTAACTTTGGAAATTTACTATAGACACTTTCTGAACTTTTCTTTACCAAAAGTTAAAATATCTGGGAGGAAAGCCTATGAATATTTGCCCGGCATTTCATTCAAGAGTCAATATTCCTGTGAAGTTGTTAGGACAAAAATATTCAAAAGATATAAAAAAATAAGTCAATAAGTAGAGCAAATGTAAAGATTCAAGTTCATAAATTCTATTAAAAGACTCATGACATCACAGCCATATACCAAGGCAGAATGGGAAAAAGTAAGGTATGGATTGAACCTGCAGTTCCTCAGGTGCATTAATAAAGGTATGAAAGCAGCTTCTGTGGACCACATGCCATCTAATGTAAGTCTGAAAATAGCTTGGTACCTAGCTCTGAATCACCTCTAGAAAGCAGTCCACACTTGATTACCCAATGACTTAATGCCAGTGACTGCTTTAAGATCTTGAAAGGTATCCACTGATCTGAAGAGAGTGGATGCAGCCCTACATAAAACAATTAACATTTCCTTCTGCAGCAGCATCAGAACATGTTCTCCTGGGAGAGAGTAAATAGTAAAAGCTTCCGCCACCACAACAAAATCTGTCTACAACTGGAAGATCAAAGACTTGGTAGACATGCAAGCCATTTCAGTTCTAATCTCTGCTACTTACATTCTCTCTCTGACACTGAAAATCCTCAGACCTTATAGATTTTTAATGTGACTTCACCACATAAAAACGTAGCTGGACATCTATGTGAATCAAGACTCATGTGTGTCTCTATCTCAGATTTTTATCTATATGTACACCCTACTTTGTTATGTGGCACTTTGATGATTTTGCCATGGAATCTACTTAGAAGAGTAAAAGGAAGATGTTTTCTCACCTGAAGCTCTGGTTTTCCATTGACATATACAGTGCTATTGTTCACCATTTCCACAATGGCAACACCCAGGTTGCATCTAATTCCAAAGGAGATGCAAAAGCCCAGCCCACTCATTATGGCAATGATGTAGCGCTTGCGCAGCCCACAGCAGTAGCATTCACACAGCGCTGGCTTGCGGGTGCTCGCCTGCACAGGCCGCCCCTCTTCTGTCAGCTCAATGTGATCCTCCTCTATGTTGGTGCCATCGATTTTCCTAAATGGATGACAAAAGGAAAAATGAAGGTGCCTTACTGTCTCAGTAACATTTGCTGAAATGTGGGTGGACAGTTACATGCTCCAGTCACATGCTAGCTCTCTTTGGGAAGTGCTTGTGTCTTGGTGGTATGACGAGTTAATGCAAGGTAGACCATGAAAGGCTAGTAGATACTACACTTTTTTATGAATGACCTCTGAAGTTTGTAAATCTGAGCCATCTAGCCAGACAGCTAGCTGGAAAAATGTTCACAGGCTACTCATGAGTGTAACTTTGAGAGCTAAATGGGGGTCTGTTGTGATAAATTCCATCAGTTCTTAGGAAAGTATACATATGACAAAATTAACCATAATTTCTAATTAGATTCTCTAGGCAGAGCTACCAGTAGGTTTCAAGAAAAGGGTAAATATAACACAAATCATGGTTTTGCTCAGCCTAAAACTCCCTGGAATTTGTTTTCTTCTGTGAGACAAATTTGAGGTCGGTACTGCAGAAAAAAAAAAAAGGCTCTGGCATCAGAGCCCCCTATATAAGATGTAAAAGAGAGAGGCCCAGACTTTCTTTGCCTGAAGGGATTTGAAGCCATGTATCCCCTCTTCACTGAAACATCTCTCTCACCACAAGGACTTAGGTCACTGCAAAGTGAACCTGTGCAATTCCTAGTGTTGATCATGTTGTCCTATGTATGAAATACTTGCTACAAAATGAGATCTGAAGGAAGACAGGGACTTTCTGGGCTATTGATTCACCCTTCCTCAGCAGTGGAGGCTGAAAGGGCTTTGCCTGGCATCAAATTTGGTGTGGCAACTGCAGTGCAGCTGGGAGGAACTGGGAGACAAGGTGCCAGGAATGGAAGCTCTCCCGTTTACTCAGGACATGAACAAATGGCATCCAGCCATATCAGCCTGTAAGAGGTTGCCCACCAGCCACTAACTCACATAGGAGTGCAGCTCCAGCTTCGCAAATCCCACAAGCAACTTAGCTGAGAGATTCATATTAAACAAAATGGCACTTCCATGTACTCTGGAATTGCATGATAGTGCAATTAAAAATTCATTTGGTCTCCCTATATGATTAGGACTATTAACATCAGGCTGCAGGGACCAGAGAAAGTCTCTGGTAGAAAAGGTGAGATAAGAAAGATCTGAACGTGCCACTCCACACCAGAGCTAGAGAATTCCTTCCATAACATCAACTTTCCAAGCATTTGTTTTAAATGCAGAATAGGAGTTTTCTGACATGCTGAAACACTAAAGGAAATGACTGGCCATGAATACATGACTAGCCTACTAAACACTACCCACTAGCTTAAGGTTAAGTGATTACTATGGATCAGTAGCTACATTAAGAAGTCTTTCAGTGTTAACATTGCTCTGAAGAAGTGAGCTCAGGACCCAGTGCCTTTTGTGTCTGCAATGGAGTTACATGGAGTATTGTAAAAATATGAACCGTTAGTTAATCTAAAGGAAGCCCAGCTCCCCATATAAGATGAGAAAATTATTTTATTCACTCTTTCCTGATAAGGAATAACTTACTTCCTTCTTTTACACGTCTGACTGTATTTTAAATCTAAGCTACTTTGGCTTTCAGTATAAATATTGACTATTAAAGAATTATTGACAAGACATACCTGGATACATTACACCTGACTAATCAATATGGTAGCTGGTTGGGTATCTGGGGACAGCGTTGTTTTAATACCAGCTTTCTCCAGTTGCTGAAAGTCTAATGTACTATCCATAATCTAATAGTTGGTACTCTATACTAAAGGGTTTGCATATATAGGTAGTAAGTATAGCTGCCTGAGGATCTTCTTGTAGACTTTAATGTATCTATAAATTTCCACTTAAAAACCTGATAATTTTTAGGCTTTAGAGCTAACTGATGCATCATTTACTACATTATTCCATTTTACATAATATCATAAACTCTTTACTTCAGCCTTAGTCTTGGCAAAAAGAAAAAAAGCATGTTACAACCTATCAGCTCACATTTTCAAGAAACACAGTGTTTGGGTCAGAAGGGAACTCCCAGAATTCTTTGATTTAATCCCTTTCTCAAACCAGTGCTCACTGCAAAGTGATCATTAGCTCATTGTCAAGCTGCAGCAGACTTTGCATCAAAGCAAGGTAACACAGGAAACATGATATTACTGTGGTGTTATTGAGGGTGAGTGAGGACTTATGATTCATTGGCAGGGAAACAGCATTTGTTAGTGAAATGAGAGTAGAGAGTAGTGCAATCAGGTACTTTACAAAGGAGACACCATATATTCCATTCTCTGTGTGTTATTATAGGTAGATATAAATAGAATGACATATCAAAATTAAAGACCTCAGGAAGCGAAAAGACAATTGAATAATCATTTTTAAAGTATTGTCCTATCAAAAGCGTTATTAGAAAACTGAAAGAAATAGTTTAGTTGTCTTTTAACATAACCTAAGGTATTGATTGAATTAAATAAAAGCAGAATTTTAAAATTTTTGTACCTTTATTGGTCTCTATTTATAAGAGAGACGTTAGCCTTTAATTGGTTCATTATTTTGGGCAGCTGGCAAAGAGTAGGCACATCATCAAAGCCAAAACATCTGTTCCAATCTGGACATTTTCAGCTGGCTGTCAATTCAGATAGGCATGAAAATATCCTTCTGCTCCAAATTCACTGCTAAAAGTGGTGAGCTGGGACTACCATTATGGACCGATGTTGTCTCTACAGAGAAATTAATTGTTTTGCTATTGTATTCGACTAATTAATAGAAGCATTTTGAGGACTGATCTATGACAACAAATCTATCCAATATAGTTTAGACAGCCAGAGATTAATGTTAAGCCCTCTATAGCAGCTTTGTCTTGGAGAAAACTATTTTGCAATAGCAGTCTGAAAACATAGGCATTAGAGCAGTGAAGATATTCACATAGCCAGAGTCTGACCTAGCTTTTGGGCTTATTTTATTAAACAGGTATATAATGAAGATACAGCAACTCCATGAAAAGATGAAAAATTGATCCATATATTTTGGTAGTGTCACTGAAAATTTTCACCAGTGATGTAGAAGAAAACTGTTTTGGGGCCAGTGCTCTCCTCTAATTATTCATGCAGAGCATTCTGCTGCACAGCTCCTTAGATGTCTGTTTTTTCTTTTTTCAGCAAACATACAACACTTGGCAAGTAAGAAGAGCTAAGCTATTTGAAGATATCTCCCTCCATGTTGTGTGCTCAAATGTAATAATAACTGTATGAAAAATGTCTTTATTGAATGGATACTCTGGCATATACCGAATTTTGAAAAAATTGCTATCAGTAATACATAAAATCCCTAGAACTCATATACATTCAGCAGTCTCTATTTATGGGATTTTTAGCATAGGAATTAGTTCTTTCTTCAATTGATAAAGTTGGTAGACTAGAATCATACAATTTATATTCATTTGATTAAAAATTCATTGATCCTACAATAACAGGCAAATGTTAATATTTGCCATGTATTAAAACACATTGTAGAATGGGTTTTACCAGATATTGTAGTCTTTCACAGGCAGCTTGAGTGCAATGCTACACAATGTTCAAGCCTTACACCTACAAATCCAGTAATTACAATGATACCTGCATAATTTCAAAAATCTATACAATGATTATTGAAAAATATCATTTATCCAAAAACAGATATAAAGTTCTGAGATCTTATTTACTCTTCAGGGATTTGGCCAGGTGATAATTTTCCATACCTAATCCTGCAACTGACTCATTAGTACCAAATCCCAGTACAGACAGGCAAACTCTCTTAAGTTACTCAGTGCATGGGACCTCTCTCGCTGGTTTCTGCATCTTATTTGCATGAAACTCAGGGCATGTCTCAAACACCAGGGGATTGCATCTCACAGGTGCACTCCCAAGCTGCAGGGCAACCTTGCAGGTTCTCCTCAGCACAGTGTCAGTGCTCTGGAGGGAAGGATGCCCTTCAGGTGTCGCAGCGCAGCACTGGCTGTGCTCATTCTGCCCTTGCACTAACACTGTTGTAAAAGGTGCCTCACAAAGCCCAAAAATCAGCTGAGTCTGGACACCCCACATTGTGCTCACAGTGGTCTGGGAGGCACTAAACTCTCTCTACTTGCATGCAAAGGGAACATTTGAGAGGACTAACTGATCCAGCGCAGTCAGAGGAGTCCTGTCCAGTGCAAGGGTGTATCGTTCAGCTTCAAGTTGCAGTTTTTAGTAATTCAGGCTAATTCACCAAGGGACATCTACAGCAGCCAAAGCTACACCTAGCAGGGCCCAGAGTTCATACAGCAGCCATGTGACATGGCCTATGTGACTTTTCATATTAAAAGTAACAATATTTAGTTGTAAACCCATTTAGTCTCCTCCCAGTAAGCCCACAGTTAGCTGGCCCAAGAATCCCAAAACACTTACAGTAGGCTGAGCCTAAGATTTTACTTCAGTTCATGACTTCTTCCTGGACTGCACTAAGTTCATAGGAGGACCAAAGTGTTTATGCCTGTCAAGAAGTTCTGCATGGAAAGCTTTTTTTCTGGGAAACATAAGGCTTACAGAGCCAAGCTCTGATATTTGTTCACCCAAGCCTTGAATTCTCTAATTTTTTTTTTCTCTGCCTCACTGTATATACGTAATCAGGAAAAAAAATGTATTAAAAATATTTTGTACAAAATATTTAAAACACTTTGTAGAATATCTTCTAAAATCTCACAAAATGAAACTGCTGCCAAAGGCCTAAAGAAAGGATGGCTCTTGAGTCTCCCACTTCAGTCCTCCCTGCCTCCCTTTCAGGATCCAGAGGTGACCCTGAGGTCACCTCCTGTGAGCAGACTATTTTGCAGCAGTCCTGTGAGGAGGCTGCTTGTGCTTTAGCACTTGAGCTTGCCTGTGGACAATCTCTATGGAGCAGCCAGTGTCTGGCAGCTGCTCTTGCCAGGTACCAGCTTCTGGGTCTGCTCTGTTGTTAGCAAGACAGAAGAAATGTGGCAGGAAGGCATAGATCAGTCATATTTACCAAAGCCAAAAAGTATTTTTCTATCCATTTTGCTAGTTTTGATCCCACATCAACACATTGCAGTCAGTGAAATCACACTTTGAGGCCCACTAAGAATGCATATTAATATAATTAATCACCTATCGTATGCTAGAAGAGAAACCAAATTCTTTGCTGATTTACAACACATTAAAGCAAACTGAATGAAGAGCAAAGTCAAGGCTGCAGCTGGCACATATGTACTTGTACCATCACGTAAAAACAGAAGTGCATGGTCTCATTTGTAGACTAAGCTGTAGAGAATGGAATTAAAGTTGAAAACCTGCATGTTTCATTGATTTAGAGAAATCTGCAATTATGGCTGCATATTTCCTTCAAGACTGCTAAAATTGCAGCAATTCTTACTTAGATCTGATTGCAGACATAGCAAAAAGACTTTATAGTTTGGGATTATTTCCTCTGCTGGCTAGTATATCTAAGGAAGGCACTAGGATATGATTAAAACAGAAAATAATTGAGTTCAATGAACTTTCTTGTATCTTGACTGATACTTGGTTTAATTTGATTCAGTAGCAGTGTTGCTGAAGTTGGATGCCAGTACTATCAACTAACAGTGTAGGAACCAGCACGATAACCTTGATAACATGACTACAAGAGGAGTGTAATCTGGGTAATTAAAAGCGAACTCAGCGTACTCACTAGATACAAACCCTACATGGTTTTGGTCAAATTGGCCAGCAGAGTCTGCAACACAGAAAGTTTGTCATTGAATAAATGACTTGATCCAATATTCTTAGAGAAAATAGATTCCCTGGAATTACTGTAGAATGTTGTAAAAGTAAAAAAAAGCAAAATATCAGACTTCATCTGTAACATTGCAAATAAAAAAAAAAGTTGTGGAAACTGTAGAACACAGGTACTCTGTTCACATTATACAGAAACAGAGTAACTGGCAATCTAACAGTTCATATTATGAATCTCTCAAAAGTATACATTCTTATTTTCTTGCAAATACACACTGTACTATGATACATGCAAATCATTACACATATTTTTATGATCAGAGGCATGTTTAGATGTGCCAAGAACTACATCTTGAACCAAAATAGCATTCCTAAAAGAAGATAAAGAGGTGGATATGAAAGCAAATACAATTCAGTCACCAGAAACACCTTCAGTTAAAATGTTGTCCTTTCTTACACACAGATTTAAAACACTTAATATCAAGTATGCAAGAAATGCCACTGAACTCTCTGGCTCTTGTTTATTGATTACCCAAATAAGGGTTGTCACTGGCTATAACTAATAGAAATAATCTTCCATTTAAATGAGAAATCTCTTTCCCTTTATGAAACTGGTCATTTCTTACATCAGATTTTCACCTATCTAAAAATAAGAATACTCCATTTCTTTTTTCATAAAACTGTCAGATTAAGATGAAAACCTTTAATCTTTTCTCTCTTTTTGCTAGCAAGCAGCTGCTCCTCCTTTTTCTAATTTGCTAGTCTCAGTAAACACACACATACCTATCTCTATTTAATACATTTTCTCTTACTGACTCTGAAAAAGATTTAAAACCCCTCCAAACCTCTAATTTAGGAACATTAATTCTAATTTCAGGAGTGGCATCATTTGAGAATGTTAATTCCTATTAAATCATCATTTTTTCTTATGAAAGGCAAACCACATAACTATTCATATTTAATAATTTAAAAGTTTTTAATTAAACAGTTTTTCAAGCTCTTTCTAATATTACAACACTATTTCATAACTTATTTTCACCTTTTTTAGTTTAATATAAATATTCTGCGATCTGTAGTCATATGATGTTGTAACAGTTCTTTTACACATTCTGTCTTGCAGTAATCTGTCTTACTCTCTGAACTCAGATGTTAATTTTACAACTCTAAATTCGGGTTTATGTTTATACATTTTTCTATACTGCATTTCTCTTAATAAATTGAAGCAATGAACCTGTCCAGGAATTTTCTGTTGGATTTTACCTTCTCAGATTCCCCAACAAGTCACTAATGGTGTTCTTCACCTCCTCTTTTCCTGGGTTAAAAAATCTTTCTTTTAGTGAACCAAGCCCTTTGAAAGGCATTTTGTCCTTCTTCTTCAGTAAATCCCTTATGTTAACAAGTATTCACTTCTTCTGTCATATTTCCCAATGCCAGAGTCGGGAGCCTTCACAGGTCCCCTCGGTGACCTCTGCAAAACCAACCAGTTGCTCAAGAAAGGAGCATGGAAGAAAAATTAAAATAAAACAATCAAACCAGATCTTCCAAATCCAGAAGGACTCTGGAGCAAATCCCCTCAGAAGCACTCAGGGACTCAGCGTTGCACTTGCAGCAGCTCTGCTGTGCATCTGTGCAGTCGGTACCTGTACAGGGGCAGTTCATCCAGGGGCTGCAGCTGGAGAGCTGGAGGTGCTGCTGAGGGCCAGTGTCCCTGGGCAGGATATGCTGCCTGCTCCACAGGCAAACCTCAGGCTGGCTTGCTGGGGCTCATCCTCAGTGCATCCCTCTCTCTCTCTTTCCCTCCCTCCCCTGCCTCTTCATGCCGAGATCCTGTTCAAGGTGGTGCTATAGTAACGGACACAATACCTGTCCTCAAGCCACTCCAGTTCATTAATAAGACCTCATCTATGGCAAGAGCCAGAAGTTTATTAAACATTTATGAGTCCTTTCTGCAGGGAGGGAAATATTGCAAGCTACAGTTCCCATTCACTGTGTATGCTCCACCAAGGGGAGCCCCCCTACCCCAATGCACCTGCTGGTTTGTACCCAAAGCTGTCTTCCCCAGCCTGGGCATTTATAATTGATGTTGCTGGGCCCTTCGGCAGACAGATGCAGAGGTGCATTGGTGTGATGCTGTTTGAATAAGCAATGGAAGACCAGCTATAAATTAAATCCATTATTGAAACACAAAGTGGCTCAAAGAGGTGAACCAATCCAAGTCAATGGGGCTTCATAATGACAATACACTTTTTCTAGCATGGCAAAAAGTACTTAATGAAAACTCTTGTGGAAATGCAGCCTGCCAGTATGCTTATCATGCTTGCATGTTGGCTGGATGCAAATGAAGAATTTCTGCTTTTTACAAGGCCTTAGTTATGGGATTTGGGTTATAAACAACAATTAAAGAAGGAAAAAAAGAAATAAACAACAAAACCAGAAAACTCCCACCAAACTCTAAAACCAAGAATCCAAACCATTTCATATTCTCCCTTCCCTGTTCTCTGGGTGAAGAGGAAGGCCGAAACCTTGAGGACCATTAGAAAAAGGAAGAGCTTTGAGTTTGGCATATTACCTTACTCTCCTACGCAAGGTTAAATTAAGGACCTGCCAGTGCCTCATCAGGCCACCAGCAGGTTAAGAACTGGTTTTCCCCGGAAGTTCCAGCTGAGAGTTGCCATGTGGAGGGCAGGAGGGCAGGCAGCTGCCCACCCACAAACCCCAGCTCCGGTTCTGCCACAGGCCACCTGATGTCCCCGATAAAGCTGCCGTGGCTCTGGTCCCTCCTCCTTCTGACCTGCACTGTCTATATCCTTCCAGGCATGGTGGCCACACTTTCCCCTTAACTTCTGTTTAGAGCTTGGTCTATCCAGCCTCTGCAGAGAGAGAGAAATAAAAAAGAAAGCAAGAAAGTGATTCCTCCAGAGAAATAAACTGGATCTGAGTTGTTTTCACTTACAAACTCCTCATTTGGATGTTTGAACTCAGTGAGTAGGTTTGAACGGGATGTTAATCTGGGCCAAAGCAGTGCAAGGACAATCCATCCACTCTCCATTCCTCTCCTGGCTCCTTGCATGGGCCTTCAGTCTCTGGGTTTTAGATGTCTCCGTAATAAAAATACCAAATGTCTGGATTGTCCCAGCTCAACTTTGAGGAAAGGGTTGTTGGAAAATACACTTCCTCATGGTTATGTGAGGCAGGTAAGCAGCTTTCACTGAAATCCTTTATTGCTAGTGCAAACTAGGAGCAGAGAAGATAGGGAGAGAAGAGAAAGAGGACAGAGAAGAGAGACTTAGGAGGTGAGAAAAGTTTTGCTTGGCTGGAGTCTCTTTGTTGCAGAACTGGTTACAGTTTCTTCCTTGCTTTGAATAATTCATGCCATGTCGAGAAGTGTTGGAAAACTCCAGGCTCCGCACAGCTGTCCTTGCTGGCAGTCCTCTCATAGTGAGCAGTAAGGACATGGGACCACAAGCTGCCAGCACTACCTACCCACACACCTGTAGCAGAGCTTCTCTGGGTGCATTTCTGCCCAGTTGGGTGGAACTGCTCTCACTGCCAACTCAAGGACTGCCCAGTCACTGTCCCTGCCACACATTCTACTGCCCTGGGAGCAGCTGCACCTCCTATTCCTCCTCTGCCTCCTCCTCACACTGCTCAGGTTTGAGTCTGGCCTCTCCAAACTGAGCTAAAAGAAGCAATTCCTCCTGGTTTCTCCCTCCAGATCCCTGGCCCTGTTTTACCCTGGCTCACTGGGGCTTGTGGACAGCAGAGCAGAAAGGTCACCACTGCGAAAAGGCCCCACACAATGCATTAAAACAGCATCTCCAAATTCCACAAGGCACACAGGAAATAAACCCTAGCAAGCCAACCGTCAGACATCAGAGATATGTATGGTTTTAGGGATAAACATATGTCAAAATATAATATTTAATTAAATTGTCTTCCATTTCAACAAGCATAAATTTGCTAGCAAAAAACGTACCTGAAACCATGTAAGAACCCAGCTCTGAACTGCAAATGGTGCATACTCCACTGCAAGGAATTTATCTTGGAAGTCTAGAGCTCAGGTTGGAAAGTGGTGTTCAAAACCCATACCTCCCAGCAGCTGTGGAACATAGGGTTTTAGCTTGCCCTTCTTTCTGGGCTTCTGGTCCTGCTTCAGATATAGAGAGCACATTGCTGACACAAGAAAGAAGTTATGTTTAAAATTCAGTTCTTTGTTCACTTATCCATACATTCTCTAATCGCATGGATGTCTGAAATCTGTCCTTCATATATTTGGGACTGATTCAAGTGGCTTCCTCAGAAATATATTCTAGCTGGCCCCTTGCAAGATATGCTCTCCTTGTCCATGTAGATAAAGATATGTAATCACATTGTAGTATATAATTTCATTTTAAGACTGCCTCTTGCAAGCTGGAATTCAAGTCCAAGACACAGCTTTTTCCTGCACTTGCAAAGACATATTTTGCAAAATTAAAACTAAATGGCTCATATAACTTGTAGCTATTACTGAAACTACAGATTCAGATCCTTAAAGAACCCTAGTAAGACTGTATTAAAACTGTGTTTTTAAACACAGTACAGACTAAAGCTGCATGCAGCCAGCCACTGCTGTGGGCTCATATACTATCATCACCTTAGGTGTTCAAGAATAAAATGAGTTGTAAGAAAACTTGAAAACAGCTCAAGTGCACATACAGGAGATGTGCCACCCTAAGAACAGCTGTGCCTTGCAGGCACAGGGCTTGATTCAGTGTTGCAGCAGCCCCATAAGAAAACGAAGCATGCAAATGTCAGAGCTAGCAATAAACATAACTCTTACCTGAAAGAGTAGTTTCTACAGGTAAATGTACACCTAGAGGCTATCTTATCTGTTCCAGTTATTTCTTTTGTTGAAATGCTTAAAAAAAACATTTTTATGTTATTTCTACTAATGATTCCTCAAAATAATGGTTGTGATAAAGTCTTTGGCACATTTAAAAATACTTTTGCTACTGATTTCAGTGTGGACTGGATAGCATACACATTTCATATGCAGGTATTATTCAGACCAGTGTGCTTCTCTTAAATATGATTCCTGATACAGCCTTGCGAGCAGCAACTTTTCCCAATGCTTGTAAACTATAAAACGTTGAACTCTTCACAAATATTTAAATATCACAGTAATTGACACCCTGACACTAACATCCTGGGGAAAATCGAATTAACCTTTTGGTATCTCTGCTGAATTAACATTAAGATGCTTCATCTCATGCTGTGTGATCAACCCTAACAGTAACCAAAGGTTCCTGGGGTCCTCTAGTGGAAACACACACAATGCAAAGCATTGTCACAGCCAGGGCAGCCAAGGTCAGACTAGAATAACCTTGTTAATTTTTAATCAGTTTCTTTTCAGTTCAAGGCCGAGTGATCATGACCTTGATGCTTGTGAGCTGCTTTTTGGATCACAGTTTGCTCTTGTTATTTAGAGAAACCTTCTTTTGGTAAAGTCCGATGGCTTTGTTTTTTAGCTCTTACCTAGACCCCAAAGACTAGAAAATACTGGGTGACCTGTCTTCCTAACTGAAGATTTCTTAAAATTAAATATAATTAAAACATTTCAATGTTTCAAAATTAAGTCTCTTTGGAAGTTTTAAATACCTTTTTGTCTTCCAAATGGAGCAAAGTAAAGAAGCAGAAGTGATGAAAGTTGGTTTCATCTGCATGTGGGCCTTACAGTTGGTAGACTTCAATATTTACAGCAGTGTGAGTCTGACAAGACTCTTTGCTCATGGACAAGACCTAACTCAGAATATTCCGTGATTCTGTGAAAAAATTGTCTGCTAGATTTCACAGAATCATGGAATCGTTCTTTCAGGAAAAGACCTTTAAAATCATTGCATCCACCTGTTAATCCAGAACTGCCAAGTCCTCCACTAAACCATGTCTCCAAGTGGTGTCTTAAACATCCCCTCAGGTGGCATGAAACTTTGGGGTGAAACTAATTCTCCCTTTGCATTTGTATTGTGACTGGTGTACTGGAGACCCTATTTCTATTGGCATCTGTAAGGGTCTCTGTAACATTACATTAAAGATAATAGTACTGTAGGAATTCAGCCTTCAAGATCTAAAGCATCTGATGTCAAAGATAATAGGCACGACCTGGGATCCCAGGTTATACAAGGGTTATAAATCAGATCAATATGATTCTTCAGGTTTTGAAACCTATGGATTTACATCTACAGTTTTCCTCCATAAATGAGGACAGATTCAAAGACTTTAGGATGCTGATTTCTATTTTGCCATACATGGGAACCAAGTGCTGTTTTGCCAGGTTAAAATGCTTTGTGTTGAGTCTGTTCAAATTCAATTTTCAGATGCTGTGTTTGTTTCTCTGATAGCTGCAGCAAAACCAGCACTAATCTCAAATGGTTCAAAAAATCCATCTTTAGTTTCTAGTTTCTGCTTCCTGATCAGATCACAGGTAGGAAAGTTATTTGATGACAGTTGGACACAAAATAAAAATAGAGGTTCCTGGGATCTAACAACAAATAAAATAATAATGGAAACAAGGATTCTTCTTTATAATTTTCCTTACTGGAAACTGCTCATTAAGTAGTAATTTCTTACACCTTACACAGTAAGTAAGAGGGTTTTTAAAGTATTTCTGTGTGGAAAGTTCCTATGTGAAGTATGTCTGTTTCTCCACAGAAAAAAACCCCCAGAGTTTCTACATCATTGCGCTAACTAATATGGATACACTAACGATGATTTCTGTCCATACAGGAAAACAGTATGTTATTTAAAAATAGGTCCTATTTACTTTCACAAAGCAGTAAAAGGAAAGCCTTGTAGTTGGATAGGAACATTTCAATAATGCTTGCAATGTATTTGAAAGTTCCTTGTGTTATAGTGACACCTTATGGTATTTTTATTCTATCCTATAGATCATTTTGAAAATTAATATCTCTTATAGCCTTCTATATACAGCCTGTCACCAACAATAAGGAAATCCTATAATGTTTTTAGAAATCTTTTTGTTATGAGTTACTCAAAAGATCATTCCTTCTTTTCAAATTTGTGGTTTCCCTTTTGCTCTTACCTAGGAAAATACATTTTAAGGGGAAATAGTCTTTGGTATTGTCTTCTCTCCCTATATAGCAGATAATGTATGCCAGGCAGTACATAGGTATCTTACGATTCAGAACTACTTGTGATGTTACCCAGCTTGTAAATAGCCTCTTCTTTGATTGACTGACCAAATTCTAGCATGTAGCTCATTGTGTTCCTGTAATCCTAGATCTGAACACTTTAAAAGAAAACATCATGAAAAAATTCTTTCCTTTGAAATACAGTTGGAAACCAAAACTGTGGGATATGTAAACAAAACCAGCTTCGAGGTGAAGATCATAATTTATGCAAGCTGCCTTCCTGGGGCTCTGTCTTACACAAATTTCCTAGTGTCTAACTGGAGCTATTTCTCTCTACAGCCTTTCTCTCACTTGAACTTCAAAGTCAGTCCCTCTAGTGAGGCAGCAGTTACCGTAACACATTAATTCTTTAGTATTTTAATAACACTTTCATCAAACAAGGGTTGAAAGTTTGCAACAGGTTTGAAGTTGCAAAGGGCTGAGAAGGAATGAGGGAGAAGGATGACTGAGCAGTCACATTAATCTTAAAAACAGAGCTGAAAATCTACATATACTACAGTTTATTTGAAGGGGGAGTTGTGTTTATGTTGTTAAAGCTTATTATGCAGTTAGAGCTTATTTATGCTAGAATAAAATAAGCTCCAGAATACTTTATGTAACCCTTTCTCATTTAAAAATTGATTACGACATAGAGGGAGATGCAGCTTAAAAGGTAAATCAACATTTTGTTCCATTGAGCAAAACTGTTCTGTTTAAAATTAGTAATTTAAGTTCTGGTAACAATTGTCAGTGACTAAATACACCATCTCTTAAAAATTAAAATTAAAAACACATGCTTTTGTGAGACTTTTAAAGATATTCCCATTGCTAAGCTAGCTGAAATCACTGACTAAGCACTAAGCACCCCCTACAGTTTTTTTGAAAGAGTGGAAAGGAAATTAGTTCTACTTCTTTTTCAAAGTTAAGAAACTGAGCAACACTGAGAAAGCAAAAGCTTCTCTTCTCTAACAATACATGCATTAAAACCAACTGAAGAAAAATGAAATTAAATAACCATAGCTTCTTGAAAGACACGGTGACCAGTAACGCACAATTCAGGCCAGTGCTCATAATTACTAAAAGTTTGGCTCACATAAATTTGTTTTAAAACATACAGGCTTAATAAAGCTGTTTTTTAATAACTAATCTCTACATAAATATATATTTTAGATATTAAATACTTCACTTATCTTTCACCAGAAAATCTCTACTACAGCAAAACAAAGAGTGGAGAAAAAAGTGATTTACTCAACTTCCTAATTACAGTCATTCAATTTAACAAAGTAATCATTTCCAACAAAAAGAAACACACAGAAATGAAACATTCCAATAAGTGTGTTAAGATTAAATTAATCTGAGCTCAAGCAGCAGCCTATCAGCAGTCTCAGTAAATGTCAGGACCAGTTAAGCTCTTCCATGAGACAACATCAATCACCCTTCCCTGAACAGGCACCAGGAATTCGAACAGAATGGGTGGGCAGGGGACACTATTTCAAAGAAAATAGGTCCAAGCCTATGGGGCTGGCACTAGATATTCTGACATTTTGGAAATGACATTTTCCCATCTTTCCTTCTTCCCCGCCCCCACCCCCCGCCATTCTCTGAGATTTGCCTCTCTGCTCTGAAGGGTTGCTATATCACTCTGGGGGCTGGATTTGGTAATCCTCTGGATGATTTACCTGCAGCTGTTACTAACATTTCTCCTTTGGTCTCATGCTGCCTGTAGAAAAGCTAGCAGGGAAACCAATGTCTACTCAGCAGCCCATTCCATCAGCTTGCCAGAGCTGGGCCATGAAGCCAAGATGCAGAGCCTCATGTTAGGTTCCCTTCTTCAGCTCCTGATGGCAAGGCAACAAATTCCAGCTGAAAAGCAGCAGGCACAAAATTGAGACTGTCACTGTCATTAATTCAAGATTCTCTGAAAAAAAAATTGTCAGAGTCCCCCCTGATTTTTTGCACTTCTATTATTTTACATGGCCGTGGGCTGCTTGGGAGCGTGGATGCAGGGCAAAAATCAAAGAGAAAGCAAATGCAAGAAATGGCTGCACCAGAAGGGGACTGGAAAAGTAGCAGGCACGCAGGAAAATTCTGACAAAAGAAGTTCTATATATGGGATTGAGATCAATTAAGTTGGCAATTATGTGTGAAGTGACCTCTACTTATTTAAGGTTTTATACTATCTATGACATGAAAAGAACAAGGAAACATCTCTACTCAGCAGCCAGTTAATGATCTGATTAGTTTAAGAAATATTTAAAGTCCTTGTTTAATCAAAGAGCTTCAACTGTATGGTTCTGGTTTGCAAAATGTAACACAGAAGATACTGCAAAGTGTTATTTCACTGCAAGTCCTTTTCTTCTAATGGTTGTCAATCAGTAAGAATAAAGAAATTAATTCTTTAGGAAACAAAGCATAGATGCACAACCAAACTGAAAAAAACTCAACGAATTTAACAGTTTCCTGCTTGCCAGATAATATAAAAGAACAGATTAAACATTAATTTAATCCTGCACTGGGTAATGATGAAAATACCAGTATTGAAATCACTTCAATTGCAGAAATGACATTTAGTATCTATCAAGTCAGAAATCTGCATCAAAAAACTACTTCCCTTGCTAGTTTTACTCAACAGTTGAAGGCTTTGAGTACAGCTTGTATCAAAATTGTATGCAGTATTATAAATACTTTAAATTGCATTTTTAAATTTTGTTTTTTATTTTGTAACTGAGTAAAGCCAGAGTTTGTAGAATTAAGGCTATTTGAGGAAGTGTTATATTTAAAGGTTTAAAAACAAAAGTATGAAAATGACTTCTTAGTATAACTTAGCATAATTTTATTTTTTCCTGACTCTCCTACTCCGATTTTTGGATGTACAATTGTTATAAGATACAATCACTATAAAATGTTACGATTTTCAGAAATTCTTAAAAAATAAAAATAACTTTAAAATCTGATGCCATGTTAGGATAGATTCTTCAGATGAAATTTATTGCTGTAGTTACAGACTCACCTGATTGCTTCATTAGCATTTTTGCTTCTTTGTAGTATTTGAAGTCAATTCTGTGACATCAGCTAAACACTCACAGCTTTGGTGTCATAGCTAAATTTATTTCATCAGCATGGCATGGGCAAGAATTGTATTTCTAGTTTTTCAGTTCTCTGCTCTAATATTTGGGTTTTCTGTTCAGAAAATCAGCAGTTATTCCTCCTTGTGGTACTTGGTACCTGAGTAACCTGCTGGAAAGGAAGCTCTTCAAAGCTTTGGGTTTGCTTACTCTTACAAACACTAGTCCTAGCTAGCATTAAGGAGATATGGAGACAGACATGAACAAATGCTGCCTGTGTAGTAGTTTCAGCTCCCAAACCCCTTGGTTTTCAGGTGAGAGATAACAATGTTTTCATTGATATAGCTTCAGATGGAAGTAGTTCTTTGATTATCCTTCATTTGCATAGCTAATTATTGCAGAGGAACATAAAATTTCATCTTTTGAATATTGTGCAAAAGGTGAAGCGTTTTAGGAAATTCCATTAAAAAAGGACCAAATAATAATGATGGCAGAAGCAAAAATTGGTATGTAGATGTAGGTAGGTCATTAAATCTCTGTAATTTTAAAGTTTCAAGCTGTTCCACATCCACAACTGCCTTAATTTGCAGTAAGAAACTGCACTAGAGCCAGAACAGTGCAGTTCACAGGCAGATGTCCTACAGAGGCAAAACAATTTTATAAAGTATATAGCTTAAAAATTTTGTCTGGAATACTTAGTATATTTCTTTAGAGCTTGAATAACTAGTACTTATTCAGTTGTTCTCAGGTTTGTGCATGGGTAGGAGCATAAACTGAGTTCCTGCTTTGTAAGTTTGGCACAAGAAATCAGAATGCACCTCGTCACCTAAGAGCCACTTTTCCAACCTGCAGAGCAAGTGCATCAGTCTCCAGCAGGTGACATGAGTGCAGGGAGGTTCAGAGATGCAGGATAAAAGTGCATTTGTTTCTGGCAACACAAAGCGAACATCAAGTGAACCATTTTAGTTTTCATAATTCCTCACAAAGAGCCGATTTCCTACACCTGCTGAGCTGCATCTCTCAAGTGCAGGCTCCATAGGGTAATGCAGCCCTACAAACACTGATATAAAAAAGATTAACTTAAAGCTCTGTTGTATGACAAATCTAAAGGTGGGACCAGAGATACTTAAGTGATGAAGCAGAGGAGTGAAAGTTTCATGAATGAGTTTATAAAAATTTCAGCTTTAAGCCACAACAAACCAACCCAAATCATCTCAATTTCTCCACTTAGGACCCTTCTCCTTAAGAAACAGGTAAGTTATGGATCCTACCAATACCCAGAAACAGAGGGAGAAAGGAAACATTATCGTGGTAAAGGGCACACAAGTCAGATCAGGCCTGTGATCTGCTGAGCAAATTAAGCCAGGCATTTCCTTAGCAGTGTGCTGACATATGACAAGGCTGCACTTGCTTGATGGATACGGCTGTGGAAGGAATGAGACAACTGTCATCTTCAGCAAGTGAAAGTGGAGAACTGAAGCCACCTCATGCTACCTTTCCATTTTCACTTAATCTTTTTGGTTTTTTGCTGTCTTTACCCACACCATGTACAGCCAACACTGATACTTCCAAGCAGATCAGATCTCAGATGTCTCATACTTTATCAATTTATACCATACAAAGAGCTGAGGACTACCTTGTGAGTTCTGGCAAACTCTAACCTGAAAAAGCAGTGTATTTTGAAATGCAGGTTTAGAAAAAGAGCTGGTTTCCGGGTCAATGAGCAGTAAAAATGCAAACTGAGATCACTATGTGGCATGAGAACCCCAGATTCCAGCATGGGTTTAGCATACTTTCAGAAAAAGTAATTTTCGAGACATCCAGTGCATGTTTTTTCCCAGGACTTTTATTCTTTGCATGAAGGCAATATGTGATGACATTTTACAAATGTCTGGACAGCAATCACTATAAGAAATGAACTCAAAAGTATGTGGGATAAAATGTATTTCAAACAAAACATAGAGTAAGAAATTTTTCCACAGAATTTACTATAAAATAATTCAATGGAAATTTTAAATAAAAATATCTTCCAACATGAAAATATGACAAGTTAATTTATTTCCATAGGCAACTTAATTCAGAGTACAAAATGATGTGAATTTCTCAAAATTGTCACTGTACCTTTTACATTTTTAAAATAACTGATCTAAAAGTTGATACAAGAATAAATTTGTTTTTGAAGAGCTGTCCAATAAACTGGATACACATAAATGCCGTGCTATGACAGTTCTATTTATGAATCACAGCTGACACTACAGTAGCATCACTTTATAAATCACATGAGAATTTTAATATTTTACAATCAAAACACCAAAGTGTCACAGTACAGAGACTGTACAATTAAACAAATATTAAATATTTTGCACAAGGCCTGAGTTCACTATAACATATTTTGATTTACAACTTCATCTCAGAAATCTGTACAGCACTTAGAACTGTTTCAGAGAACTTAAAGACAATACAACTTCAGAGCTTTTTTGTCCTGCTGATACAAGTGTGAGGCCTGGAAGGCAAAAGGATTTGGTGTATGAATCCAAGGTTTTACTGCCTTGTGCAACTTCCTTGCAAAGCAGTCAAAACCTAATGGAAAGTAAGGTACAAGGCAGGACCTCACTGTGAAAATAAGCTAACTCATCTGAAATTCTCCAGATACGTTTCCTCACAGCTATTTCACAGTAAAAGTTCACAATGAATATATAAAATGCAGCATATCTCTTTAACAAAGAACAAAAAGGAGGTCACATACACAACAGGGTACTTTTTCTGTATTCCCCCTCCCTATATTTCTTTCATCAGAAATGGCACAAAACAGCAGCCTCATCCATCAAAAACTCCTGATCAATAAAGGTCACTCCAAAGTCCAAAAACTACCTTGCAATGCAAGATCAAGTGTTCATAAACTTAAGTTTTAAAAACTTTCCTTTTCTGCTCAAGTCATATAGATGTAGGCAGACTAAGCACGTGCGTGTATATTAGGCAACCCAAGTATCATATAATTCTTAACCTGTAGGGAAGCTTTAGGGAATTTGATTCAAATCTAACTTCTCATTTAATTTTTGATTTTTGGTGCAATTGAGCTGAAAAATCTAGAATCATATAAGCTATAAAAACACTTGCCTATCTACAGAGACAGATAACATTACAACAGGGGTTATAATACAAAAATTAACTTACATTTTCCTTACTTTAAAAGGCCATCAGGGTATTTATTAATGATCCACATAAATGTGAAACAGTTGTTCCTAAAAAGACAAAACTTAAAAGAAAAGGAAAGTTTTAAAGAATAAGATTTGAAATGTTGTGTACCTACACATCCAAAAATCCTACCTTTTACTGGGGTACTCAGCACCTGTCTAAGGCCTGAACTTCCTCACAACACTTCTTATTCACAAAGAGGATATCACTGTATATTCATTAAAACAAACTAGGGCATTCTACCTATGTTCCCAGTAAAAAAACTTCTCTCCACATCTCCTGAATTGGTGGACTCCTTTACCTTTCAAAAGACTCTTCTGGTTACTGCTGTCCTCCTGCATGAGCAGGTTCCATGGGCTGTTCTGTGCCTTATTTGCACCACTTGTGTGATGAAAGGGAACAGAAAACCTGCTCCCTCCTCCATCCTTGAAATGACACCTGTGCTGTTTGTCCTCTCTAGAGAGAGTCACAACTAGGGCCTTCTAAGCTAATCTAACTCAGTAGTTTTAAGGTTCCCCTCCACCAGTCCAAGCAGAGAAGGTTTTCCAAGTCTCTTTAATACAATACGTCATTCTAGCAGGAGTAGTTTGTTTTCTAAGACTGAGTTTTCAGAGGATACTTCAGAGTCTCTCATACGTAAAAACAAATGGAACCAAGAGCTCTAATATGGTAAACGCTGCGTTCTTGGTGTAGTCATGCTCATTTAGCACACACTAGAGTAGCCAAAGCACAACTGATGTGTAGATATAAGATGTGCAGCTATTTTCACTTCTTTTCTCCTTCTCTGGTAAATATAAATAAATCAATTAAAGAATAGGGACTTACTCCTTCTCTTCACCTTCCCTTTAAAAGTGAATTAAAATACACTATGTGGGTGGAGCATTTCAGCCCAGACTCTGTTCTAGTTTCCACAGTAGAATGAAGATATGCTCATAACCCTCCAGGCTTCCGCATTTTTTCCTTTAAATTAGATTGAATACAAAGGACATAAATTTATTCTACTTGACAGCCTTGTTCTAAGCATTGCCAAAAAAGAACAATTTTTTATCAGATTACTATTTCAGTAACATCATTTGTAGTTTTTTAATCCGATACCAATTTCAAACCTATGTTCTCCATTTTCTTTTACGTTAGGGCTAGGCAGACCCTCTGCTTCAGGCCAAGCTAGATGCAACAGTGCTTTCCGTCCAGGCCCAGACACAGAAGGCTCCTGGAATACCCACACTCTTTCCCAAACAACATCTTGGATGTGAAGTACAACTGCTGCTCTCAAACAACAGTATTCACTCTGGCCACAACATGAGTCTTCCAGCCTCTTGCAGGGCCTCAGGACACTCACTTGCAAGTGGAGAGATCAACTGGACAAGGCTTCCTAAAAACTACTGCAGCAGGAGCCAAGTGGCACGTGGCTGTGGTGACTTACCTCTTGCAACTCCTCTTTCCTCTAAGTTAAGAAGAAATAATTAGAGAATCTCAGACACACCCAGTTTCCTGACACACTGAGCAGGAAGCATCTACAAGGAACAGGGAGTTGACTCTCACTAACTACTTTTCTTTCTTTTTTCTAGTTTTTAAGTAACTCAAAAATTTTGTTATGACTTTCATAAGCACCCTTTTAAGTTTTCTTTGTTGTTATTTTGCTTTGGTCATTCTGAAAACTCCAGCAAACTAGAGAAATCAAATATTAATGAAAAAAATCCTGTTTCTTGAGACAGATAAGGATCTTACTCCATCATACTTCATAAAAGAGCCTCTTTTAATTTGAACTTGCAGGATTTTTTTGACTTTGTCCTTGTATAGCCCATGCCAAAAGCATATATCCCAAACCCCACAGTTTAGGAGGTCTAGTATATGAAATCTTTCAGTTACTATCACCTTCAATAGGTTAAACTAAAATCCTGTTCTGAAAAGCCCCCAGTGCAGGGAGCTCAGTGACTGAAACCCCAGATCAGGACACTGACATTTGAGACTGCCTTTGTCATAGATGTATTAATCTAATACATTGTAGAGTTCTATAAGATGTTGCTTTCAATATAAGCTTATTTCGCAAATAATTTAGAGGAATACAGATTCAAGTAATTTTTCAAAGGCTTGCCTTAAAGTTATCCTAACAAAACACAGCTTTCAAGAGGTGACATAAAAGAAGAAGACATTAGTGTGATTCAGAGTATAGAGCACTAGTAACAGCAAATGAACTTAAATAATTTAACAGTTTTAGTACTGTAATTAAATTTACACAGATCTCTTAACATAACCTACAATGCTTACCATGAATATTAACAGCACATAAGCATCACAATGTGTTAGGTATTGTTTTCTAGACCGCAACTTCATTGGTCCCAGGTATTGTAAAAATAAAAGGACTAAGGCAGCAACTATAATACATAAACAATTCTTTAAGAAATACGCTTGAATGCTGTTACTGCTTGGAACTGTGGAAATATATTAAAATACAAGTCACATTTACAGCATAAGGCCCTTTGGTTTCTTAAGCAGCAAATGAACAAACAGGTTCTTCAGTGAAAGGCTTTGAAAAATAAAGCAGGTAGGCTTGCCATAAAAAAGGTAACCAGTTGTTTCCATCTCAAAATAGCCATCTGTAGTCTTCAAAATATCATGTAAGAAAGCTTTTGAAATTCTTATGAAAGAAAAAGTTAAAACCCAACAGCAGTATCTGAGAGAGCAGAGATTCCATCATGGGCAAGCTGAACACACACCTTCTGGGAAGTAGAAGAAACTACTATTTGGATTTCTGGAGAGCTTTATTGACTTCAGAGTAATACAATAAAAAGGATCTGAAATACCTGTGTATTCACCATATACTCTAGTTTACAAAGCCATATTTGAAAATTCACTTCATGTCAATCTATCCTTCATAATGACTTGAGTTAAAACAAAATTAAAATTAAATCATTCATTCTAGTCGAGGCAATTTATAGCAGTCTCCTTTTTCACACAACCATGTGCAACTTGTACAAGGCAATCCTTTTCCATCTTCTCAACTGAGCCAAAAATTATGGACCAATTCAAGATATTTCTGTGTAACTATATGTGTGTTCAGTTACACAGAACTGCTTATTTACACAGTTGTGGCAGTCAAGATGTGAATTTTACAGAGAACATTAATTTTGTCAGGTTTCATAACTACCATTATTCTTTTTTACACATCAGCTAGAAGCGGTACCAAATAAGCCAAAATACTGAAATATATAATAAATGTGATGAAGTCACCACATGTATTTTAAAATCCTGCTTGAGTGATATGTTGCTTTTGCTATGGGGCTTGTAACAAGGATCTGGCATTATAAAAGAGATTGTAAACCAGTATGACCTTTGAAACAGTGTTCTTTCTCTGCTGCAAACTTTTAAAAAATTTTAGAACAACTTCTTATGCCTGATTAATCTTTCTGTAGTTTACTACTACATTAATTATAATGATGCTGTATAAGAGAAAAAAGTCAAAATATGCTCTCTTCTTAGCCTCCTTCACAGTCATTGGTTAGAGTTCTTTCTACGTAACATGGCTATTCAAAATTTTTCAGCCAGCGTAAGAATTTTCTTTTTGCAAACTGTCATATGGCAAAATGACAGTTTGTGCCAAATTCAGCAGCACGAATAATTGTGGAGGTTGCATTCACTGGAATCGTTATTCCCTAAGCATTTTTGGTGAACCTAAGAAACAAAACTTTGCAGTAAATTTCATAGTTGATTGAGTACACCCCTGAATAATTCAGATATACTTCTTCTTCAGTCGAATATACGCATCCTACTTTTGTCACTCTCATGTTCAGTAAAGAGACAGGAAATCTTTAGCATGTAAGATGACTTTGCACTTACACAATTCCACTGCAGTACCAGGTGAATGCAAATCAGCCTTTTTCCCAGGGCAAAAGTCTTTACTTTGATGGGTTGAAAGTTTCCCCAAGTCGTGCTTTCACTAATCAAAGAGATGTTATCAGCTTACCCATGATCCAAATTTCATCAGTCTTTCAAAGAAGAAAACAAATCATTTTACCCAAAAAGATCTTTTAAGTCATTACTAGCTGAGCTGCTGTTTGTCATTGTGTTTGCTGGTTGTACAAAGTTCTGAGGAGAAAAGAAAGGATTACCCTGTATACCAAAGCCAGGCTGTCCTACCATGTTCATCTGAGGTCCCAAGACTGAGCTGCTTGCATTTGGGGACCCTGGCGGAGGTACAAACTGATTACCCCACTGGCTTGATTTCTGTTGAGCCAACTGTTTCATGCTAACTTTTGGTTTTTGAGGACCAAAAAGATTATCTAAAGCAGACATATCTGGGGGTCTGTTTTGCTGTGTCAGTGGAGAGATTGCAGATGCAGCATTCATAGGACTGTAATTTGGCATATTGGCAGTTGGTACAATGTTCATCTTGGTTGCTCCTGTTGCACTTGGACCACTGAAGAAATTCTGAGTGGCAAGACCTGCTCCCATACTGAATCCAGCAGTCTGAAAACCCATATTTGTATTTAGTCCATTTGTCATATTTCGCTTTGTGTTGTCAACAGGTGATGAAAATCCCATTCCAACACCCATGGAAGGAACAGAAGAGAAGCTCTTTGAAGATGCAACTTGAGATTTGTTGATAGGATGACTAGTCAAAGATGACATATTATCTATCAAGGTATCTGTCAAGTCTTTTGTCTGCAAAATAGATAAAATGCAGTTAAATGGTCTTCCTGTATAAACACTCCAGCAACAGTCTTTTATCACTACTACTGTAGAACCAGCATTAATTTTTCAGAAATTAGAATTTACTGCATGGAATTGGGCATAAAATGTAATCATACACAAGAGAAATTAAGTTATTTTTGTTCTTTGCTACTTAAAACTGTTATGCAACTTTAACAACTAAGACTATACACAAAGTACTACCGTGACTATTTGCCCCATTCGTATCCCCAGTTCCTTTATATATTTACATAATAAACTCTTCAGAGCAAAACTTTTTTCAAAATGTGCTTTTTCCAGATCTAGAACAATGGCCTTCTGATAGTAATGATATCCTTGGAAGCTCACAATTTAGAAAGTGGGGACTATTGCTAATGATGGAAATAAAAGGCACATGAAAATTTAGATCGTTTTTCTCAGCTGTGCCACTGTACTACCAGAGAAAACAAAAGTGACTCACAAAATTAAAAAATGCTAAAAGCATCAGAGCTTCAATGTAAACTGCAATTGTTTGTTCTTTCTCACCTGCTTCACTGGTGGTGTTATTGCAGCTGTTTGTGGCTTAAGAGGTTGCTGGCTTTTCAGTTTCTGTGCCTGTTCTTGTTCTTTAGCTAACTTTTGCTTCTCTTCCAGTGTAAGTGACGCCTTTAAAAGGGAAAGTACTGATACTAAGTTGCACAAACTGGTTGTTCTTACATTCATATTTTTATTTCATAAATAGCACTGTCATTTCAATATTATGTGGTAGAACAACACAGTTATTTAGGAAAATAAGACAAAAAAGAGAAAGTGAATAAGCACAAAATCTCCTACAACATTTACCATACTGCTAAAAAGTACCTAAAACAAATAAAGACAAGAAACTTGGGCAGATCTCAAAAGAAAGAGATATATCAGCAAAACCACTCTAGCTTTGTCTTCTTGATACTGGGCATAAGAAAAAGTGTTCTTCACAGTTTTTGGTTTTATATGGTTACTAACTTGATATAGAACTGCAATTGACCATGGAGCTAGAAAGGGAATATTATTTTAAGATTGTTCAAGATCCTTTTCAAGATTTTAACTCCACTTCTGTTAATATTGAAGGATAAAATAATGAAATATTTTTCCCTTAGTCTAAAATTAGTGAGATGATTCAGCTAATTAGAAATGAAAATGACAAAATACAGATATTCTGGAGAACCAATTCCATAATTATAAGTATGAAAAGAATCTTACAATAGTTTATGTTTAGCAGCATTCTATATCATGTCATGTTTTTATTTTGTGTTTGTATTTAACCCCATATCAACTATTTATTTCCACCTTAACTGAATTGCACACTGAATGTTAGTCTCTGCTACTACATGAAATGCTGAATGCAAGCGAATCACAAAACAAAGTAAAGCACACCTTTTTCTGTATCGATGACATCTCGTTCTCCTTACTGTCAGATCCACTAGTTAGAAGGTCAGTTCCACTACTATTAAATACCTTGTCGATCTGCTTAAGTTCAATGAAACAAAATTTCATTATCTGAAATGTCGCAACTAAATGTAAGATAAACATCAACTAAGTAATTTCAAATTTCAAATTGTTATGTGTAAGTTACACAATTAAACATTCTTGCTTACCTGATTGCTTGTACCACTAGATCTTGCCTCTTCAGACACACTCATTTGGTTAGCTATATCCAAAGATCTACAGGGTGTATTGAAAAAAAATAACTTTGTAGTCACATTCATTACTAAACCAAAAAAGTGCATGATGAGAACACTGTCATTTTTATATAATGCCTTTAGGAGACTGGGAAATATTACTATTGTAAAGGTTTCTGAATCACTTCACATGGTCTTAGTTCCTCCTTTTGAAGGGGATGACTCAGACTTGAGACAGTCCAAGTTAACTTGTCTCAGAAAACTCACATCATACAAGACTCCATAAAATAGCTCTAAATATCTTAAAATATCACAGTCCTCCAAAAGGCTGCCATGTTTATGTCTCTCCATTATGATTTATTTCTCAACAACTACAGGAAAGCAACTTTGCATATAGAAGCAAGACATAAACTGTACTAGTAGGGTTCAATATGAACTTTCACATTTAATGAATTAGCAATTATTGACTTAAAATAATAAACCATAATTCAAGTGTATAGAATTTTATTCTATAAATGCACTAATATCACAATATTATTATCATTTTAAGACTAGTAAATGTGACAATTGTGCTTATTTGAGGTAATTCTCAACTACTGAACTAATCTTTTCATTGCTATGGCTAGCATTTTCTAACATTTGCCATAAAACTGACTATTTCTCTAATATACATATAAACACTTACTTCTGTTGCTCTTGCATGACATGGAGTTGCTCCAGTTTTGTTTTATGCTCTGCCTCCAATCTGTTAAGCATATCTTTTATAACACAAATAAAAGAATTGAACTGGAAAAGAAATATATGAGAAGTTTGGATTTTGCAGATATGGAATTCAGACAAGTATAACTAAACAGACAATACCTCATAAAACTTACAATATATAATGTCAGATTTTTAAATAATTTATCCACCTTCACTATTTTGCAATAGATACCAAACTACAAGCAGAGTGCATAGTCGAACAGGGAAAAATGCATGCCACCAAAGAAAAAAAAATGGGGCAATGCAGACAAAAAATGTCACATATGAGTATTACCAGATTAACTTACAAACAAACAAACAAACCAATCTACTAGGTATTCCCTTGCCCAATATTTCATAGCAACATAGCTCTTCATTTGAATTCTTATTATGCTGGTAGCTAACTGCTTTTCCAGGATTATTTGGAAGGTGATAGTATTAATTTTGAAATTTTATACCAGATCACATAAATACACTGAAAAATAATAAGCTTTTAACACGCAAATACAGTAAAACTAGAAAGGGGGTTGGTACTGTGTGGTTTTACAACAGACACAGACATCCAATAATGCATGGGTTTTTAACGACAACAGTTTAAATTTATTCTCTGATAATTATCAAGTAAAAGATTCAAAACATTCATGTTCCTACCTGATTGAGATTAAGATTGTTCTCAATACTAAGAGGAATTAGATGGGGCAATACTTTTCCTGCAAGCTGTTCTTTGGTAATGCCCAGCTTCTTGTGAGTGAATGTACATTTGTAAATACCTAACATACAACATAAAAACAGCAAAATTTTTTAAGTTTAATAAACAATGTGAACAAACTCCAAGTAACATGCTTACATATGTATTGATCAAATGAATGATCACCGTGTTTGTGTGCAAGCAGGGGCAAACATGACCAAGAGAATCATAAAAACAAAATACTTGTTCACAACAGAAACTTATTACAGTGAGAGGCTTTGCTACAGTTCAGAACAAGAGGATGTCCAAAGTCATACTCTGCAGTTATGAAACCTTCTATTAGTCAATGTACTGTTCTGTCCAATTATCTGAGAATATGCATCTTTGATTAGATGTCATGCAACTGAGTTACCACAAACTGACAAACTGCCACTAAGAAATCAAGCTGTGTTAACTAAGGATGTGTTCTCTCCTGGCACACTGAAGTGTCTAGCATTAACTACCATACTGCTCTCTGATGGCATTTTCCAAATACTGTTATCTAGAAGTTTTGGGCTGTGTTACACTAGGGATCAGAAATCATGCATAGTACTTATCTGTTCTAAAATCACTGAAAAAAAGAATACTGACAAGCATAAGGGACCTAATGCCAAGCCCATACGTTCTATAGTGTCTTTGACAGGAGTACTCTGCTGAAATAGTCCAGATTTTGTGGCAAACACTGAACATATTAGCATAAAAGACACAGCAGCTTTCCTCACTTTCTATGGTAGTTGAACAGAGATGTCACCAAGATAAAGAAGGTTTCACATACAAGAAAGATGGTATTGTGATTCTGGAAAAAAGAAGAGCCTTAGTATATAAAATTGGTTTCATCCCTTCATTTCCAAACAAGGGTTCACTTATTCACTGTATCAAAGTAGAATTCAGCAGTAACACAACTGAAGTAAAAAATATAGTGTCCCTCATCTTAGACAGCAAATATAAGTCAAAGCTGCAAGGATTAAGGGAAACAGGCAGCTCTAAATCAGTACAGTAACATGCCTTCTTGTTGATTTTGAGAAAAATCAAAATAATGCTGCCATCATATATTATTAGTGTTTAATGAGGGCTGTTGCTGATACAGCTCAACTGTTATAAACGGTCTACCACATTGTTGCCAGTAAGACAAATGGTCACTGTCCTCCAGATTTGGCCACATAGTCACATCTCTTTATTGGCTGTGTCTCTGGTCATCTGGTCTCCTTGAGTGCATTGAAATTGTTAAAATAACACATTCTGAGCTAGGCAAGCACCAAGTGGCACTAGGAAAGCACAACGGGAGTGAGGTCTCCCCTTCCAGAAGTACCAAACCATTAGGTCCTGTTAGTCATTTTGTGAAACTTCACCTGGATTATGTTCCATTTCAGTGCAAAGGCAGCACTGTTTGTTTAAATGTCCAACAAAATGAGTCTAGCAAAACCTGCAGTAAAGAACAGCAGCTTTGGAGACAATCGTTTATAGCATCTGACATGCAAGAATTGTATGAGAAGGCAACAGTAACATCTCAAAAGCTCAAGCCAGGTGCTCAGCATCTGAAAGAAGACAGATCACACGTTCCTCTGAGGAAAACAGCCTCGCTGACTCTGTGGCACACAGTCCATAAAAGTGTCACCGCCCAAGAACTGCAATGAGTACTCAGAACTGCACTGGGCCCTAAAGACTAAAAATACATATACTAGTGCTCAGATGTACCAGCAGTACATAAAGTAACTGAAGAGGGACACACTTACGAACCAGAAACAGGGAGATTTAAAAAGTCATTTTAGCAATACACTATGTAAGCATGTTCAGTGATAATACAGAAAGTTCTCAGATTTACAACATCAAAGAACAGAAGAAATCAAAGTTGGAAGTATTAATTACCTAAAATTCCCATGAGCACTGCAGGTTCCTTTGATGGAATTTGTTGCAGAAAAGGTAAAATATCATCAAGCACAAACCATTTATCCAAGTACTCCAAAATCTTGCCTAAGCACACTAGTGAGTTTACTCGGACCTGTGAAGTATAAGAAGAATTAAGTAAACTCTTCACTATATTTTTGCCCAAGAAAAAGAAAAACCTTACAAAACTCAGAAGAGAGCTATTGACTACAATCTTTATATCTGAAAATGCAAGACAAGTTAAAAAACATCCTTTTTTGTCATGAACGTAAAACATATATAGTTACAGAAAGCTCACAAAAACTTGGCTTTTCTGCATGACAGTGTCAGTGTATATTACTGTGGAACACGCTTCAAAAATTTTTACAGTATTATTAATACAGTAAGTTGTTAACAACTTTAAAATTATTAAGAATAAAGAAGTAAATGGAACTTTTGCATTTGTTGAAAGTATTTTACAAAATTTAAAAAAGAAATCAGAGCACAATGATGGACTTTTCTTTGAAGACATAAGAGTGGAAAAGTTAAAGTAATTAAAGGTAACAACATTTTCTGAGGACTAAGAGATAAAATTACTTGGATACTCACAGCAAGAGAAGACGTCTGCAAACATGCATTTTTAATTCTTGGAATTAATGAATTTTTCATTGATGGGTAATCTATTAAATTGGCAAACGTGGGAATTATGTTTAGGCAAAGCTCCTACAAAAAAAATTCCACACAAGTTTAGAAAGAAGCATGCATATTTATTATAAAATTAGTATTAATTTTAATCAATATCAAAGTTAGTTTGAAATGCCTTCTTAAATTTTCCTCTTAAGGAAACATTAAAAGAAATAAATTCAACTAAGTTGACCTTAATCTATCAGACTCACTTACAAATAGCTAGAAAAATAAAGCACCATGGTATGCACACAGAACCTTGGAAACAGGTTTTAGAAAAAAGCGCATTCATAAATCCATAATAAAGTATTGGGATAGTAAGAATACATTATATTTTCACAAAACACCTCTATAATAAAAAAACAGTTTTTCTAACATCAAACTAACATTCTCCTACATAAAGCAAGCAAATTTGCATAAGTACTATCAACAACACTGCAGCAGTACAATGATAGGCTGAAAGATAAAAGAGCATGTCAATACTAAACACACTTTAGCAACAGAGAAAAAAATAAACAATTTCAGCCCAACCTCAAAAAATAAGAGACAGCATATGTTGCAAGTAAATACCTCAGCAATCAAACTACTAATGCAGAAAAAAACTCATGCCAGATACTTAGAAAAAAACCCCTTTTCTCTGTAATACTGAAAAGGTTTTGCAAAGGCAGAAGTTGATTATCCAAATGCTTCTTTAAGAAATATTTTGATTCTTTATCTCCTACTCCTGAAGGTTTTTGCATAACTGGAAGTTAATTCCAGTATAATGATTAAAAAAAAAAAGCAAACAAAATAGATGAACCTCAGAAAGGTAGAGAAAGCATAAAAATTAAAATACAGATACATAAAAATGTCACCAGAAGGTATAGTAATCAAATTGTACAGCAAATCAGGTCTTCCAAGGTAACTGTCAGCACAGATTTCTTACCAGAAGGACTTCAGAGTAAGCCACCTCTCACTGAGTGGTAAGAGCACATAAATGCCTGCACAGTTTCTGCTGCACAGGCAATGGAGTATGAATGCATATCCTGCTTTTTGCTATGGTGGTTAGTAAAAATTTGAGATAGGAGCATTAGAACAACTGTCAAGTGGTTACCCCCTAGAAAATAAGGGAACTAAATTTTACTACTTAAACCAAACTTTCTTTAATAAAACATTCATCTCTTTCAACACTCAGGAGTACCATATAGCTTTATGTTTTGGGTTTTTTTTTTCAAGTAAACAAACAATGAGTATACACAAAGTTGGCATATCAGCTGAAAGAAAAGAGAAAAAAATGTTTTAAATAAAGGCTGCAATTACTGTACCTGAATCTGAATTGATGGTGCTTCCAAGGCTCTATAAACCATTGGTAGAACACTGTTCTTTATTTCATCTGGTGGAGTTTTGGTTAGAAGTAAGTCCATTTTTTGAAGGAAGATTAACAGTATCTATTAAAAGAAGGACAATTCAGAAGCCAAAAGTTTTAACTCCAGAAGCATATACTTACAACATAAAGTGTGTTTTATCATATCATAAAAACTTCACAAGTTTTCTTATAACTCAGTAAATGTGATCACTTACCATGTTGCTTGCCTGAAGGCATGGAAGACAAAAAACACTTTGACATATTATTGCATTTTAAAAACAGTAAATACAAATGTAACAAAATATGCATGTTCTAGACTGACCCTTCTAAAATAACAAATCATAATAGCTAAGTAAGGATTTCTGGTTTCTATTTACCCTATGGTCTTGTGTTAAAATCCACCCACAGAAAAATCTTTATACACACATTGCTATTGAAAAAGTTAAACTTTCAAAAACCTATGGCTCGAATTCTGTCCTCAAAGCACTTGATCACAACTCCACATATAAAAGCTGCATTCTATCTGTCTAGAATCAATAGGGATGTAACAGTAATTTCATAGTGATGAAAACACGACTAAATGGACACAAAATGCCTTTTTTTTTTCACACGGAAACTGTGTATCATAAAATAAAAAATTGCAAACAAAAAGATTTGCACCACATTAACCTAAAAAACCCCACTAGAATAGCACATTTACATAGTGGGATTCATGTTCCTTAGGCTTACTCATTTAAAAGCTAGCTACTATTCTAAGTCACTTATCCAGGCTCAGTCTCATATACGGAAAACTATAACACATAAGATTCACATCTCAGCTCAGACAGGTGAGACAACTCGCTAGCGGTGACACTGAGTATCCACTGATATCTAGACTCATTTTAGAAAACAGGTTAGACTAGATGGATAAATTGTGCTGAATGGTAACATACTAATAATAAAATGCCAAGTATTTTATAGGCGGAAAAGACTTAAGTCTAAAAATACACAGTAATCAGTGCCTGTATGTCAAATAAACAGAAGAGTCAAGGTGTAGAGATAGTAGTATACTGAGACCACATTACAAATTGCCCCCATTTATTTACTTTCCTTTACAGGGAAGAAAAACACATTTTTACACTTCAGCTAATGTGGATTTTCTCATTGTATATTTATAACTTCCTAAACTGCACACACACACACAAAACGATTCATTCATTCCATGAACATTGATTATGATGCATTTGGGACAAATAGGGTGAGATGGACAAGATCAGTTCTTAAGTTAGATTTTACCATTTTCTTCAATATAGAATTTTATTTTGTCCTAAACTTGACTTTTTGAAATCTCTATGTACTTATAACACCTGTTTTTTTCTAACAACCTTGTAATACTATGGAATTACAGTTTCCATGTGAGTTACATCTATAGTTTTGGAGAAATATAGTTTGATTTTTTTGCAAATTTGAACAGGGCATGAATGAAACCTCTTATTTAACAAGTTAATCTCCTCTAAAATAAGAACCAAGTATTATATAGTAATTCATATTTCACAGAAGCATTTTAGCTCTTTTCCATTCTTCAACTAAGATAAAGCTGAATAATTTCTGATCTCTCTCTAACTGAGTTTAACTAGAATATAGATCATGTTGTTCCAAAGAACACCTTTATTTTTAGCTTCTAGGGTCATATTCAATACTTTTTATCTATTTAGGTAGAAACTAAGATGCTACAGTCACAGATTCACACACATCATCTTATAAGCAAGTAGCAGCAGTTGCACTCTAAACAATAATGCATCTTTCATTAATGCAGAGCCCAGTACTTGTCAAGGGTACACTGTGGTGGGCTGAAAGAGAATATGAATTTATAGCACATCCTATGCTGACTCCCTATGGACTCCTGTAAGTGTAAATTAAGGGTTTGTCTGCGAAGCTATGTCAGAGTAATCCAGGATGTTAATTTACAGCACACTTTACTCCACACCAACCCCAAGAGCATGATACAAATGAAAAATTTAACTAAATATTTAATTTTCATATTAAAGATTTCCTCATACAAAGCCATTGTGAACATTGACTAAATTTCTTCATATTGAATTACAGCAGTTTCCCTATGATACATTCATTTTCTAACTCAAGCAACAGGCCCCTCACACAAACCTCCAATATCTTGACACAGCATTTGGAAGAAACACTGGCACATTCCCTGTCCACCCCTCTCTAGGAGTTACAAACACACAGAAACTTTTTTTGCCTTGCACAAAGACAGTCAGAATTCTATCCTCTGGCACTCTGCATCTTTGTATTATTTCTGAAATTGCTGTTATATTAATTTGGAAAACATGACCTAGATTATTTAACCAAACTTTGCTATATTAAAAAAGACCACAGAAATAACAGTTGCATAAGCCATGTAGCAATTAGTATTAAAAATATCAACCTAAGACTTTAATATGTAGTATCTAGATAGCTACAGAAAAACTTGGCCAACCTCACTCTTTATGAGCTGACCATAGCAAAACACATGTTACCTTTTAGGACGACACAGCACAAATGAGATGTTCACTGGCTTTCAGTCAGTTAAATGTTTACTTTTTTCAAGACAACAACAAAGCTAACATAAAGCCTCAGTGTACCAAAAGTAAACAGCATTAAGTAGTTCAAATTTCCCAAGGTATTCTCAGTTACACAGGTGACCCACTTCTTCCACTCCTCAGTATAATGAGGGTTTTTTGGTCCAGTTTTCTGAAATCCAGAAATAAAAAGTCTCTTTGTTCATTCCTATGTTTACCTTGCCCTTTAGGTGCTCTGGGAAATAATGGCATACAGCAAGAAACCAAGGTGAGCTACAAGGAATGCAGACATGCCTTTCATCTGTGGAGGCACAAAGCCTAACTAAGTGACAGAATCCTCCAGAATCATCATGCACATGGTGATGACAAAAGGATGCATATTTTTGCTCCTTTACAGTAACAATTATGTCTTACTACTTTTATGCATTTAAACGACAGGGAAGAGGGCATAATTTTCTTACACATCACATTTGTCAAACAAAATTAAACAAATTTCACAAATTTGTGCACAGCCGTCAAAATAAAAACTATTATCATGAATAAGCAGCACTTCTAAAAGAGTGTTAGTTACAATTTTTCCACCCCATAATCCCAATGTCAGCAACCTGGACACAAGAAAAAAAGTACTTATAGGTTCAGCTACTGGTAGAATATATGCAAATATTATACTGCACAACCCTGCTCAGTTTGGCTAGATCAGTGATAAAATGCTTACTAATATACCTTCTACAATCAATCAAAACCAAGAATTGATTGGGACATTAAATGTTTCCTTTTCTGACAATCTAATCTCATTAGCAATATACCCTCAAAAAATTCATCTAAAAAAGCAGAGGCTTTGTGAATTTCCTGGAAAAAACAATTTTGCATGAATCAAGACTGACTGCCTGGACACCTACAGACAGGTTGGGCAACATGTGTGAAGCTGGAAAAGGGAAATAGAACAATTAGTCATTTTTCAAGGGAAAAAAAAACACCAAAGAGAAAAAATGTAATCTGAACATACCTGAATTGGTTCTTGCTGCTTAAAAACAGGACTAAGATCAGGCAAAATGAGCCTGACATATTCTTCTTTGGTGCATTCTTCAGCAATTAAGAGAACGTTAGGCAAGACGAAGGGTACCATATCAGGATTCACAAATTCAGAAGTCAAACAAGGCAAAATTCGCTGAATTATAACACGCTAAAAGAAAAAAAAACAGCAAAAAAACCCAAGTATGCATCACATTGTACTGCTTTGCAGTAAATTTCCCTTGTGCTAGTCAGCAGCTTTTATATTAACCTGGTATTTACAAAAAAGCAGACAGACCATTTTTAGTTTTGAACTCTTATTTTCACAGCATACTGCAGCTAATGTACACTGTGTTACTTTGCTTACTTTTCTCTGCACTCAAAACACAACTGGAGACTCTAACAACTGTGAGGATAAACAAAAAGAAATAAACTGTAGAGAAAATAGGAGTTTCAGTCACATATATGAATTAAGAAAACCTTATTCTATATGCTTTCTTTAAAAAGACCCTAAAAAGACCCTATAACCCCTGCAAAATAATCACATAATGATACTATACCTCTTGGTAAGACTCCAGGTAAATTCCCTAAATAGGCTTGTTCATGAAATAGGTATCTACACTGTAGATTTCTACTGTAACGTTAGACATCCTTAAATGCTTTTCTAGTCAATAAAAAGAAATACACAGTTCAAGAGCACAGTTACTTCCCTCATAAAATATACTTTGAAGACAAGAAAAGAAAAAAAATGCCCCGAAGATGATTAGGTCAGTTCATGGCTGTCTAAAGCTAAGTGAAATATATGTCATCTATTTCCAAATTCATAGTAGCAACCATTTCTATCAAAGGAGAAAATTGAAAAGAAGAGAGTACTAAATATGAAGTTTATATTTTGCACAGTGTAGTGCAAAACAGAATTAAAAAGAAAGAAATTTAATGCAATGGTTGAGAAGCTCAGTTATTTTATTAGATATTAAACTAATACTATTTTTCTATCACAAATGCATTATGGCTTATACAAATGAAGGTATATCACAAAAGGAAAAGAAGGTAGTCTAGACATAGTGTATAACATCACACAGAAGAAATCTGTAATGACAGACATTTGCCTTTTAGATTTTTGGGCACTGCCAGCACAAGAAAGCACTTAAGTCTATTGAGGGAAGGAAGCTTTGGATTACTCAACATTAAAGTACTGCCTTGCTACAAGAAACCCTTGAAGCAGTATTATTGGGAGAAAAGACAGCAAGAAGACTTCAAAGAGCTATGATAGCATCTGGAAACAAAGAGGAAGCCTTGTAGGGGGAGAGAAGACATCTTGCCTTTAAACTGGGATGAACTACAACAAGACATGCAAATGATGGCTCCTTACACATACTGATAACACAATTTGCCATTTTCCATTTAATTACTATTTGAAGCTGAGGAGTATTTCCAAACTAATTGTTTTCTAGTCTCCCTTTCTTTCCTGCTACTCTATTCTGATGGTCTCACTGCAGGCTACAATGCTCCAGAAAGTCCAATATTCCAAAAATCAGAATGCTAACAAAGGTTCACATATTTTCTATCTCGTTAATTCAAGACATCACTCAGACATACCTTAGGTAGTTTTGGCAGAACCTTTGGTAGTCCTTTAAAAAACTGTGATTTCTGCAGGTTATCCCTTTGAAATAATGAATCGAAATATTGAAGTGTCATTGCTCCTACATCATCGAAGAATGGTATCTAAAGATAAGATTAAAAACTTGTGATCTAGAGGGAGACAACACTGACACTGCTACAATAATATAATCATCTATTTACATTTCAATACACTACAGCAAACCTTTACAATTACATGTCTGCAACAAAAATTTAGAAAATTTTTACATACCAACTAGTATAATATTGACAGCTACAAGTTGATTAAGCCAGAATTTTCCTAGCATTTTTCAAAAACCCATGCATGTTGTGTGTATCTAAATTAACTTATTGCGTATGAAATAATGTTTTGTCTACAAAAAACTGTAATGAAAAGTAAAAACTTTGATTCAAATTTCTCCCACGAATACTCATGCTATTTAATATTACAACAAAGGATTACCTACTATATAGTATGGATCATACGGATCAGGCTACCACCCCTGGAAACTCCAGAAAACCATGGAAACTCCAATATCTCTACAATTCAGTGTGCAGTGTAGATGTGGCAAAAGAGACTTAACGCCTTTATAAAACTATACTGCTTAATACAACCACTTACAAATATGTTTTAGTCCTTCAGACAAGTAAGTTGATACCAGAGAAATATTTGCCAATTCCTTCACTTCCCATCTTTCAGCATATATGTTGACAGAACCTATTACCTGCTCTCTCTCCCTTCTTCACTATTTCTTCCAACTGTTAGAAAACGGATTTCTCTCTCTGTGTACAATCTTACCATATGATAGTGAAAGAATAAAATTGTTTAGCAAAGCATCTATAAGCAGGAACCTGAAAGGCTATCAGGTATGAGAAAATGGGGCATAAGACCAAGGAAGTGCCATGCTTTTAAGCAGAGAAACAGTTTGTCAAATTAAAACTTACAATATCATATTTGCAATTAATTTCCAAATACACTTTATTCTTCTGCATATTTGAATCATAAGCCAAAAGTGAATCCTTATATTTTTTGCCCTTTATCATTTTATCACTTTAAAATCCTTCCAGTACAGTTTTAAAGACTGAATTGTATAAAAAATAGCATAGAAAAGCTTACATCTGCATTGGAAAACGATAAAACAGAGTTGCATTGAATAATTATTCTAAATTCTGTCTCAGCACCCACTTTTTCCATATAAATAAAGGTCAGCATAAGGACAACTTCTGGCATCAACTAATATTATTTCCAAAATAGTTAAAAAACAGTTAACATTCAACTAAAATGATTAACAGATACACTTTAAAATATCTCAACATCAAACACTATTTTTCCTCTGTCCTATGGCTACAGTATTTTCCATGAACTGACCTTAGTCATTTGATCTGCATCTGGTCTGACTGCTGGAGCTACATTTAAGAGTAGCTTGACATGTTCCCGCACCTCCTCTGGTATATTCTGAAGAGTACTGGAGTTTAAACGGCTCAGCTGTGTAAGTAATTTAAGCACATGCACCATGAAGTCAGAAAATCCTGCATTATAATTATTTCCAATACACAACTTGATAGTTTTTCTACCCACATTTTTGATATCCCTTCCTTCTCCCCTTTTATAACCCACTTGTTTCTGATTCCTGATAGTATTCCCTCTATTTCCCAGCAGCCTAGCTATTTCAGGTCCTATTTCTGTATTTTCAACTCCCCATTGTAGTTCAGGTCATGAGACAACACACACATGGCATCCTTAAACAAGCAAATGTCATCATGTGAGGTGCTTTCTACACACATTAAGACACAGAACACACAACTATGGCAATGGGCACCCAAAGAAGTTATGACAAAGGAAGCCTGCATATGAATGGACATGATGTCAGCTGATCCAATTAACTGCTTAAACCATGACACCGTCTTCTCTCAATATTCACAGTACATAGAATGTGAAATTGTGACAGCTATATGGATACCAGTTACAATGTCAAGTGATCAAATCACCCAACTCAGCCCTCTTCAAGGGTCCTACATAGGAAATTCACCATCATGTGCTTCATACTGTTCACTCCAACAGGTAAACATTATTTCACAAGGCCAGTAGTCAAAAGGTTTACAGAGAAATCAGATGAAAAATGCCAATTTTAGCTTATAAAGTTGGTATATGTAACCTCTAGACATAGTTTTATTTCCCATATTTTTCTAGGATTCTTTTTTCTTGTTATGACAGCATGCAAGGTAAGATACCATTATCAGATGGTTTATGTCCAAACACTGATACACTGCACTAAATATTTAAATCTATTTTAAAACAATAACCTTTCACATATGAAAATCAATGAATAATAGTAACAAATAGAACAAATACCTGATCCAGCTGTCTACTAAAGCTTTTATAAATGTCTTGCTTGTTGACCTCAAAAATTGGTTTTCCTTTATTAAACACTGCATACATAACAGCTCCAAGAGAGTACATATCACTGGCAGTCTCACAGCTCACAGAGAGAATATATTCTGGTGCCAGATACTCGGGATTTGGAAGACACAAGGATGGCAAGTTTGGATCCCATTCCTTACAAGGGAACTTTGGCTGTAAGTGAGGTAAGAGAAGCAAAAGGAAGTATACTTATTAGGCATTTTTAAAGAGCACTGTAAATATGAAACCCAAAGAGCAAAAAAAAAAAAATTAAGCCACTTGAATTTAATTATGAATCAAACAGAAACAGAGTAAGGCAAAACATTTAAGAATCTCTGTCTGTAGCTTAGAGCGACGAGCTGATGCAGTTAAGTCTGAAAATTAGAGCTGGTAGATGTAATGTAAACATCAAAGCACTGCTGTAAGAGGGAAACATGAGCCATGATAGCAATTTATTTTAGCAGGTAGCAATCAGGCACTGAGTGAAAGCAGCAGACTAAACTAGGTAGCTCTGCATGTCATCCAACACGCAGGTGAGCACAAGTGGCACAGGCTTCAGCCTCTGTCTGAAACCACCACTGGTCTATTTTGACTCAATTGAGCCAACTTGGGCTCTTTTTCTATGATGACCAAATGCAGCACTTCAATCCAGACCTGTGCCGTATGTTCAAACTTCCTGCCAACAAAATACAGAGGTGAATATTAAAGAAATGATTCTGTACTGAAATACAAGATCATGAAACTGGTTTCAGACAAAGATATGAATCTGATATTTAATGATGATAAATATAAAGATTATTACCTCCTGTTCAGATGGATTTGTTGACTGGATACAAAAATCAAAGCCCATAATTTTCCATGCTCCACTCTTATTCAAAATTATATTTTCAGGAGTAATATTTCCATGGACCATTTTTACACTACTATGCAAAAATGACAAGCCTTCAGAAACCTGTTAATAAAAGATCACTACTTCAGGTTAAGTATTTCCCCAAACAGCCTGTAAGACAATTACAAAAATTCTGTTCCTATGGCCACAGTTAAATTCTTAAGTTAACCAAGGAACAATTTTTCACCTCTATTTTAGACTTATGTCTTGAAAGTTATGCATGAAGAAAATTAAACACGGATGGGTCACTGGCAGATGAGAACACTAATGTCAGTTAACTATCACAGCATTAAGTGTGGTGGTGCATTTCGCCCCTCCCCTCAGGCCACACTATGATCTCAGAAGAAAAAAAAGGCTTAACAAAGTTGACCAGCATATTCACCAAACAAAGCTTGAGAGCTACTGGATCTCCACAGAAGGTAAAGAAAAGTTTCACATATAGGGAAAACAGCAGTAGTGTAGACATTTATATGGAAAAGAAAAATTAATTGAATATTGTATTTTACATGTCAGAATAAGCAAAAAGAGTAGAGAGTCTCCAGTGTTAATCGTCTTTTACACTTAGAATGATCAGGGCACTATTATCTCTCACTTTGAAATTATTTGATTTACTAGAGGTAGATGAAACTTTGTCAGTTTACAGACTTTATGAAAAAAATCATTAATACTAAAAGCACAAGAAAATTACACAGACAACCTGTCATACCTGTAGCAAACCATATTTGGTCTCCACATCATAAAGTTTGTATTCTTTAATGTCAGATGGTAAAGGAGAAGGTAGGTTGTCCCAGTTGCCAAGAACATTAGCTAAACTCGCACAGACGGGTTCTGTACAAAATGCCAAACAATCTCTGTATAGGAAATACATTAAAGAATTTCTTGTAAGTGAATGTAATAGTCTCCTGACTGTGAATAAAGAACCATGCAGACATCATATTATACATTACCAGAGCACTTGGTGCCCTGAAAAACAATATTATATTTCAGGAGTTGAATTCTTATAATCTTATACTAAAGAGAAATATATCAGTTTCTGAAGTATTAAAAAAATACTAGAATTAAGTTATTTTATTCTCTAACATTCACAAAAATCACTAACGATACACACAGTGGTTCATAATAAATAATGATATTTTTGTCCTGATCCAGGAAGACTAATCAAATAAATCTTACTGCTATTAAGACACATAAAATCAGGCTTCTACCTGTGATTAAAATCAACACGTCCCTGATTGAAACAATATTTAATCTGGTCACGCAATGCTCAGAAACAGTTAATAAAAAGTAACACCTGAATATTCTTTTACTTTGCAAATTAGCACAAGAGCTGCAAACACAAATATGCTTGTTGTATGAACTGCAGCTTGCCTGTGAAGTGACTGTTTCCTAAATTATTTTATCAATTTTCATGAAAACTACTAGTCATATTCATGCACTTTTGTGTCAACTGCGTTTGAAGTGAACTTCCACACACAAAGCAGACTGGTTGTAACACTGTGCTTCAAAATTTCAAATTTCAAAGTTGGTCCTGAAACCAATGTAAGTCTCAGTTTCACAAACTCCATGCAACAAAGACATTCTTTATATCCACATCCTTCATCCTGGTTTGCACACTGGTGGAGGCCCTGGACAGTCATTATAACTCACTTCCTAATTGGGTTTTTTTTTGGAGAAAGGATTCCATGGATGTTAGCGCATGTATCTGCTTTAAGGGTGACTAATTCATAAGAACACCAAACACCTTATCAGTATAAAAACAAAAAACAGAGATTGAGTAACAGTAACAAAGATTTATTTTTACATATAAAGCTGTAGGCAAGAAGACAGAGCCTAAATTTTTCTTCTTTCCATAAAAATATCAGTGTCTCCACATGAATCTACCGAAGACTTTTTAAATATTTCAATAATTAACAAGCTTGATCTTTGAAGTAAAATAAGGCTGCTGAAACATGCAAACCTCTTTTTACTCATCGAGATTTTAGTTTTATCTACAGCTTCCCTAAAGGAAGAAACAACTGAAAAGTAAAATATAGCGAATCATAGGTGTCAGCAACCATGACAGACCTTTTCTTGGTTTCCACCCTACAATTCTGTTAATGACACACCTGTCACATTTCTATTAGCACAACCAGGGCTGTAAAACTTGTTTCTATTGTAATCACAAGGAAGAGCCAGAGCACAGAAAGACAAAGTCCTTCAATTTGACTTCAACTCTACCACAGAGTGCACACATTTAGTTATGGTTAACAGAGAGATGATAGAAAATACGTAGGGAAAAATTATTCAGTGGTTTTCATACCAAACTCTGTGATTACTGTTGTTTTGAGGGAATAAAGAGATAATTAAAGAGTCCAAACCAAAGTAACGGAAGGATCTGTTAAAACTAAATAAGGTAATTGACTATTGCAAAAGCTCATGTCTGCTATACAGTACAGCTTCTTTAACAGTTTCTTGAATATCAGAATGAAATTCGTAATAACATAATAAAAAGAAAACACTTTAAAAATAAAAGTGATGGGCAAAACCACATGCTTTTTACATGGAAACAATGTAACCAATGGAATGCCTAGTAAATTATTTGGGATTCCTCACACTACTATTTTTAATGGGTAGCAATGACATTATGAGTCATCTTTCAATGTTTTTTTTAATCCTTTTCTTCAATAACAAGTTAAATATACATGAATATTGCTTATCAGTGTTGTTAATAGAATTAACTGACAAGTTGTATGCAAACATATCCGTATTAAATATTTAGCACAAATAAGGACTCATTCATTATATAAACGCATGCAAAGATCTATACACCATTATATATATTTATATATATATATAAATATATATAAAATAAAATTATATTGAATACCAATAACTTGTAGTAGATAAATTCTATTAATAGTGGCAAAACTACCTATACTCTAGGGTCAGAAAGGTATGGTCTTTCTGCATCTACTTCAACTGTGCAGGAACACCAAGCATCCATTTGCTCCAAAAAGGAGGAATGAAGGGTTCAACAGTTCAACACAACTATGTTACTTGGGAGACACAAAAAAATAAGACCAGATACAGCCTATCCATAAGGAGCCCGCAACAGTTTTCATCAAGAATAAGCACTCTGGAAAGACCTGAAATTCTAAAGAAATCTTGAAGCATGCTTGCACAGGTTACACACAAAAATATTCTAGGCAAACCTTCCTTTTATGAATCCCCTCCAAAACCTGTTACATCACTTTCTGGCACAGCAAGCAAGGGGACAGGTTTTTTCCTTCTGGTGTTTCTACCCATAGCTGAGTGTGCTGAGGATAGAAACAAGAACAATTCTCCTACGAATAAATACAGTAAACTTGAATCTCATCAGATGCATGTGTTCAATATTCCAGATATTTTATATACAATACCAAAACAATGATTAAAAATATCACTTCTCAATTTCACTAGAGCTTACCTGGATTCTTCCAATGGATGTTGAACAGTAAGCAGTCGAGGGTGTCGAAGCCTTGTTAGTTGTTGAACACCTCGTTTTAAAGAATCAATAATTTGATCTTTCTCAAATTTTTGATACTTGTCTATTAGCTTCTTATCAAAGACAAAAACAGCCACTTCCTAGAAATAAGCAACAAAAGCTACTCAGTATATATAACAGAGCCAAAACCCAAGCCTATGCACAATTACATACACACACAAAATTTTTGACTCAACAGTACAAGCCCACCAACACAATATACAAAGAAACAAACTTACTGTCCCTACTTTGTCCTAGTCAAGGGACAGGTTACTGTATATAACCTCTGAAGTACTTATTTTAGGAGTTAAGGTCCTAATGCTCCTTATCTTGCAAATAGGAATACATAAACTATACCCACTACCTACACAATGACAAAGCAGAAGACCCACAGGACAGATACCAGCTTGATTTTAAGTAGATGAAAGCATTTACATCAACTATGAAAGTTAAAAATATTCTGAGTAGGTATCCAGTCATTTGGCATTAAATATATCAAGTGGTGCTTTATTAAACCAGATTCTGTCTCAGTGTTCTGTACAATCCATATTAACTAAACTTTCATGAAAAATAATTTATAGTAACAGTAATTATTAATCTGATCAGACTATTCACATGATAGAACATTAAGAATTTTTTAATGTTTAAAGATGTGTGAAAAGAAGTCACAAAAATGTTAAAACCAGAGAAAACCTCTCCAACCACTGCAAATGGAATAGAAGAAAATTAAGAAATTTGTATGAAACTTCGAAATTACATAGGTCGATGTAGAATTAAAAATTATCTTACATCACCATCTTGGATGTCATTAAAGAGAAATATATCAACCGATGAAAAAAAGAATTAAAAACTCATGAAACACAGACTTTTATAGGCTGCTACAACAGCATTATGAATAATAATAATAAAGGTTAGAAACAAGTAGAAAAAAAAATGAAAATACAGTTTTCAGTCCCAAGAGGAACTCTGTGCTCTTCTACTGCACATTTTATAACCATTATTCTAATTAAAATCTCACAGGAGAAGTTCCATTATTAATTAAAAACCCTGACACAAACTTCTAGAAATAGGCTATATAAAATGAGAAATTCAACCCAACACACAAAAAAATTGGGTTTTAGCTGGCTTCATTAAGCCATTAGCAGGTGAGTATCTATAACTAATTCAGCTAAGCACCCTTTTCCTGCTTCTATCCATACTGGCTTCTTGCTCCAGCTCTTAAGTGTGATGGATCAAATATTAACATTGACACAAGGCAGACAGGAAACAATGATGGAGAACAGAAGACATACATTGAGCGGTACATGACCAACAACAAAATTTCAAACTAAGCCCTTCTGAAAGCACTTCCATTTGATGCCAAGTCAAAAGAATCGGAAAGCGAATATTTAAATCGGATGGTGTAGGACATCAGTTATGGTTTGAATATTCTATGACGGCTCTAAGTTCTATTGATACTCGCTGCAATCCTGCATGGTTTGTTTGAACTCATCATTCCCTGCAACTGGCAGAACAGAGGAGAACACAATTTGTGCTCCAGATCTCCTGACTCGTTGACTCAAGGCCCTTAGATCCCTCTTGACTGTCATGGCCTTCTTTTTGAGACTTTGTTGGTACCCACCTGGAAAACCATTAATGGATAATAACCAGTGGGCTGTACCAGACTGGGAAGTTTCATCCTCCTATTATGTGCTCCCAGCCTGCTGGGGACAGGGAAGTGAGAGAATAGCTCTGCAGGAGCTTGGCTGATGGCCAGGGTTAACTTGCCACATCATCTGAGACTATTTGCAATCCTGAAATCTTTATGAAACATGCACCAGCTTGAAACACATGTTGACAGTTTAAAATCCATGTCCTTATTTACCCACATAAACACCTTATAAACTAAAGAAAACACACGAATCCTGCTCCTATCTGAGCCAATGCAACTTCTAAAAAGAGAGAAAGGAAGGGGGAAAGAGAAATATTTTTTTCCAACCAGAAAAAGGCAACCAGGCAACCAAGGCATGTCATGCTTTTTCTCCTGACTCCAACAGGAAGGCAAGCATTCAAAAAGACACTGGGTTTGTGTGTCAAAAAAGATGCAAACAAAAGCTGAAATTATTTCTGAAGTAAAGACTCTAAAAGCTGTGGAAATGTAAGGATAATGGAACAACAATACCTCTTCCTATTCATCTCACTGGATACTGAGAAAGCATGTTAACAAAACCTGTAAAACATTCAAGCACTATAGTGATGAATACAACAGAAACTCCAATCCTGAAAGTTTAAATAGCGTGGAGTAATGATGACAGAGACTAAGCACAGAACAAGGAAGAAAAACAAAACCTCCACAAAATATTTAATAAATACAGTTCACTATCCATCCTGTGGACTGAATTATATACTGCTCCCAAGGAAAGAACTCAAACATGATCATGATAAAAACTAAATTGTGAACATAAATGATAAGGAAATTTCAAGGTAGCAGTCCAAGTGCTTGATTTTAGAAATTTTATGTTTCTTTTCCCTTTCATTTTTTCTCCTCTATTTTACCCATATGCACTCACACATTTTTTAAATGAAAAATCAAATGTAACCCAATATGCAAACACATGATAGTTTACCAAAGCCAACTGAGATAACCAAAACAGTCTGAACTAAAATACTGGAAAGCATTCCAGTATTACTCTGGTCTTTTGCCAGAAAAAGATTTTTCTCCCCTTTTTGAGGGCTTTATTTTTTATAAGCTTGCCAATGTTTTTTTATAACTCTACTTTCACACTAGTTTATTTCAGTCTTAAGGTATGTAATACAACTATTTCAGTTTTAAAATTTATCAGTCTTTAAAGTTTGAAGGACAGGAAGCTTTAAGTTCAAAGTTACTATATATACAGGCAAAATAACAGAAAGTTGATACCTACCTACCATAATGCATTTAGTACTACCACAAGAAAAGCTAAACATGACTACAGTAGTGCAAACAATTATTTACTGAATTCTGCTGGTTTTACAACTGGGCTGCCAACAAGAACTTGGTGATCTTACTTATCTATTTATGATTACACTTTCTAAGGAGAAGAAAGGTGCCATATTGTTACCTTTCAAACAAGCAGCAGCAAATAAGCTATGAAATAGCACCAGATAAACATATGCACACAGGTAAGTAATTTTCTCACATTCTATTAGGTTCAGTCACCTACAGAGTAAGTAAGAAAAGACAAGGTACAATTAAAAAAAACCCAAATATTCAGATATCCTGGAAAACCAGCAAGGCAGGAACCAGGTAAACTCTGAAGAAAAAAAAAAATCATAGATATCCACTGTCACCAGAGACAGAATATTTGTAACTGTCCGCTGTCTTAAAATAGGAACCAAATTAATCCTGAAAACAAAGAATTCTGATGGGATCCTCTGTAATGCTAAAAACTCCAAATTCAGCTGTTTTATCTGGAGACATGACTTAAACTACTACTTGTGTTGTTGTAAAGTGACAGCAACATGGGCAATTAAGCTCTTATATCCTGCTAGTCTGATTACAATGCACACTTATTGCAAAAGCAGCTAAATGCTTGTAGCTCCATTAGATATACACACTTACAACATACAAGTACGTGCATCACTTCACAAAGTGATGGACAATGACAACCAGCCACTTCCATATTGCCCAGGGAATATTCAAATAGTATGTGAAAGAAAGAAAAGAGTAATTTTAAAGAATAGATATATTGCAATACAACACACCATAAACTGTATGCATTGCTGCCCAGTTTTGTTGTGCAATGGCAAACAGAATGTTGACACAATGTTACCTAACTGGTAACATTAATAATGAATGGTAACTTCATGTCAAATCACCAGCCATGTAAAATTCCCTTCAGTACAACTGCTGCTCTATTTTTAATGACTAATGACGGCACACAAATGTACAGATGTTCGTCAGGATTTGCAGAGATGCTGCAAGATCGGATGTTGTAACTCCTGAACTAAACCTCCATAAAACAACAATTGGCACAACACCCATTCAAAGCTTGAAAAACATGATCAACAGGAATCTAGTTACATATACTCTCTCAACTATACAGTGAAAGAAACTTGCTACAACTCTCCAGACCTTAAAGCTACACCTGCTACAGGTCAAATGGCACACAGATTGTATAAAACCAATTGAAACTTCCAATGTTCTCTCTTCTTTGTATAGTTGAGTAAGGCAAAAAAAAAAAAAAAGTCCCAACCAACTGTTATGTTGGACAAATTCCATAAATACTAGATGTATAGAGCTCTGCAATTGCTTAACAGATGTCAGAAGATATGGCAAAAGTACCTGATTAAACACTATTCAGACACTGCACCAATTAGATCACACATTTTTCACAGATTATTTATTCTGCATATTGTATTTCTTCTCTATTTGCTACAGTTTATTATCCCATCATCTAATGGATTGTACAAACATTTTCCAAAGTTACTCCTTTGTGTCCATTTCTTTTTGGTACATCTGCAGCAAGCTGATTCATTATCTAAGTGACTCCATATCACTTCACCATCAAGTTTAACTGAAGGCCACAACTTATTAACACTTCTATTTACATGTTCAAAATTCTATTTCTTCTCCAAGTTTGAAAAAAGACTTTTCACATTTCTCCAGTACATCAAAATCATTTCCTATAATAACAATTCTTAAACTCTGTTTTCAGCAAACTTTCTTCCAAAGTCATAATCCTATATTCACTTACACACGTGACTTCAAGTGAGTCAAAAGTTTGTGTGTTAGTGCTCTAAACCCTAATACTTTAAAGAAACTAAAAGGGAACAATACTGAACCGAAAGCAGCACAGGGAAGGCATAAATAACTTCCTCCACAACCACCTCCTCTGTCCCATGCCTTCCTGTTACACTGTCTCATGACTTAGTATTTCTAATGATTCCATTCTGTATGGCAGCTGAGCAAAAAACTAGTGTCTTTTGCTGACAGCAAATGATGACATACTTCACAATTATTTTAAACTTAAAAAGACAGTGTTGCTGCCAAAAAAATATTGCAAGGTACAACCAACTGGGAACTAATCCATGTTAAAACAACCCCCTTCCTTCTTGTCAGATCCTTTGAAACTCAGATGAATTCTTGATCTTGGTTTCAAACTGTATGCTATGAATGCAGAACCATTTCTTTCTCCAGCAGTGAAGGCTTAAAGCAAGTATTACCTATGTAGCTGACAACACGGTGTTTGAATAGAGTTGAGTTCTTTGTTTCATTGTACTACCCTTAACATTAGTCCACTCAGTTGGGTTTTGTTTTAACTGCCACTTACCAACTGCTACCTGTCAGTCTCTTATCTAATGCTTATAAACTTGTGTCTTTACTTGGTAACTCACCTGTTTTGTTGATTTTTTAGTTCCATTAAATATCTTCCAAGCAAGACCATTACCTCCACTGGCAATATGTCTGCCAACATCGAATTCCCTGGTGACAGGGTTTCCCATGACCGCACTGGTGACATCAGCCGTCACCTTCGTAACGGTACTCTTCAATTTATTCAGCATGGACTCCATGGTTGCAACTGTGCACCAATGTATTATCCTACAGAGACAAGAGAAATAAAAAGGTTTCACAGTCCTCTCCATTTCTGTTAACAAAAGGTACATATGGAAAACTATAACGTCTACTCAAGGATCCAACAGGACATACTGAAATATAACTTCCAGGGCTTAGCAGTTGTACATATTCACACTGCCATACACATATCTGTGTGTGCATGTCTATGGAATGTCACTGCTTCTACTCCTCAGAAACTTCTGAATCCCTTGATTGTCCTTCATTAGATCTAACAAAGCAATTAAGGACTGAGAAATTCAACGACTTCTTGAAAATGGGTAATCGAATAAAGAAGAAAATCTATAAACTGCCCCCGGACAGGAAAGGTTTATACCTTGTGCATCAGTATCAGTCAACAAGGAGAAACAAATCTGAAGGAAATCAGGCTCCTTTAATTCCAGCACTCATGGAACTACACATTTTCTGAAGGGAAGGATTACTTAAGATGCCAGATCAGCAAACTAATAGATGTGTATTATACAGGTGACAAGTAAAAAAACAAGGTGTTCTTTGCTATACTGTATTTTTAAAAATATGGGCTCAAAATTCAGAATTTTACGCATTAGATTACTGATATTACTATTTGTATGATCTAACTATTAATGAACTTAAGTATGTAGGGGAAAGAAATAAGAAACCATCTATTTATATTGCACAAGGAAGTTTTTTTACATCACCTTTCAAATTTAAGAGCTGAAAGACTGTGGCAACTTCCAATTTAGTTCATCTTATCTGGCAGTGTGTACTCCCAGAGTTTCCTAAATGGTCTTTAAAAAAAATCTGACTTGCCATTCTGCCAGATACAAGTTATGAAGCCTATGTAACATTTATACAATTGTCTCTCTGATAATGTATAAATAAGAAAGAACAAAGGCACCAAACAAACCATGAAAAAAAAGAGATAGACATTCACCTTCCTTATTGGTGTGAGCAAAGAACATGAGAGAATGGAAGAAGAAATTATTTCCAGGAGTCAGTACTATGCAGTATATTCAAATGTAACATTTAAGGTGATTTCTTCTGTCTTGCAAATAAGGTATAAAGTGTACTATTTCTTAAACCTAAAGGTAAAATAAACCTAAAATAGCATATCAGCAAATATATTGAAATCTGCAGAAATACTTTCTTCAATTATGGCCTTATTTTTCATACACTGATCTTACTGGAATACAATTTCTGTAAAACTGCTAGGCAAACCTTAGCACAGTGCTGGAAGCAGCACAGCTGTGTTGCTCTGTCTTAACTACTGTTAAGTTATATTCCATCTTCAGTGTTCTTCTATAGGGAAATGTAGAAACACACTCATGCTGTAGTTCTATAGATACTTCACCAATTTCCATGTCATCTGAAGTGGCAAAACTTTATGCTAGTAAACGAAGAACTAGACTAGGAGTTTTAAGAAAATGTACTATAAAAAAAAAAGAAAGGAATCCAGTTGCAGAGATTTCAATCCTGCAAAAGTCAAATTTAAATCAGAAATAGTAATTATGACTCAAATAGGACAACTCAGGAGTAGAACCAGATACGACTGCAAGCATATTAAGGGAGGAGTTTATCTTAATTGTGGGAATGTAACTCTTAGATATGAGAAGCTGGGTCTGAAATGAACAAAATAAATTTCAGAATAACACATAATTGTTTGGTGTCTAGTGATGTCAAAGGAGTTTTTGATTTTTTAATTTTCATATTTTGTAGATTTTAGGAACACAGTAAATGTAACACTGTATATTTTAGTACACTAATATTTAGTAGCTTATAGTATAAAGTTCTTCTATCTCTACCCCTGCTCCAGAACAGGCAGCTAAGATTTGCCAGCTATTTAGTCTCTTTCTCAAGGTACCAGATTGGAGGATATCAGCGAGAACATAAACATAGAGCACAGTGAC
>JAWWLZ010000042.1:46488522-46595317 GCA_035041345.1 Poliocrania exsul | reverse complement strand
CATTAAAGTACCTGCCCTTTATCTTATCTCCTACAAAACCTTGGCTTGGAGTCTTTTTTGCGGACTTTTACGGCAACACTAGTAAGTGCTTTCTTGAGATTATACCTGGAAATATATTATGAAAACAGAGAATTCCTTTACTAAGTAATTTTATTACAGTATGTGACATTTTATTATTACAAGAAATTAATTTTACTTCATGAGTCATGCTATGGAAAACCACATGCAACTCCTAACTGTGCAGCCCTAGAACAAACAGGTACTAGACATGGGCTAATATAAAGGACTAGTATAAAGGAATTTTTCATTAGCCTGATAAATATGTAGAAACAAGGATCATGGAGTATTCTAAAAAGGAGCTATAGGCATTTCCAGCTCTCAGAGATTTTATTCTGTGGCTCTTCTATGAACAAACCCTATAAGCTAAAGGACTATAAAATCAATCTTAATGAGTTTGAGATAACCACAAATCTAATTTATTTGGGTTTAGATCTTGTGCATTTTCCATTGTTTCATTCACTTCTATTGATCAAACCTTCTCTGGTACCTATGCAACACCATCTTGCATAGATGTCCTTGTGTTAAGGACTCTCAAAATTATAAAAGGCTTTGCGAAATTCACTGTGGAGATATTATGAAGAAAATACATGGGCATGCACGTTCAAATTTCTTTGTGTAAATCTGAAAGGGAGCTTCTCTACACAGGTGGTGGAAAAATGGTGTAATATTCATTAAATCAGAAGTGCCCTCTGCTGTGAGTGACAGACTAACTGCACGGAGTAGCCTGGAAAAGCCACTAGGTGAGAATGTTAACAGCATTCCAGCATCTGAAGCATTAGAATTTAAAATTCAAAGCTGGTAGGCCCTGTCCAACCTGTTCCTCTCCAGCTTGACAGTATACAAACTATTGTTTGATTTAGCTACTGAGCAAGGAGTACCAAGAAACTTCTCAAAATAGTGTGGTTTAAAGTTTACATACATCAAACTGTAAATTTGTAGAAATCCTGTGTCAACAATTGACTGTAAGCTAAAATAGTATATCTTGCTTCATAAAAATGATTGTTATTATTAACTTCAGTAAAAATTCACTATATGCCATCAGGAGCAATGTCACTCAAAAATCCATGGCCCCCAAAAATATCTATTTTGGGTAGTATCTATAGTACCACAAATCATGACAATTTAACCACATCAGAAATATGCAACTTCAGTTTTCAACTGGAGGAAAAAACTAGTTTGTTCAGCTGTTTAGAGATTGGTCTACTATTTTTACAAAAATTAATAACTCAAGTGGCAATAAAGTCAGTCACCCACCATGAAATTTTCATTTCAAATTGAAAGGTAATATATGAGACAAGTACAAAATCTGAACAGTAAGTGTTTGGATATGCAACAAATGATTAAGAACCCTGATTTGTGTATGGCCAGACTTCATCAACAAAGATTTGGGAAGGGCTCTCCCCACATTGGGTGTGCCTTTCCAGCCTGCACAGTGGATTTCTTAGGTGAGGCACAGCATGCACAGAACTGGCCCCACCGTTTAAGTCCTAAGGTCCATCTGCCACGGCCGAGCGAGCTTGGACAGTGACAGGGAAGTCCTCGGGACTGTCACAGCACCGGGTACTGACCGGGGCCGACCCTGCTGAGATCCAAGATGTGACGGGATGGGATGGCAGGGAGGCTTGAACTGCCAAGGGACGAAACCCTGATTTATTCGTTTGAATTTCATGGGTAATATTAATACTACTCATACTGAGTCCATGAAACCTGGAGCTAACTCTAAAAAAATGTGGATGATCAATGTGCCCTTTTCATGAATGCCCCTCACTATCAATAACGGGTTTTATACTGATGTACATCAGCAATGATATGTCAGCACAATGAGGACAATCACTTAGCAAGGTAGTCAGCAATAACCAACACTACACTAAGAAACAAGGTAATACATTCAAAACATTGAAATAAATGTTGCAGAAATAAAAAAAAACAAATATTCTCCACCAGTCATTAATTCTCACTGATGTGAAACAACTGCATGATGTAAACCCATTAATTTATCCTTGAAATAATTCATAGCTCCATCTGATGTGTGGGTACGGGTGCACACTGTACAGCAGTGCTGCGCACACTCGACCGCCACTGTGACTACAACAAACTGGGATTTGATTTCCCTTTGGGAAGCAGGACAGCAGGCAGCTGCACGGGTACTTGGTGCCACACAGGCCCGCCTGATGCATCTGCCCCAAAACAGGATAAATACACAGAAGAAATAAGTGCTGGCAAAACGGAGTCCCACCAAACAGCAGGAGAAAACCCCAATATTCTTCAGGCACAATCAACCTTTTGCATTTGTTACAAAAACAACGGGAGAGTCAAACGCAATGAATCACTATGCACGGCGTCACGGCCGTCACTGCAATGCACGTTCACGACTTTTATTTTCTATTTCCGTACTGAGCTGAATCCCTAACAAAACACACGGAACGAGATCCATGATCTGTCTGTCACCTGCTGACAGGCGAAACCCAGCCTATGCGCTGCACCAAACCCCAGGGCAGCCTCCAGCGGGCCAGCGCTCCCGGACCAAGTATTTACTGCTCCTTACAGCGCGCCCGGACTCGCCCCGCTCCGCCAGCGGCGCGGGGACTGCGCTGCTCCCCGCGGGGCCGGTGCCCGCGACCAGAGGCGAGCGGGAGCAGCGCCCGGGGCGGCCGCGGCCACAGGCGGCAGGTGCCCCGCGACCCGCCGGCTCGGGCAGCCCGGCGCTCCCCGCCAGGCCCTGCCCGCACAGCCATCGCACCCGCAGGGCGGCCCTTCCCCTCAGCCCCTCGGCGCTGGGCACCCGGGCCCCGAGACCGCCGCCTCCGGCCCCTGGAGCCGGCCGGCCCTGCCCGCCCCGCGCAGCGCCACCAGATCAGGGGCAGCCGCTCCTGCCCCGGGCCGCGACCTGTCACCTGAGCCCGCGGGAAGCTGCCGGCACAGCGCCCGGCTGCCCGTCGCTCTGTGGGCCCGGCGGGCCGCCTGTCACTCCGGGTCCGTCTCTCACTCCGGCTCCGTCCCGCTGCAGCTACTCCATAGCGACGGCGGCAGCCACGGCGGGGGCGGCCGGAGCGCGGCTCACTTCCGACCCGCAGGGGCGGCGCTGGGCGCGGCCGGGGGCGGCGGGCGGGAAATGATGCGCTCCGGCGGCTTCCGCCAGCGGCCCGGCCGCGGCCATGGCGGGATATTTGACTCCGCGCTTCAGGAGGGTCCGCAGCTGCAGCGAGCTGGAGCCGCGGCGAGGGAGCGGGCGGCGGCGAGGTAGGCGATGAGCGCCATCTCCGCCTCTCCGCGGCCGCGCCTTTTCCTCCGCAGTGTTTGAGGGGCTGGCGGCGGCTCCGGCCCCGCCGAGGAGCGGGGCGGACTTCGAGGGGCCGGCGCTTGCCCGCAACCTGCATGGGTGGCCTGGCTGTCGGTGCCGCAGGAGGGGCCGATGGCGGGCAGCGGGCCGGACGGGGCCGGCAGCGGGCAGGACGGGGCCGGCAGCTGCACAGGGGACAGAGGAGCTCCCTCCGGCCCTGCCCCCGAGCCGGAGATACGGCAGTGCCGCTGGTAGCGCCGCTGGGCGCGGAGCTGTGGCTCGGGGGTCTGACCGGGAGACAGGCGGGATTAATGCACTGCAGGCACTAGTTTGTCGTCTGCGGAGCTCGCAGAGATGTGTGAGGATAAACTGGGGCCTGGGGATCATCTCCCCCAGGTGCGGCTTAGAAATGCTGGGGCTGCTCAGCCGGGCGCGGAGAAGGCACTGAGGGCTCTGCAAGTACCTGAAGGAAGAGTGCAAAGAGGATGGACCCAGACTCTTTTCAGTGGTGCCCAGAGAGGTTGTGATATCTTATGTGGCTACCTCCACCTTTGGAGATAGTCAAAACCTGTCTGGACACGGTCCTGGGAGACCAGCTCTGGGTGGCCCTGCTTGAGCAGATGGACCCCAGAGGTCCCTGCAAGCCTCTGCCAGTCTGTGATTCTCTAGTGATTAAATGTGTACCTACACAACACATATATATGGGGGGAGGGGGGGGGGGAGGTCATAACCAAAAAAACAAAAAGCCAAATAACTTTCTCACCTGTTTTTAGTGTCTTTTTGTTCTCTTGGCTCTAATGGGTGTGAGTCAGCTTACAAGACAGACTGATTCATCAAGTATTGTTTTTCTCTGTCTTTGTAAAATTCAGCTGATTCCTGAATGTTTTGTTAATATATATAACTAAATCCACAGTGTAAAAATTTGGGGGTTTAAACATTAAAGTAAAGGTTTATAAATCTGTAAAACTTCCATATAAATATTTTGCAGATTGCGATGGTCCTTTTCAAGCAACTCAGCTATGGAATGGTATTATACATGCCCTTCATAGTCAAGTGGAAATCAAAAGACGTAGACAACATCTGAAAACATACAAAAATTGTTTCACTGGCTCAAATGCTGTCGATGTGGTACTGAGCCATCTTATGCAAAGCATGTACCTAAGCTGTAATGATATTTCTCGGCTGAAGGGAGTCCGTGTATGCCAAGCGTTGATGGATGACAAGGTGTTTGAGCCAGTTGGAGCAAAGCTTTACTTATTCAAGAATGGGAAAGAAACAGAGTTTGAAGACACAGACACCAGTCTCTATAGATTTGTCAATAGTAGTCTTGATGCTCCTCTTCGGAGAAAGAATGAAGACAATGAAAGCACATCTCCCAAGCAAATCTGCAAACAGAAAATAAAAAGATGTTCCAAGTGAGTTACTCTGAACTATTCTAATTTTTCCTTTTTTTTTTTTTTTCTTTAATAAGTTAAGATGGGCTACCTGTAGATGAAGTTATGTCTGTCTAACCCTGTGTTGGAGACTTATGAAAATTATGCATCTGTATTGATAAGTGTCATGCCTAAAACTGAGAAGCTACCTGGTATTTCTTGGTAATGTTAAAGTGCTTTGATATGCCCTTTGGTATTTAGAATAGAGTCTAGCACAGTAGCATAAGCATAGGAATAATTTCGTTTTGCAATCAGTTGTGCTGAAATCTGCAAATTAGCATGAGTGAGGTAGTTACTAAAGGCTGGTTAGAGACATGGACCTAATAGACAGTATTTGGAATCAATATCCATGCTCTTTCCACAAAGCAGATGTGGATGATGAGAATTCTAGTAGCAGATACAATGAACTCCTAAAGTTCTGATATAAAAGAGTAATTTAGAAAAACATGTGTCCTAATCGTATTTGTTGTAAAACTTAACTTTTTTTTTCCTTCCTGAGCAGAACACACTGTGACACACTTTCAAACCCCTTAGCATTAGAAGCAGCTGATAAGAAGAGAGTAGAGGAGCTTCTTCAATCAATCTATGTTCAAGCATCTTTACCTCCAAAGATCATGGTTAATGAACCAACTCATCTGCTTTCAAAAAGAGGTGAGGGTTGAATTTTTAGTTTTTAAAACTTGATTGTTCCTCATTGTATTTGTGGAGTGAGTATCCCATTTCTGTTAAACTATGGTTCTCAGAGTCCTAAATTTAACATTTACTAATGACAAAATATCTAAATGAGTGCTAAATGGGTAAATCCTTGTAGTAAGTAAATTGAAGAAAACCCAACAGGATTATATTTTTGCAGAATGGTGCTATTTATGCAAATACTACTTCAGAAGGAAGTAGGGTTTAAGATGAAGAACTTCCTTATTATATGATTCCTTTGCTATTCACTTGTCTTTTTCTTTCTTCTACTAATTAGAATAGATTATTATGAATTCTAATATGATAGAGATTTTTTTATCGTTCCTATTTTGATCTCTTCTTCCCCAAAACGAACATCACATTATGCTGTTAGCTTGTTTTCTTTGAACACTTAAAACATTCTTGAGTGACTAAAAACAAAGGTTACTGGCTTACATAAGATCTTGTTTCTGAGGGTTTTTTTGTTTGTTTACGGTATCAGTAATAGAAGATGTTTGGAAACAGCAAACTCTGCTACGACTGCTGCAGTTAATTGATATTCCCCTTCTAGAAGATATCTTGGTGTCTTCAGTGAAGACAAAACCAGACTGTTTTGGCAAAGAAGAAGACCTGATTATCTCAAATACTTTCCTGGACAGAGAGGTTATGTGTAGCTTAAACTTGCCTGAGTAAGTCATATACATCTATAAAATAGATTTGATAGTAAAAGCTTTATTTTAATCTTGATCATAGATTTGTGTTAAGTGAACGAAATAGACATCGTTAGACTTGTATACTTGTAGATGGGGTAGCATTAATGTTCTTTACTTTGACTCCTCAGAGCAGGTAAATGAACTCACAAGAAGTATATGTTTAGAGTTGGGCACTCAAGTATTTTAAGTATGCATCAAAACTTAAGTGTTGAAAACGGTCCTAGTTTCTGGACCAGATTCTTTGCTCTTAGGTCTCTGTAACAGATATTAGAACTTGAAACATTTTATACTGAGGCCTTTTCTTTCTTTGTCAGAGTTCCTGGTGGTGGTGCTGTGAAGATACAAAGTCAATAAGGCATCTATTGTTAGCAAGGGAAAAGGAGAAGCTAAGCTGTAGTACTGAAGAATGCTTAGATATAAAGAGAATGTAAAAGTGACTGCATGTAGTCAGTGCTCTTTTCCTTAAATCTTCTCTTAATTTTGTAGTGTTCCTGTTGATTGCACTTGGTCTGATCTCTATCTTAGCATTTACTCTTAATGAATGTCAGGGCATGTCTCCTCATGTGAATGTCTTATTAATGATTATTTCTGTCAATTAAGTTTTTATCTGTGCAAGAAAGAGTTTCTTTAGGTTTCGTGTGTTCTTGCTTTAGGGAGAGAAGAATATTCTTACCTTTGTTTAGTGTTTTATGTTGGCTCACGATCTCCTCATTCCAAACTAGGTTTATTGATGAATAATAACTTAACTCCATGGGGTTTTCTTCCTAGAATGCCTTAATGAACACTAACTTTTGAACTTTATACTTCTTGGGTTTATGGCTCTGAAACTATTTCAGATGTATTTCTTACTCTGTATTATTTTGTGTTTTGTCTCTCACATTTGCGTCTTTGTTAATAAATCAGATGAGTGTTAAGAAAATTAAACACTTCCTTACTTTATTCTACAGTTACTTAATGGCAAACTGGAGTAGCATCTTTGTAGACTGTATATTATTTAGGTCTGGCTTATAGCATGCCTGAGAAATGGAAAATTCCAGGTATGAAGAATACTCACCAGTATCAGAAGTACTTACACTGATTATGGGATCATAACTAAAGGGAGGCCAAGATCCTATTTCTACTTTACTGTATTATCTCATTTATGTATCCAAGAGTTATGCAATCTTTGTTGGCTGCAGCAGTTCTAATAAAAGTTCATATTCATCTATCTGTCCAGCAACAATTTCACAATATTTATTTCTGCTCTCCATGGTAAAAACAAGATTCTGTGGGTCTTAAGTAATATTTGTATCTTGTCATTGGTTCAGTTCAAATTATTTAACGTCCAGTCAGATAAAAGTAATTGTCCCTCTGCCCCTCACAGTTCTATAATTTTGTATTTCTTCTTTACAAAATGGTTGAGACTTTTCCTCTGACCTTCCAGCCTCTTTCAACAATGAGTTGTCTACCTGAATTTAAGGTTCTTCTCCTTAGTTAAGTCATACAGACAGCAAATGGTGAAAACTCGTGCCTTTATAGCAGGTCACATAATAAACTGCTTCCACAGCCTTCTGGGATTTAAATGATTTTTATTTATTTGATATTATGATATTGTTCTTTATTTATTTAATTACTTTTGTTTTCAAACTGATTGTCTTGTTTCTCTTCTGTAAAGATCCAGTCCCTTGTTTTTGCACCCTGGTTAGCCCTGGAAGTTCTCCTAGTGTGTGTTGGAGTAATGGTGGGGTAGTGTTTGGTTTTAAATAGTAGCTGAATTCCTGGGGTCAGTGGCAGTCTGGCATGATTGCAGCTTGTTTTGATCTGGCTGTGCCTTAGGTGTATTGCCTGTAGCATAGGAAAGCCATGCAAAGTTGCTTATTTTGAAGAGATCTTGAACTACTGTAGTGAAGTAAGTTACATAAACTGCTTCATAAACGAGTTCAATATTGTAGTTTAAATATGTGACTATGCCTGCATGGTTATTTCTATCTAGTTTTATTTAAAGTATTAATATATGAATAGGCAGAGCACTTTAAAGTAAGCACTAAAACTGACTTTTCCTTCTACAGGCTTGACAGATGGCTCTATGCTGCAATTGAATGCTTGGAGTATTTTCCAGATCAATTCATAGTGATGGTCAGTCAGCAGTTACCTCAAAGCACTGACAAACCCAGCAGTCTGAATACATACAAGAGGATTCTTTTTGACATTATAATGAAGTATTATAGTCAAAAGAAGGACTCCCTTCTTGCTGCTCAGGATCTCCATATTCACTCAGGAATTACAGAACTTATAGGTAAGAGCAACCTGAAACAATAGAGGTGAAAGCTCTATAGAGGATGTAACTTGACTGAATCGTTTGCAATGCTATTGCAGATGCACTTTATAGGTTGGAAGGAAATGCTCAAGACCACTATTAACAACCTCTGCTCAAGACAAGAACAATTTCAAAGTTAGATCAAGTTTCTTAGGGCCTGGTCCAGCTGAATTTTGAAATTCTGAAAATATAGAAATTCCTCAACCTCTGTGGGTAACTGTTTCAATATGTAACTACTCTAATGGTGAAAATTTCTTACCCCAAGTCAGAATTTCCTCTATTGTTACTTGTAAATAATAACTTTGTACAACTTGAGTAAGACTATCTCAGAAGCAGTTTCTAATGTTTTATTTCTTTTTGATGAACTGATAGCCATAATTTTTATTAATAAGAAAGTATTCCTTTTTTGAATATATCAGTTTGTGTTCTCAGCTGTGTTCTCGTTCATACTAGATCACTGTTAAGTGTGCTTAACTATTTTACAACCATTTTCCCCCTTCAGTTCTATGGCATAGATTATGGTTGTCAGGGCAGAGCAACTTGGATTCTAATAATGTTTTTCAATAGAATCCAGTGCAGTGAACCTTACTTTAATAAAAGTGCAAGAAAGGGTTCAAACTGCATATGAACTTCCACGTATTTAGAACACTTTCAAAAATAAGCTTTTATTGATTAAATGCTGTATAGAGTCTTGTCATAAGGTTTTAGGAGTCGCTGAGATAACCTGTTTTCCTTGTTGGGAAAACCCCCCAAAAGTGGGATGAGTATTATTGGGATTCAAATATGTACTTGTGACTCTGAAAATGAACAACTGCCTTGAATATGCTGTTTTACTCCACTGCAGAAAAAGGAAAAATGGATCAAGCTCTAGAGGCCTTACAACTTTATTTAAAATTATTAGCACCAAATATCAGAGAAGAACTACACCGGCTCCTGACATTTCTAGCCATTGCATCAGAATCTGAGGGCTACAGACTACAAAAACAAGTAAGTATCTGTTATGTTTAATGTGGAAAATAGCACTTTTCCATAGTAAAGATAACATTTTTGTCCTGAGTTAGAAGTATTCTATTTACTGCCTTTCAATGTGATCTGTTTTAAAACAAATACCAAAATGTTCTTCCCACTCATTGTATCCTGTTATGCTTAGTCTTTGCTAGCACATTGCAAGTCAGTCTAAATCTGGGTACTTCTTTTTCTAGTTTGAGAACAGATTGGTGATCATCAAGACTTGCCCAAAGTTCATCTTGCAAAATAGAACACTGTCAAAACCACAGGCAGAACTGCTGACTCAGTTTCTGATGGACAATCACTCTGAGCTCTTCAAGGTATCATTTTCCTTGCATTGTTGTCATATTAAATATTAAATGCCATGAACTGCCTGTTTTGCAGTAGGACAGGTCTGAGGAGCAGTGTTTAATGTTCCATCTGTTATAGTTTAATAGTATAGCCAAGCAGGGTGAGAAGATATTCCAGACCACGGAGGACAGATTTTTGAGAGCTTTGTGATCCTTTATAAATTATATTCTTCCTCTTGATTTGAAAAATTTGTATTTGAAAAATATTTAAAGTATTAAGAATCTTCTATAGAGGCCTTTTGGCACCTTGTTTCTAATGGCTGCCTCCTAAATCTTAAGGCATCTTAGTGTGTCTGCTTTAGAAGTTTGCTTACATACTCTTGTGGTAGATACGATGGTGTACTCTTGTGCCCTGGTGTATGTGTACAGCTTAGACAATTCTAAAAGTCTCTTTGCTATTTTGAAATGTTAACTTGTAAATTTAAGAAAATAAATAGAACCACAAAATGAAATGGCCCTTCTATTAAAATTCATCAACTGTGTAAATATACAGACGTTTCAAATCTCTTCTATTTACATTCCATCATATTGTCACAAATGTGAAAAGATGGAACCTTCCCATTCTCTATACAAATACATTTCACAGAAATGTTGATTTGGTTTCAGTAAAATATTGGTTTTAATTCTTATACATCACATTCGTTTTCAAATCTGACTTCAGGTTAAGGGATTTGGGAGATTTTACCTTTTTTTTTTCTTTAGTTTTTCATTTAGTTTAAAAGTATCAAGTGGTTAGTGAGAGTTTTGTATGTGTTAATACACTGCCAAAAGTAAATTTCTCTTTTCTGTGTGTCAAGAATTCTGGCACAAGGGTTAGGGCTTTGATTCCTGATTGGAGATGAAGCCACAGTTGCATAGCAGTGACAGCAGAGTGGTTGGTGGTTTGCTCTTTCACAGTTGAGAACCTTGTTTTATATAAGCTGAAGCCAGTTTGTTTTACGCTACCATTTTTGCTATATTAGTGGAAAACAAGATCTAGAACTTTTTGCTTCCTATTTCTTTGGCAAGAAATACCAGAAATAAACATATGTGTAAACAGTGTAATTGTGTGAGAGATTTTGAATGTGTTCCTAAATAAAGGTAGGCATAGATTCTTCTGCAGTTAAATGTGGAGATTTTGTAATTTTTCCTCTGTTGGGTTGTATTTCCAGACTCCTTTAACTCTTCTGGAACTAACAAGTAGGAAACTTCAGAGTTTGCTCGAAGGAGAAGATCCAGATATCAATTCAGGTAGATAATGTGATACACATTTTTATGTAAACCATTTTATACAAACTGGTTTATCATCAATCCACTATCGTTTTGCATAGACTATATTCTTTTCCTTTGTTAGAAGTAAAACATTAAATTGATTAGTGATTAATGCAATAAGTAATTCAATTATATGCAATAAGCAGAACTGGTCTCTGAATATTGGAGAATGAAGGTTCTATTAATTACCTAGTTTGAATACGTTACAATTTTTTTTTGGTTGGTTGGGATGTTTTTACCAAATACTTACTTCTGCAGATAAGAGTGCAAATTATGCTTCCTGAAGTGACTTGTTTGTAATTTGGTTTGTGAAATCAATGTGATTTTGTAATTAGGAACAGTATTCTTTTATTTCTTCTACAAGACACCCATAAATTCTCATAGAGCTCAGTAGTTAGAGGTTCTGATAGATGTCTTGAGCACAGACTGTGTAGTTTAGTGTTTTGAAGAACTCTCTTTCTGGGTAAGCACAAAGTTTGTTAAGAGCTTAAGACTTACACACGAAGTATCGGATGCCTTCTTTTTAGGCTACGCTACCCTTCTGAATGTGGGATTAGTGTTTTTCAGCTTATGTCTTTTATGAGCTAACATTCCCCCTGGCCTTGCTGCCAAAAATCTTTTGCAGCACCGATTAAAAAGGTTGGCTTAAGTAATTGAATTTCTCTCTGATTCTTTACTTCTTTTTTGACTTCTATATTGCCCGTGTCTATGTGCTTTAACATTTAAGAGAAACTATTAGGGAACTGAATAACACTAAGTTATTTTGCTGTGTAATACTGTATTTAATACAGCATCTACCTGAGAAGTAGTGTTGGTACGGAATCTTTTATCATCTGTGTTGAGTTCTGGAATGTGTCCAAATTCCCCTTGATTGAGTGTTCTCAGAATCAAATATTGTGTAGCCAAAGAATACAGAGATGAGCAGTAGAGGAAAGAGCTGCCTGTCTGCAGTATTCTTGTGGCCTGTGTGATCTCCATTGTACAGACAACTCAAATACAAGCCCCATACTATATTCTTCCTACTAAGCCTTGGAGTTTCAGTGTATAAATGTGTGTAGGTTCCATTCACTTGTTGAAATAGCTAGATTGATCTGATTGTAAGCTCTCTGGCATGACATATTCCTGTTTTCCTGTGTGCCTCATATTCTGATGTCATTTTCCCTTTTCTTATAAAGAACACAGCAGGAAAACCTTTCCTGGGAGCTATTGAGCATGTTTAGCTGGTGAATTTCTTAAGTGCAGATGGGAGCAGGAGGGAAGGCTGGGGGACCTTGATAAGAACAGGGCTGTGTCTATTGCAGAAATGTAATCCTTAGATCTTCTGGAGATATAGAACATGAAAACCACTGAGAAAATTCTGGGGCTGGTTTTAATCTAGTGAGCCACTTAAGCCACCAGACTAAAGGACCCATGCTGAAGTTTTAAGAGTTAATCTCTTTGCCTGAAGTTGTTATGCTCTCCCTTTTTTCTTCATTTGACTCTATGAAACCATAAATGGTACTGGTGTTTGACAGGCTCATTGTAAAAAAGGGAAGGACAAGCCCGTGTGAAGACTCTGAGGGCTCAGGTTAATAACTGCTCTCTATATGAAGCCCTAAGATGATGGTGTTTGTACAGAAGGATTACTAAGAATCTTTTCCCCTTTAGGCAACTGACACTTGTTCAACCAAATTGCTCTCTAACATGCATGAGAGGAAGAAGTGTCTGCGGAGTAGCTCAATGCCAGTCTTTCCTCGGGCCAGAACTCACCTGCCCAGTGTCAGGGCTTGAATCCTTGCAGGGCAGTACTGCATAGAATCACAACCATTCTATGGCTAAGTCGTGCTTTAGTTGCGAATCTCTTGGGGTTGTTCCTGGCTCTGTCCTCCCTCTGCATCACTGCCTCTTGCATCACCTCTGCTTCTGGTGCCCAAACCATTCACAGCTGTCTACTCGCCTAGATGCTCCTAAATTCTATTCCTGATTTCTGAGATGTGGTTCAGAGAAAACTTTCTCTGAAGTATTTATTCACTTGCATTAGGTACTGGACCTTGCTACAGATCTGATTCACAGGTAATCATTGGATCATGGCAACTGTAAGGTGCCATTCTTATTGTGTAATGTTCTTCATTATGGTTGCTGCTTGTGAGAACTGTGTTTGTCTTGCAGACCAGTTTGCAGTATAGAATCATCTGTGATAGTGCACTTGTTACACGGCTTTTCAATTTTATTTTTGCAATTACTGCTTAGATGTCTCTCTGTGCTCAGTGGAGGGCTGTGTGTTTTTCATTGTAGGTGTAATCACACCTGAACTGGAACTACTAGTATACCTGTGTTTCTGATCATATTTTTTAACAAGGCTCGTACGTGATATGTCAAACTTAATTTGAACCTCTGGTTTCTTACAAAGGCTTCACCTTCTGTCAGCGCATTACAGCTAAAGAATATGAAGATCAAAAACAGCAAACCAGTCAGTATCTTCTAGCATTGATTCAAGAGATGGACAATGACCCTACTGTTCCTTTGAAGCAAAAGAAGAAATTAATCAAAGAATTCCAAAAATACCATTGTCTGTTGTAGTTACTGTAAAACTACATGTGAATTTTGTACTCCAAATGGGTAGGTATCAAAACAGCCCTTTTTTTTTTTTTAATCTTTTATAAAAAAACCCAGAGGGTGCACATAAAGATTCCTCATGATAAAACATGTTTTCTTCTTACATTTTTGCATCTTTGGTTTCAGGAAACACAACTATCAAAATTACTATGGTGCTAAAAAGCATTGAATCTAATTATTCTTTTAAGCAAAATGTACATAATAACTTGTAAGTTAGTAGTAACAGTACACTGCTTATGCTGCTCTGAGATCAGGATTTAGCACTTTTTTCCTTCTGTCCCACAACCCCATGGCTTTCTATCTGAGCCAAGTCTACATTCAGAGCCATGCTTGGGTTAATAACCAGTAGGGAGCTTTAGTATTTTCTATCTGTAATTAGTAATAATCTAATCTTAAACTGTAGATTACTATTCCTGTAGGTATTGTGTAAGTGTATAAAGTGTGTCAAAAATGTTAGAAGCAGGTCAGTGAGTTTTGAATCTGGCAGGCAAAATTTATTAGGCAAGGGAACTGTGTGCTTGCAGTAATTACATCCTGTTGTTAACTCCCTCCTCACTATGGCAGACTGAGCTGCTTCTAATTCAGCAATTATGCAAAAGCAAGTAAAAGTTACATTTTGAAGAAACCTAAGAAATAATATTGTTTTAGATCTCATGATATAATTAATTTATTTTAACATGAGGACATTTTGAGAGTGTCCAGTTATTTATAATAAATACTTTGATAATGTTTAAGAATTCATAGGGCAAAGCTAGAAAGCGTATTAGGCTGTCTTGGCACATTGATGGTTAACTGTACATTGACAAGGAAATATTGATACAAATCATACAATCATAGAATGGAAGGGACCTTAAAGATCACCTCGTTCCAACCCCCCTGCCATGGGCAGGGACACCTTTTACTAGACAAGGTTGCTCAGAGCCCCAGCCTGGCCTTAAAACGCTTCCAGGGATGGGGCATCCACCACTTTTCTGAGCAAGATGTTCCAGTGTCTCATCACCCTCACAGTGTGAAATAAATAAATTCTAGAGGAAGAAAAAGACCAAGTTTCTCCCTTCAGAGGTGAATGCCCCAATTCCCAGATTACAGGGCCACATATTCTTTTCCTAGCCCTGTGCAGAGTTTCTAGCCCCGTGTCATTCTCCCTGAAGAGGAAGCATGTACGAAAGCAGGTTATTGAGAATTGTAAACAGGAAAGTATTTCCCAATCAAGTGCTTCTGGTGTTGAGTAGTGGGGGAAAGCTATTTTTGTTGCCTCTTTTTTCCTCTCTGTCTTCACTCTGTTTACTGTCTTACTCAAAATACTAAACCTGGGAAGAGGGAGGTGTGATAACATGGTAATTTGTAGGCTAGATGGGCTGGGAATTGCTTTAGGAAAAACTGTATTTTTAAAAAACGAACTCTTGCACTTTGTGACTTGATGAAAATTTTCTTGTGCTAATTTAAAGAAGATAATAAAGAATTGTATTGTAAAAAAAGTGATGAATATCATTTCACAGTGCATACATTAGGAAGAGGCAGCTCAGGGGGTATAGAACCAGGTATCAAACAGTAAGCAAATGTTCCAAGCAGGAGTTTATAGCTGCCATGTGGTTCCCTTCAGTTCATGGGACAAGTCAACATTGATCTAGTTCTGGAAAGGGAACTCTTGAGAGCCAAGTTTTATTTACATACCCTGACAGGAGAATCTACTTATCTTTAATCTTCTTTTGAAAGAAAGATGATGTTTTACATTTAAGTGTGAGGGCCTGCTGAACATAACAAGTTTTTTGAACTGAAGACTACTGTTTTTCACCTTTACCCTTACAGTTAAATTCCAAAATCAGGAAAATTTTATTGGACTTAAAAAAAAAAAGTCCTATATTTTTAACAATATTTGACACAGAATCATCTGGTAGGGAAACTTGGGACCTCTCACTCACTTCTGTTTATGGTTTCTAACACAGAGGTATCAAATTAATTGCCAGTGTGAATTTGTTTGAAGTAGAAAATTTTCAGAGCACAGAGTTTAGTCTAGAGGTACTTTTCAGTACACTCTTATCAAAGCAGAAGTGATGCCACCTTCAAAGTAAGGCAGCTTGCTTCTATTTATAGAGCATTCATGTTTGCTTCTACCAAGGAAAACGTTCATTAGTACTTTCATAGAAACAGCGTGTACATTTCCTTATTTTAAGTCCCAGCTAAAGTATGCTGATAATTTTGTGAAGCAGTTAGTCAAAAAACTAGTTTGGACAAAAGGGCTTGTACATGTGGCTATCAGAGTAACTGTGGACTAGACTTATTCATGTCCTACACAATGTAATACAAGTTGTATCCAACAATCTGTAGGTGGTGGGCTCACACACAGCCCAGCTGCCTCCCATGCGGCTTACACGGCTGTTAACAGCAGGAGGATGGTACCTCTTTCATTCCTTTTATCAGGTTAGACTAGAGAAAAGCTCCACAAGTTGGCAGTCCTAAGCAAAAGAGATCATATTCAAGAAGAAAGATCATCGCCCATTCTCTTGGCTTCTCTTCTGTGTTGCCCTTATGCAAGGTAGCCAGGCAAGTGTACTGTGTACGTGTACCTACTGGTTTTATGTGAGGGCAGACAACAGAGGGAATGAGACACAACAGGGTACAGACCACTGAGTGTCACCAGACGTAATAAAGAGGCTATTTCCTTGTCGCCATGAGCTGCATCAGGCCCAGGTCAGTGTCAGCACCAGTGTATTCATTATCCACCCTGTCCAAGAGCCCATCTCTGTACTGACAACCAAGCAGGCCGGGGGGGCACCCCCAACCAGGGTGACCCTCCCAGCCTTCTATCCAGCTATTAGCCCACACTGCTGCTCTTTCCTCCTGTGTGCCATGCTGCACAGACTGATGGCACAGTAACTGAGCTTCTGATGCCAGAAATAACAAGTACTGGGGTATTTATATACAATGCATGGAGAGGACACAGATTGGTTATCACCTAGGACACAGCCGCAAGCTTTGCTCACCTTTGTGGCAGCTTCTGATATCACCTTTTCAGATAGGGAAGGGGAGTAGCAGGAAGCTTATTCATTCAAACATTGTTCAAAACAGAAACCAAACAAAACAACCCCCACAACCTACTAACTTAAAATCCCTTTATAAAAAGGGAACTGTTCAAATTACTCTTTTCTCAAAGCCTAAGCATATTTTCAATATCAGTGGTCACATTTCAAGTATATTCCTCTCATAACTATTCACTAAAATAACCAAAAATAAAACTCATGGGGTTTTTTTCAGGATAGGTAATCTCAAAGACTCCTTTTGAGATGTCCATTTAGCTGAATGCATGAGTTAGAATAATATTGTTTGAAAAAAAATCCAAACCCATTTGTTTTCCCCATGTATTAGTATCACACCAGTACAAGCACTCATTATTTTTATTACCTCGTGTATTGAGGTTTTCTGTAATAAAGAATACAAAGCCAACAGTAAAACATGAGAACATAATAAAATTACAAGGAACATATTTTTTCATAGCATTAAGCTTGTAAAACTTTACTCCTAAACTCTGAAATTATTTTTCCCAACCCAATTAAATACAGGAAAGCTAAAACACAATCCTAGCTGATGGAAAACAGGTTGTAGTTCAAAGGATTCCATTCTGAGTAAAACAATGGAATAACAACATATCCAACTATGCTACCTATATATCAAATTTCTCTTCACAGATATTGTGTCCATGTTCTTCATAATCTTCTCTAGTTACAATCATGTCTTCAAAATCGTCATTTTCAGAAATAAGCTTCCCACCTTCCCAAGAATAAGTAATAGGGCTGAAAAATTAACAAAGCTATTGTTACTCATTTGTAAGCTCTTTTAAAACAGAAGGATGATTTCCAAAACTTTTATTTAGCTATACCTATTTAAAAATACATTTTTGATTTCTAAATCAAACTATAGCTCCTCAGAAGTTATGAGACAATGTCTGAAATTTTAGCAGGGCTAGCTGACTGCCTTTTTTAAAACATCCCTCTTTGGAAGCAGGCGTGAAGAGGGAATGACATGGGTATCTCTTTGTATTTACTTTGCACAGACAATGATTCTTCAATGATATTTAAGAATACTCTTTAATAATACTTTTTAAAAAGTAGAGATTGTTTTGTACTTTCAAGATATACTTGATAAGTTTTGTCTCAGCTCTCTCTGCAAAGATGTTACCCCTTCCAAATCCCTGAAGTGGCTACATTAATAATGACATGGCAGCATTCAGATGCTAAAAATTCTTCTAAGTGAAAGACTAAACTAATCTTACATAATTCCATATCCATTTAATGACAATACAGTCTTAATTATGTTTCAATAAAAGGGCTGATCCTAATAACACTTGACTTTATTAACCAAAGCAGAGAGTAAGCAGGTGGTATCTAATTTATTTGCTTTGTCTGAAAATACACTGATTTGAAATATTCTCCTTGTACAATTTTTGTTCACTTAATATTTAAATATAACACCTTTACTCGGTCTATCTTTTTAATCAGGAAAAGAAATTGCACTTTATAGTTTGTTCTGCTAGAAAGATAAAGCCTTCTGTTTAGAAGTTTAGAACTCACTTTTCAGGAAGAACAACGGAAACATCATAATCAGTTGGAGTAAGACATCGAACTTCAGAATAAACCCGATCTCTAAAGCCTGGGAAAAGGGTGTTTCCCCCAGTCAGAACTATGTTCTTGAAGAAATGAGGCTGCATTTCTGTAAAATAAGTAAATCTGTAGTTAGAGACCAATTATGTATTTAAAGGGCTTTTTTCCAATTTTGTTATGACTTGCAACAGCAGGAGGAAATACACATAGAAGAATTTTATGATCATCTAATGATCACATCAGTTAAACAGTTTTATTGAGAAATACAAAAAAGTGATCCATCACCTTATGTTCTCCTGATTGTAGAATCTGGCTTTGATATTTCTTTTCTTACATTGTTTATTAAATTTTACATTTGCCAATGCAATTTCCCTTTCAAAAGGGATTTGAAATGATACAATTTTTTAAGAGTACATTAATAGCCTAAATGCTGCTGTACTTAAGTGGTATAATAACAGTAATTACCTGTATATAATCTACAAAATTAAAGCTTTAGGGTTACTTCTGACAAACAGCAGTCAGGAAGACTCTACACTTTGAGGCTTAAGTTACTAAATCTGGTCAGTTTCATTTTTCTCATCAGTTTGATTTTTCTCTTCCTCTAGTGAAGAAAAATACTTTAAAACATAACTAAAACTAATTTCAAGTATATTCCACCACTGCTGTCACAGACAGGTCATGTTAGAAAATGCTGTTAAGAAGAATTAAGTCTATAGTGATTAATTGAAACCAATTAATGGATCGTAACAAAACAGTGCTTGCCTAACAGAATTTTGCAGACAATCAGTTCTAGAGTATATGACATGCCCCAAAAGACACAACTTTTTAACTGGCATATTGAGAGTTTTAGCTTCCCTAAGACTCTCTGGATCCTTAAAAACAAAACATCAAAGAAGTCCAAAACCAAACCAACCACAAAAAACACCAAACCAATACAATATCCCTCCTTCCTCCACCTCCCATCCCTTTCAAAATACTTTTACGTTATACCTTCAGGTAAATTCTGAATTGAATAAACAATGGCTTCAGGAATTCCCATCTCTTGAATACCAATATCTGAAGGGTGGAAGAGTATTTCTGGAACTGCAAATCTTTCATTTGTTAGACGAAGTATTTGTTCACCAGTCTTGTATTTTCCACTTAACACCATCTCTTCCCTTGGCTAAATTAAAGACATGAATAGTACCCACTGCTTAAGAAAAGAAATCACATCCTAGAGTATTCAGCTAATTTATTTCATGTACTGCAGAGGCAGGCAGTATATTCTAGGTTGTCATATTATCAACAAATCTTTTGAGAATAATGCATGCTCTGGCATTGAATCTGAAGTGACTTTGCTCTTACCAACTACAGTTTTGTCTGAAGCAAAATAAAACTGTATGCATGAGAGTGGCCTTAAAATATTGGGACTGCTTTCAAAACAATGCCCAACTCAGTAAATGAGATAGACTGTTAAGTTGTCTTCACTGGTTATGAAGACTTTTCAGCCTCTTTTATAAAATGACTTTGAAGCTTCTACCTATTAGGCTATTTAATTCAGAGAGACTTACAAAAAAGCATTAAAGCAGGGAAAACAGTTTCTAACTTCATGTTAAAAAACCCCATCAGTAATGATATGGATAGAGTGTATGACAGAGCACAAGCATGGAAAGCTACAACTTTTAAATAATAAGAACATAAAATGCTATTTTGGAAAAACAGTAATTAATTTTCATCTCAACTTACTTAGGAAAAATTTTACCAATTAATGCATAGCACAGAAGGTTGTTACAGTACAGCATTAGGGAAAAAGAGTATTTTTAACCTCTCTATTAGACTTGTGCAGGGGAACAGTCCAAAACAACTTCAAAACTATCATTACCTTACAAAATCCTTTTTTGATTGTGCTGAAATCTGGCAAAACATAATCTACCATTACAGTATTTTCCTCTCCTTTTAATCTGAAAGAGAAGTATGTAAAAGTCAACAGGATAAAGAACAAGTTCCAAATTCCAACTATTTTATATTGACAAGACTTTTGACTTACTTGGAAAATTTTCTGTTTAAGAGTATAGTTTTGTTTATATAAATAGATTATTCACAAGTACCAACTTTTACATTTAGTACCATTGCATACGTACTTTGCAATGTCCATGTCCTTGTAAAAGTCTTGAGAAACATAACACACATCCTCTTTCACTTGATTAATTACATGCGTTTCATCCATAACGTGTAGCTGCCTGTCAAAAACAAAAAGCAAAAAACTGAAGTTTGAAAATAATTGTCTTCCATTTCCTGTCCAGTCTTTCACTGGAGATCAGTTTTCAAGTCACAGAAAACTACTGTTTCAGTATATAAAACTTGTATTCGATTTACAAAAGCATTCCTGACTTAATATTTTCCTATTTCACGGCTCAGTAAATACAAACATTAACCTGCAGTTGTCCATTGTCTTCCTAACAAGCACAGCTCTAACACTGCAATTAGATCTCATAGCAAAGACTTTTACCCAGGTAAAGTTCCAAGCTAAACCATCCAAAAGAAAAGTTGATCCTATTGAATTTTATTTCTGGTATTGATAGAATCAGTTAGCAAACTGACTGATGATCTACTGAGACATCTCAGAAAATATGGAAAGACTTGTATAATTGTGAACCTCAGCAACTTCAAAAGCGCTGGCACTCTGAAAAGTAAAAGCCTAATTCTTTGAAGAGTTTAATCTCATCTTAATTCATCTGGAATTTAAGGTCAAGATGGCAGCTAGCAGATTCTAACAGACAGTAAAAATGCCCCATGAATTTCTAGGTCATTTCATGTCAAGTTTCAGAGTGAAGATCAGCCTGCTTTACCTGTAAGAGATGATCTCCTTTAGATGGTTGGTTAAGAGTTTCCCTCCAACATTAATCCTATAGAAAAGGAGGAACACAAGGAATTCTGTAATTATTAACCTCAGACATAGGAAACAATTCTAGGAAATATATACTGCAGTTTACCTGATGATTGCCTCTTTCTTCTTTTTACTTCTGCAATAAGGTACAATGTGTGTAAAAGAGTATCCACTATCCACAATGATACAACACAGCTCAGATGGATTATCCCGGAAATACCTGTGTGCACTAAGAGCTCCAGCTGGAATACAGAAAATTTGATTCCATTTTTATATGAATATACACTGCCATAATTTACAGTGATATGAAAGTGTACTTGCTTCATATTTTAAATGCCTTTGACAGACTTTCAAAACCTTAATCCATAATACTACAGCCAACGCAGGAATTCATTTTTAAAGTCAATAAAATTAAGCATTGTATATAGCCCCATTTAATATTTTTCAGGAATTCCAGTACATGTTCAGTTTCCTCTCCTAAAGTACACTGATCACGCCATGACTTCTCAAACTAAAGTAGAATCCAATGTACAGTTATCTTTCAGAAGGGGGGTGATGTTATTTCCATATTCCCTGTGAGATACAACACATTTCATGATTGTAATGCTACGTTTGGTTTGCTAATACAAAACAACCAAACAGAAAACCACCCTCAGCTGCCAAGCTATCAAAGACTTCATGCAGATTTTTGGTAGACTTTTTCAAATGCTATTCTGTTTCAAAATCCATCTGTTATTTCTGTCATCCTTACTCTCCTCAAATTTCCTGTAATTATATACCATGACACTCTAGAAAGTAGTACAAGAATACAGCCGGAATTTATAAAAGTAATTTTTAAAATGTTTACTTCAGCTAGAGTACATATACAAGTTATTACTCAAGAGCTAGGAAAGAAATGAAATAATTTTTATACTATACTTATAAATATATATACACATTTGCATATGCATGCATGCTTATATACATATGTATTTATTTATTTAAAAAGTTAATCTTCAAAAATACATAAATGCAAACTAGAAGGAGACAGACTCACCATTTACTCTAAGAACTGCTTGAAATTGATATTCTTCAAATAGAATTTCATTCATAGATTCTTGTATTGAACTGAAGTTAAAATAAGGTTCAGTAATAATAATATTGGTATCCACAAAATCCACCTATGAAAAATACATTAAGATTGTCACTACAGAAAAAATATTTTGGCCTACTGATCTAGCTCATCCCTCTTTTGTACATTAACTATTTCTTGATCTCTAAACCACATTGTGTTTGTGATTATTCTTCACTTTGCAAACACATAAATCCCTGTGATTTCTACCTGAAGGCACTTCCAGACAGAGCAGTAAGCTCCCCAGTTTTAATGTTTGATGTACTTATGTTAATTCCATTAGTCGGTATTTAATCTACACAAAATATGTAATTAAGAAAAGGCTCTTACTTGATACATTTCTTTTCCAAAAAGATAATCCCAAACCTGTCTCTGGACATCCCAGTTCACCAAGTAACCCTGTAGGATTTTAGAAAAAAATTTACAGTATTTAGAAAAAAATAAAATCATACTTAAAAAAAGTCAAATGATTGACAGACTGGCAATATAAAAAAAAAATTGAGAGTTAAAATATCTCAATTTACATTTCTAGGCTAAGGATCAATATGTTAATTACTGCACTGCAAAAACAATGCAAACTGTGTTTTCTATAGAAATTATTCTCTTTGGCAGAATCTCTTCAGTCTGCCCGCAGAGAAGGTTATGGAGCAGATTATCTGGAATGCCATCACAGAGCGTGTACAGAACAAACAAGCCACCAGGTGCAGTCAGCATGGGTTTATTAAGGTTGACTAACCTGATCTCCTTCTGTGATAAGGTGACCTGCTGAGTGAAGGAGGGAATGGATGGAGATGTTGTCTACCTGGACTTCAGTAGTCAGTCAAGTCTTTGACACCATTTCCCACAGCTTTCTCCTGGAGAAGCTGGCTTCTCATGGCTTGGATGGGTGTGGTCTTTGCTGGGTAAAAAATTGGCTGGAAGGCTGGGCTTAGACTGGTGGTGAATGGTGGCACATCCAGTTGGCATCTGGTCACCAGTGGTGTTCCCCAGGGCTCAGTATTGGACCCAGTTCTGTTTAATATCTTTACTGACAACCTGGACAACAGGATTGTGTGTACCCTCAGTAAGTTCACAGACAACACTAAGCTGGATGGAAGTGTTGATCTGCTGGAGGGCAGGAAGGCTCTGCAGAGGGATCTGGACAGGCTACATTGATAGGCCAAGGCCAACTGTGTAAGGTTCAACAAGCCCAAGTGCTGGGTCCTGTACCTGGGTAACAACAACTCCATGCAGCGCTACAGACTGGGGGAAGAATGGCTGTAAAGCTGCCCAGGGGAAAAGGACCTGGGGGTGCTGGTTGACAGCAGCTGAACATGAGCCAGCAGTGGGGTCAGGTGGCCAAGAAGGCCAATGGCAATCTGGCTTGTATCAGAAATAGTGTGGCCAGCAGGACTAGGGAAGTGATTTCCCCCCTGTACTCAGTACTGGTGAGGCTGCACCTAAAATCCTGTGTTCAGTTTTGAGCTCCTCACTACAAGACATTGAGGGGCTGAAGCAAGTCCAGAGAAGGGCAATGGAACTGGTAAAAGGTTCAGAGAATGAATCCTATGAGGAACAGCTGAAGGAGGTTGTTATCCTGGAGAAAAGGAGGTTCAGGGGGGACCTTATTGCCCTCTACAACTACCTGAAATGAGCCTGTAGTGAGGTAGGGGCCAGCCTCTTCTCCCACATAACAAGTGACTGTGCAAGAGGAAATGGACTGAAGTTGGACCTGGGAGGTTTAGATTGGATATTAGGAAACATTTTCTCACCAACAAGGCTGTCAAGCACTGGAACAGGCTGCTCAGGAAAATGGTTGAGTCACCATCTCTCGTATTTTTAGAAGATGTGCAGATGTGGCACTTAGGGTCATGGCTTAGTAACAGACTAGACAGTGTAGGGTTACTAGTTGGATTTGATGATCTTAAAGGTCTTTTTGAACCTGAAAAATTCTATGACTGTTAAAACTTCACACTGCTGACTTTGATGTTTGGATGATACTAAAGATAACCCTGCATAATGTACGAAAACTATTCCTTACAACAATTTACATTTGGCTTTCATGTTAAACTGAGGATATCTTACTTACTTTCTGAAAGGGAAGAATATAAAAAAGACCAGAGGGATCCTTAATTTCATCCAGTTGATTTGCGGTAAAGGTTTTCAAACGTGCGGTCTTTGATCTGAACTGACAGTTGGGAATAACACTGGAAAAGAGTGGGAAGTTTTCTATTCAACATGGTATGAGACACATTCATTGTCTCTACGCCACTTCCATGAATAGTATACTTTCAATAATGTTTTTGCTGCTGTATTTTGGTTTTAGTCCATTTACTGGAGCCAGTTATGAGGAAAAATCTCTGACACCTCCAGTGCAGACAAAACACCTTTTGGAAAACCAAACCCCATCACAGACTGCGCTGAGCCGCAGCCACCAACCCATGCCACCAGCACAGTAAGAAAAGCACCAAGGGCTCTTCTCCCACCCTGGCCAGTGGGGCGTGGCGTGACATGGAGGTACACGCTGTGACATGGCAGGGTATGGCAGGACACAGTGTGACACAGTGGACACAGCAGAGCACAGTGGGGTACAGCGGGACACGGTGGGACACAGTGTGACACGGGGAGACACAGTGGGACATGGGGTACATTGTGATACAGTGGGGCTCCGCAGGGTACAGTGTGACATGGTAGGACACAGTGGGGTACAGTGTGACACGATGAAGCACGTTGGGACACAGCGGGATACGGTGGAACATAGCGGGACACGCTGGGACACAGGGGGGTACGGTGGCGCACAGTGGGGTACAGTGAGGCACGGCGGGACAGGGTGGGTACGGTGGGGCACAGTGTAACACGTCGGGTCACGGTGTGACACGCCGGGAAACAGAGGGGTACTGCGGGACTCTGCGCCCCACCGTGCCGCGGCCCCCTCCGGGCCGCCCCGCAGCTCAGTGCGGCGCAGGGGGGCGGGGCCAGGCCGGTCCGGGGCGGAGGGGAGGCGGGTCGGAGCCGCGCGGGGCGGCGGGAGCGGTGATGGGAGCGCAGCGCCCGCCCCGCCCCGGGCCCTCACCTGACGTTCGCGTGGCTGTAGCCGATCTTGGCGTTGTAGGCGCCGTTATCCAGCACCAGCGTCGCCATGTTCCCCACGGCGCCACGGCCGCCGCCGTCCCAGTATTGCTCCGCCACCGCCGTGGATCTCTATGGTGACCATAGAGCGGAGGAACAGCCCGTGGCCCGTCGGGACGCGGCAGTGCTGACAATGCTCCGCCCCCGCCGCGGGCGCGCCGCCGTGCCGTGACGCTGGCGGGGCCGCGGCGCCATTGGCTGGGCGTGACCCGGCAGCGCTCGGTGAACGGGAGGGCGGGAGCTGACCCACCGCTACCACCCGCCTGCCTGCGCCGGCACAGTCCCCCCAGCCGCAGGCACAGCCCTCCCAGCCGCCGGCACAGCCCTCTCAGCCGCCGGCACAGCCCCCGCAGCCGCCGGCAGCTCGCGGGGCCGCACCCACCGCTGGGGGCCGCCGGGGCTGTGTTGGCGCTCCCGCCCGGGCGAGGGACGGTCCTGGCAGCTCGGGTGCTGCCGTACAGGAAACCCGCGCCTCGGGGAGAAGGGTGATGAGTGACAATCCCATCATGTGAGAAGTGAGCAGCAGCACGGGGCTGTGCTGCGTAAGAATGTGACAAAATCAAAAGGAAGACGACTTTTTAAAAAATGTTACCATCATTCTTTTACTGTTGTAGAATCACAGAATTACTGGGTTGGAAAAGACCTCTGAGATCACCGAGTCGAACCTATGACAGAACACCACCACCATGTCATATAGACCACGGCACTGAGTGCCACATGCAGTCTTTCTTTAAAAACCTGCAGGGGCGGTGACTGCCACCTCCCTGGGCAGTCATTTCCAATGTCTTCACCTGTCCTGTGAAGAAACGCCTACTGTCAGCCTAAACCTCCCCTGGCACAGCTTAAGACGAAGTCCTCTCATCCTGTCGCTAGTTGCTTGGGAGAAGAGACCAACTCTCACCCAGCTACAACTGCCTGTTAGGTAGAAAGGAGTTGTTCTAATCATGCTGTAATTAACACTATTTTATTATAATTAATATAAAAGGCAATGCTATTGGAATTCTCTGTCCTTGACTAGACTTCCTACTGAAGTCTCTTATCACATACCACACACCTTTACAGAACTATAGAAGAGCACTGGGTGGAAGGGACCTCAAAAGATCATCTCGTCCAACCTTTTGTGGTAAAGGGAATTAAGATGAGATGATCTAACACCCTGTCCAAAACTATCTGGAAAACCTCCAGTGATGGGAACTGCACCACATCTCTGGGGAGGTTGTTCCAGGGATTGATTGTTCTCACTGTATCAAGACAAAAGCTCTCCGGGTACAACTTCTACTTGTCCTTTGTCTTCTTGTAAAGAGAGAGCCTCTGTCTTTGTAGCCTCTCTTTAAGTACTGGAAGACTGTGATAAGGTTCCTCCTGAGCCTTCGGTTCTCCAGGCAGAAAACACTTAAGTCCTTCAGTGTTTCCTCATCAGGTATACTATCGAATTCTTTAATTATCTTTATAGCTTTAATTTGGATGCTCTCCAGTTGTCCGCAAATTTTTTGAATTGCTGGGAGCAGAACTGGGTGTGGCCTGAAAAGCACTGAACAAATTGGGATGATGATGTTTCTGTCCCTGCTAGTAATGCCTCTGTGGATGCAGCCCCTGGGCTTTGCCTTTGTTGCTGCAGTGGTGTACTTCTGACCTCTGTTCAGCCTGATGTCCATCTGGACCCCCATCTCCTTTTCCACAAGGCTGTTGTCCCTGCCACACAGATCTGAGCCTGCCCTGCGCTCTGTGGGTCTGTCATCTCAGGCGGAGCACCTTGCACTTCTCTTGCTGATGAATTTTGCTGTATTTGTATGTTTTACTTACCATCACTAGTATCTTTTTTGTTATCTAGTAAAAACAAAAAAAAATGCACTGCACTTTTGTATCTGTATGGAACTGACTTTTCTGTAAACACCAGAACTTAAAAACCTCTGCTACTCTGTATGATGACTCTTTACCCTAACAAATATCAAATGTTTTTCCATGAGCCAGGATGTTCACGGGAACACACAGCAATCTGATTTTAGACAAATCCTCTTTATGTGCTTGAAAAGGAAGTGTATCTTAAGGACATCATCCTTAATCCTCACTCAGATGAGCAGATACATTATTTGGTTCTTGAGGAGAGGTCACAGGAATTATCAAAAGCCTATTTTTCCAGTTCAGAAGCTTCTGAGTGCTTTTAAAGAACCCTATAAAGTGTCGGTTATTCTTCTTCTTTGCCTACTGACAGGTATAGTAGTAGTAAATTTTGGGTTTGTAATTAAAATCCAAAATACAAAAAAAATGGAGTAGTAATAAATTATTTGAGTATTCAGTGTTTAACATAAAATATTAATCTTAAAATCATGTAACTTCTACTTTATCCTTTTACTTATATAAACTTCTTAGAAGAATAGTTTAGACTTAAAAAATCATAATAGCTATTGCTAACTTTTGCCTTGTGAAAATGAAAGTGAAAGCCAGAATTTAGCAAATTACTTTTTCTCTTCTAGATACTGGCTCCAGCTCTCTGAAAAAACTTCATTTGTTATCATTCAATGACTTGTGTTGAATTCAGAGTTACTTTCACTTTTTTTCTTTCTCTTTTTTTTTTTTTTAAGACATACAGGACAAGTGCCAGGATTTTAAGAGTTCACTTAGATTTATGTGTAGTAGTTGATATGCATAAATATTTATAATGTCTTGGAATTAAAGTTGGTATATTTACTGTCACTGCTACGTGAGGGCAATTCATGCATACTTACTGAGTTTGTTTACACATTCACCCATGTATTGCAATGGCACTTCTGATAATACTTTCTGTTGTTGTTGTTGTTGAAGTACATAACAAAGACAAAGTCAGCCACCCAGCAAGGACACATAAATAGGACTTCAGAAAGTCCACGCGGCAGCAAACCTTGCACATGGCCACTTACTATAGTGAGAGTTGATATTTTGTGATGTTCTTTAAATAATGGTCTGTCAGACTACTTAAGCTGTGCACATCTGCATTTGAAGACAGACGATTATTTTTTGCATTATCCATATAAAGCCATGCCAAATTTCTCATTCTATTCTGCAAGTATGATATAAAACCTTCACTGAAATTCAGGACACGTTTTATTTCTTGGGGGTTTTTTTAACCACATCTCCTAATGCTTTATTTAATGGAAAAAACAACAATTTGGGGGGTTTTTTGCTAATTCAGTGACCTTCATGTTCCTGAAGTTCTGTGAGCTCTAGTTGGTTTTGTGTTTTTTTCCTCTCAACTCCTTTCCAGTTTTTACAGTTGAGAAATCCCCATGACCACATGAAAAGTCAAACTCCCTCTGCCCAGTAAGCCCTGTGCCCTATAAGCACAGTGCTTATTGGCTCCCCTCTGCAGGAACATGCAGTCTCAGAATGACTCAAAGGTGCCAAATACAGAATTTGCAAGGTGTTTGGAGCATACAAAGGATGTTATCCTTGAGGTAGATGATACTGCACCCTTTGACACAGGGGGCATTATCCTGGACTTCACATCTATAAACTGAACTCCATGTACCTTTATTTAGTGGAGGGCAGGCTGATGGGTGAGATGACTGACTGATGGAAAACTCTACATCCGTAGCTTCTTGAGTTTTCTGTTAAAAGTGTTCACCATTTGGCCTTGAAAATATCTATTGCAAGTAGAAGACAGTTTTGTTCTTTAACATCATTTTAGTATCCTGGATACACTCATAAATGGGGTTCTTTCTTGGTGACATGAGTGCCAGCTGCTCCATAAGGGAAGGAAGCCAGGAGATGGGAGGCCAGCAGGATAGGACCTTGCTAGCCAGGGCCTGTCCCACCACCCCTAGCCAGGGAGCAAGGCTGGCAGGGGTGGAGCAAAGCCTCGAGCCCAGGGCATCAAGCAAATGTGTGATGATGAAGCAGGTCCAACGTCAAGCACGTAAGTCAATCCTCAAGTCAGAATCAGGACTGATGGGATGAGTAAGAAGAGTCAGACATAGTCCAGAGATCACCAGGCAGGGCCATGGTGACTGGGCAGGTCTGAAATCAACATGGAAAATTGGTGCCCTTCTAATTCCCTGAAATGTGGAGAGGGTGTAGGGTGTGTTGGTTTGTGCTTTTTCCTCTGTTCTGCCATTCGGTGTGCTCCAGGAGATGGGGCGGGACAACATGAGGTTGCAATTCAGATCAGACCTGCTGCACAGAAATGTTTCTGGTCTCCAGTTCTGACATCAGCGACTTCCCCTGTTCTGCCAGAGCTATCCTTGCACGGCACTTGAAAGAGAACACACAGCATGGATCCTGCTTTCCTCGCCCCTTGTATTTTCTGTCTTGATGAGAAACTGATCCGTCACCATGATGAGCATTGTTCCTCCATGATACTGGTAGATTTTTTCCTAGTTAAGAAAATTGAACTTAAAACAGGCATAAAGTGTTAGCTTCGTACAGAGCTCATTCCTACTTTATAAATCTCTTTTAAGAATATAATGAGGTCAGTGTTACACAACTGACTTTTTTTTAAATGTCTGGAAAAATCAATTGAAAATGTTCATCTTCTGACCTATTTTTTCTATTACTGCTTCATATTTCTGACTTAAGGTCCTTGGGGTTTTGGTTCATTGCTTGTAAATTATTAATGTTATGTATATGAGAAGCAGAGAAATACTATCTGATGTCTTTCTTCTGCAGCTCTAGACTACTACAGAGGCAGCAAGCCATCCTTCATATGGAGGTCACATCTGAAAAGCTTATTAGTTTTCTAATTGATCATCTCTTTTTGTTTGTTTGTTTGTTTGTTTGCTTGTTTGGGGATTTTTTCCCCAGTTAATAATACTTCTTCGGGTATTTGTTCACCCACCATTGAAATTCTTCAAGATACCTTTTCTGAATGAGAGACCACCAGAGAAGAGGTTATTGGATGAACAAAACTAATACAATTATTTTTTAACTGACTTGGAGATTTTGCTACAGCTTGAGAAGCTATTCTTTCAGAAGGGAAGTAACTCGTAGACTTTATACTTGCAACAGATACCCAGTGAACTGTTAAGCACCTGAGGAACATGATTTTACAGGTCTCTGGGTTTGAGAAATTTGGGTTAAGGGAAATATATATGCGTGTGTATACGTATGAATTTATTGCCACAGCATTTTAAGTTTCTGACAGTAAGCTCTTCATCCTTGTTCCATTGGTGCGGTGCTGTAGGTGCTGCTGCCATCCTGTCTTTTAGCTCGGCCAAGGTCAGGCCGAGGTACAGGTGTGCGGCTGCTGGAACACGCTCCACAGGCAGGAGGAGGGCGGGGACGCAGAGAGACGCTTTCGGAGTTTTGGAGATGGAAAGGCTGAAGGGGGATGAAAGAATCAGCTGGGGAGGAGAGCGGGGGAAAGGCGGGCGGTAGCACTGGGTCGGGTACCGGCTGCAGGCGCCCAGCGACAAACAGCGCTGCCCAGGCTGGTCGGAGCGCTGCGACCGAGCCCTGGAAGAGGCGGCGCTGGCGCTGCCCCGGCCCGCCCCGGCCCCAGCCCTGGCCCCGCCCCGCTGGGCCCGCCCCGCCCCGCCCCCGGTACCGGCACCGGGCGATGCTGCGGCCAAGATGGCGGCGGGCGCCGAGTGAGTGCGAGCGGGGACAGCGGCTCCGCTCCCGGCGCTCTCCCCGCCGCGGGCAGGCCCGGGCGGAGGGATGAGGCGCATTCCTGGTCCCGGCTGGTCGTCGTGAGGGGCGCGGGCGGGCAGACACCATGGCGGGGATTATCAAGAAGCAGATCCTGAAGCATCTCTCCAGGTCAGTGGGGCGCGGTGCCCTGGGCAGGCGGAGGGGTGTGCGGAGTGCAGGCGGCGGCAGGTCCCAGTAGCGGAGAGCGAACCCCGGGCCAGGGCTTCATTCCGCCCGTGGAGGGTGGAGCTGGAGCCGCCTCCTGGCAGTGATTTGGAGGCGGAGGGGGTGGCCGTGTGCTCGCTGGGGCTGTGCCCCGACCCCCTCGGCGGTGCCCGGCGCGGGGGGACTCACCGGGTGAGTCACCGCGGGCTCCGCTCCGGCCGCGCCTCCCGCCGGGCTCTGGGGGCCGCCCCCGCTCCCGGGGTGCGCGGGGGGGCAGGAGCGGGGAAAATCCCCGACCTCGTCGCGGTTCCGAGCTGCCGGTGGGGGGGGGTTATGCAGCAGCCGCCCCGGGTCGCGGGCTGGCCGGAGCAGGGGGAGCCCGGCCCGTGTCCTGCAGCGCCGGTCGCGACATCTGAGCTTCTGTAGACACAGGTGAAGCCGGGCAACAAAACGGGCGCGTCCGGCTGCGCGCACAGCGATGAAAATAAGTCCATCGTTTTCTGCGTGACTGAAATCATGTTTGACGTGCCTCGCGGGTTAAAGCAAAAAAAACAATCAAGCAAACCTACTGTAAAATTTTGTAGCTGTCAATGTCGTGTATTTGAAAGATGAAGAAATCCCAGAAAGTGCACAATCTGATTGATGCACTTTTGAAAAGCCACGTCACATTTTTGCCATTTTCTAAAGAGAGGCAAAAACCTGTTAGGTACTTGATATGTCACGATACCACAACGTTGCTATTTCTTCAGAGCTAACTTTTATATCTTAAAACATATAACTTGAAATACTGTTCCTTTTTTTGTTTATTTTTCCCCCAATGTTTTCTTCTACTTTGGAGTGATATTTCTGAAAAATGTTTATAGAGGAAATCAAACAAAATGAAATGACAGATTGTCATTTGAGTAATCTGTTGTTGATGCACATGGAAAGCACAGTTCTCCTTTCAGATCCTTTGGTATCTATCTGCTAAACATGATGTATGAAGACGTAGTAGAATAATTTTTCTCTTCCACCCTACTCATGAGTTATTCTGATAAAGAAATCGTGTCTTTACATGAAAATAGCTGAGCATTGTGTAAATGGAAGATGTCATCAGTCTTGAGTCAGCCTTCTAATCGGAACTGTGCATGGAATAGCTGGGTTTAACAGCTTGTTTCCTCTAGTGCTGTATAGCAAGCTGTATGGAAAGGGGAGTGAACTGTAGTCTCTGCATCACAAGTTAGACTCTGAAATGAGCCTGGTAAGTAGGCAGCAGTAAGATGAGCTACTTTTTGTCTAGTTTTACAGATAAACAGCTGAATAGATTACAACTAAGTACTTTTTAATGTTGATAAATCTGTGTTTGCTTTCTTGTTGTGATAATGCTTATTCAACAAGGCTATGCCAAGTGACTATGTCACACTTCATCACTTTTAAGAACCTTATGAAATAGGTCCAACAATCTGAGGTTTCCAAGTTGAAGTTGAGGCTCATGATCCATGCTAAGTTGACATTGAAAGAGTGTGTTTGCTGCCTAAAATTTAGGTAGTATTAAGCCCCTTGTTATGAGTGTTCTTAATCACATGACCAGATAATATATTTGCTTCCTGCTGAACAGGTGCTTCAGTGGTTGCAGAAGTGGGTGGCTCAGGAAAACAGACTTCAAGTGACACACGAGCACCTGAAAATCTGGTGGCTTTTTAAATTTCAGGAGCTTGATTTTTCAACAAAGATGATAATGTTACTGTTTCAGGATTTTCTTTATTTGTTTTACAAGGAAGTGATTAAGGAGCTAAATACAAAAGGAATTTCCTGTAATACAGAGACACTTTCACTTTTTACTCTATTGTATATATATTGGCTTTTGTTCTGCAATTTTCATAGTTCCTTGAAACTGCTGCCTGCTTGTCATCTTCAACAAAGCAGGAATTAGTGACAGGATTTCAATCTATTGGAAGAAGTCCATATATAATAAAGCAATAGTGGAAAGAATTACCATATTACCTCAATTTACTTTCATTTCTGATGATTGTATTTCTCTTTGTGTTTAAACAAAGACAAATCTAATATTACCTCAAGAACAAATAGAAGATAAGAACTTTCTCCTTCAGTTATGGAGAAATACTTTCATTTTATGCCACAAATCACAGAATGGGTGAGGTTGGAAGGGCTCTCTAGAGGTCATCTTGTCCACCTCCTCCCAAATCATCATAGATTTGGCAATGTTTGCCAAATTGCTGCAGTATCTGTTAATCATATGTTAGCAATTTTCGGCTTTGTTTACTGTCTAGATACTGTATTTGCAAGTTTAAAAGCACTATGTCACTCAGCAGTGCAGTTTCCATTTAACACACGTTTAGATGAACTGATAATGGTCACTGGGGTTGTGAAGAGGCCTTGCTATTCTGCATTTGTTTGCCGGGGAAAATTTTACATAGGTATGAGTCCTTAAGGTCTGAGAGCAAGAAGAAGAAGAAGACAACACAAACTGTGTTTTGAAACAGTTTTGATATCTAAATTATTTTTTTATCTTTGTAAAGGGTTTTTCTTATTGCTATGTTACATCTTAAGAGCAGTGAATATAACAAGGCTTATTTTTACTCAGTTTATAACAAACTTGTAGCTTATGTCAGGATCTGGTGATGAGTTTTTTGCTTTCACAATGTTTAAAAAAAATTTTGAAACATCCTCTGTCTTCGACATTGCTCTTTTCCAAGGCTGTGGTAGAAAATGAGAAGGGCCGGGGGTACCTGCTCTTCAGATTATGTGGTGTTTGCAGTAGGATATGAAAATAAATGTAGCAGCTACACTGTAGAGATGAGTTTGTCATTTGGAGGCTTGAATTTTTGTCAGCTCCATATTGTGTTAGGTGTGTTTTTGGTGAATGTGGATGATGGAGTGTTATTTTTTCATAATATATGTGCCCTAAAATGACACAAGTATATGGATAATGACATCATCCTTTACAATGCTGGGAAAGACACACTGTGCCTAGGAAAAGTCTTCTCTGTGGTGTTTGGATCACTTACTCGTTCTGTGAAGGCCTTTCCCAGTGAACTGAACTTAGGTTGAGTCTTCATCTGTGCTGTTACATATTTTCAGTGAGTGAGAGATTTCAGCACCTTTTATTGCAGGATTTTCTGTTTAGTGTTCTGCAGTGATGATAGCAGCTATCCTTTAGCATTCCTTCTTTTTTCTCAGTTAGACTTTGTGGACAAGTGCATGAAATTATGGTGTTAAAGATTTCCAACAGGAATCTAGATTGCCCTACGCAAGTTCACTATGGTGTTACTGTTATACTGTCTGTGGTTATAAGGGGATCATCTCCATGGCAGGGGTTTGAATCCAAGTTGTTTGGATCCAAGATACACAGAGAGACCAGGTTTTATTAACACACACTTGTATAAGGGTATTTTCAGGTGTTTTTTGGTTTTGACTTTTAGGATCACTGAAATTCCCTTTCTAGCTAAGAAACAATCTGAGTCTTCTGTGTAAGTATCTGCATTATCCATGCCTTTCAGTGAAAAACAGTTTTGTTTACCAAAGTATGTCTTAGAACCTTGAGAGTAAGCTTAGAAACTTGGCTTCTATGTTAAGTAGCCCCACTGAATGTGACATTCTTCATCTCAGTTAGATAGTAACTCATATATTTATCAATGATAGCACATTGTTCAACTTAAAAATTACATTCTTTGTTTGTGTCTTATTTGCTATTTCCACAAAGAAAACAGTAAGAGGTTTAAAAATGTTTGGTGTGGCAGAAACCCAAATTGTTTTCAGTTGTGTCATTAGTTAATGTTCTGTGTGAACTTAGACCTTTGCTTTTGCTCACCTGAAGCAGCAGATGTGAATATACTAAGATTTCAATAGAAAAAAAATTGCAGTGAATTTTGTGGCAATTGTTTTCACCTTATATTTGGGAAATCATTATAATGCTCATACAAATATTGGGTTTACAAAGAATAGCATACTAATGGAGTGGATATCAGGAATCAGCTGATCTTGATATAAACAGTGATACCCTACATCATCTGGTACAACCTCACTGATACATGTCCTACCTAATTATTTGCCCCACATATTGCACTGCTTTTATACCAGTAAGACATGCCTGACTGGTGAGGGATGTTGCCATCCTAAGAGATCTGAGGTGACTCCTTTTAGAATATACCAGTGTAACACCTTTATTTGGCTAGAATGGGCTCATTCCTTCCTGTGAGTAATTACCAAAACTTTTGGATGAACTTTGAAGCTTCCAAGATAAGTAGGGGTTTTTTGCGTATTTTCAGTTTTGTGTATTTCACTTCTGTGTCACTTTAGTTTTGTGAAAGTTATCCAATCCTTTTAGCCAGCCAAAGAACACAAAGTGTGTACTTTGCCACTTTTCTCTTTGCTTGTACAGATTTTACAAAGTGTATTCCACATGACTGACTTTACTGGCTTGTGTAGTATGTGGGAAAATGGCAGAACCTGATGTAGGCCTAAGATTTTGTGTTGTTGTGAATGAATCTGTGTTGAATATGAACCCTAATGAAAAGTGTTCGCATTATGTCTGTCTTAAACAGATGCTGCACCTAATGAAAGAACAAGCCTGAAAAACAACAAGTAGTAAAGCAGAACTGCTTGGACAGCAGAAGAGAACAAGGAGAAAGAGCAGTTTAAAGTTTCATTATTATCCTATATCTCTTAAATTCCTATATATTTGAAATTCAGTACTTATAGTATTTAAGTGAAGATTTCGTACTAACAGTTGTTGTTGTTACAGTAAAATCAAAAGTGAGCAATTCTGATCTATAGAAAGCCCTGTGAGACTTAGCTGTCAGCCAGAAGCAGCAAGGAGCTCAGCTGCTGCTGGCTGATAGGGAGGAGGGTTACTCCCCATGAATTCACAGAGTAGGAATTCACAGGACTCTGCAGGTGCACAAAAATAGGCAGGATAAATAATATAAACATGGGACTTGTGAGGGATGGGTTCTAACCAATTGAAGTTTCTAGCATGGTGGTGTGTAACTCTTTTAGCCAATAAGCTGTAGTCCTAACCCTATATAAACTGTGTGCTATGTGTAATAAAAGGTCTTCACTTTAAATCTCATAGATTGTGTGGAATCCAGTTTCTCCGCCGTTTATTTTTAGTTTACTTTAAGTTTTGTCTGTGTGAATGTGTTGATAATGTTCTGATGAGCACAAAAGGGAATCAATAAATAGTTTTTTCAACAGAAATAAACTTTCACTTTCGTCTGTTTTGTTAGTAGCTTCATGCCTGGTATTGCATTTTAAGCTTCTATACCAGAACGCCTTCCAAAATCCAAAGTGAAATTGCCTTGGTGCCTTATGAAATTATATAGGTGTTTTGGAGATAAATGAACAATAATGTATTTTCTGGTATCACAAACACCTCCGTGAAGGGATGTATTTCACAGATTTTTTGCAAATCATGGGAATAATTGGTGACAAGTAATTACCCAGGTTTCACAATCTAGTAACTTGTGCAGGAGGTCTGTACACCTTTATGGAGCTGGTGTTAACCATGGTTCAGATCTCTTCATTGTGTCCTTTTTTCATGAGAAAAAACAGGAGCAGAAAGAGCTCCAGCTCAGTCTATGGCTTTTGGTACTTCCATCCTCCTCAGGATGGATGTATGAGCCTTGCTGTAGGCACAATGTCCCCAGCACAGATTTCGTGGCAGCTCTACCATGCAGCTTTACCATAAAGCTTGAGAATACCAGAGCTTTTTTATTCCTCAGAGAGGCTTGCTGCTTCTGTTAGGAAGCAACCTTGGGATCCAGGTACCCAGGAATGTCAAAGTTACATGGTTGCTTGCTTCTGGGACAGTTTTCATGTTGTAGTTTCTCCCATTGCTGGGGATCTGGAGACTTGAGAAAAATATAATTTGTAACTGAGTATGTGTAATTCACTTTGGTGATAAATCTCTTAAATGCTATTCAAATATTTCAACAAACTGCCTGCCAAGGGCACCGTCCAAGCACTTGGATTATATTGCACCAAAAAGGATAACAGTGTTGGAATTAACTATATTTAGACTATATTTAGGCTGAGGCATCTCTTCAAAGTGCAGACAGTTAACAGAGAATGTTGTCTTTTTTTTTTTTTAGAAGCATATTGTGCTCAAATTTCATAGCCTGCAAAATCAAACTGTGAAACATGTCCATAAGTCCCTTTTCCTTATATCTGTACTGTCAGGTTTCTCTAGTGTGAATTTTGAATAGCTGAGGTTGAGACACTGTGATCAGGAACAAATGATGTGGGCTGAGAAATGTCAGGATACGCAAAACAAAACTGAAAAAGTCTCCCATTTAAAAGTAAAACAAAACCCTCTTAAGCTGTGTCTCTGGGCTATCTTCCTTTTAATTTTCCAAATATACTGAGTCTCTCTGAAACCACTTGGCTATATTATATAGATCTTTTCTGCATGCTTACAATTTTCTTCATGACCTGTTCATTTGAACAGGGCTGCAGTATTGTAGTATCAGAGAGCAAGGATATTCTTATGGGAATCTAGTATTTTACACAGGTCTGTTTCCTTTTGAGTTCTATAATGTCATGATATGTAACAAGTTGTTGTAACTGCAGTTATCTTCAGCTAAAACTCTCTTACATTACTATATCACTCCTTTTTCCCTTTGAACTTGATCCCTTGTGTGTCCCCTGTGTCCCGTTCCCTGCAGCGATCCCAGATGGCTCTGGTGGAGATTGGTTTGCTGTGAATATCCTTACTACCAAAATGAGTACCAGAAGCCTCTCAGAAGCCATGGCAACTGACCACTTACTTTCACGAGGATTAGGGGCCTTATGTCTGAATACCTTGCCCTCAGGTAACTTCCCCTCTCCCACCTTTGTAGAGTAAATGTAAGAGGTAGTATGCATTTATATGAAGTTGAGCATGAAATGAGCTCTCTAAAATGTTACTTGTGTTGTCACATTTTTTTTGTAACTTAAAATTCTGCAAAAAAGTAATTGTTTGCTATGTGGCTATGTGTTTTAGTTTCTTTGGGGGTTTTTATAAGTCCTAAACTGAATTTGCAAAACTGATTTATGAAGTAAATCAGTAATCCTATCAAAAACACCTTTAAGTGTGTTTTCTAAGTGTAATCTGTGTGTTTCTCAATATCTTAAGGCTATTTGACCTTTGCTGTTTGTCATTTGCATCTACTTAATTCCTTTTCATAACTCAATGTTTATTACTGCAGTAATGATATATTTGAAGGATCAGTCAGCTTTTTAGCTAGTTTACAAAAGAGCTGATTTAATTTCATTTTTTTTAAATTAAAATAGTTCTTATAGTTAATGTCTTATCAGAAGATCTTGTGAGATTTTTTTGTGAGATCTGATCACTTAGCATTAAAAATATCTGCTAATGTCACATAAATAAGTGACGCAGTTTCCAAAAGACAGATGTTGTCATGCTTTTACACTGTATCATTTTTTCTTGATTTTAAATTTCTAAAATTATTTTTGATCAAGTGGCTTTTCTTTGCATTAGGTACAGAACTCTGTATTTTACGTGCAGTTTAATAGTTATCAAGTATGAGCAAATTTTTAAATTACGAGGTGGGTTTTTTCTGCCTGCAGTCTGGAAGCTGCATTGCTACATATGGTTTAATATATTAAGGATTTTATGTTATTTTGTACTCAACATATCATGAAGGCCTGGCATGTATAGGATTGTCATGTTTGAAAAAAGTTCTTTGGGTGTGATCATATTTCTATGCTTGATATGAAAAGACTCATGGACTAGAAAAGCTAATACTGGTCTGTGTGAGGATTTATCATATATGAAAGATAAATTGCTTGAGCAATATTTACTTGCAAGATGATTATCATTCATGCAGTGCAAGCTCCTCACTTATGTGCAGTGCTTGGCTGTGTCTGCACAAATCTGCTGCGTGACACATAATTAGATAATAATCATTGATGACAGCAGCTGTCTCAGTTCTGCTGTACCCAAAAATCAAGCAATACAGTTTTTCAAAATAGTAAGAAAATAATTTCCTATATGCCTTGTTACAGAATTAACTAGGAGAAGCTGTATGTATTGTTAAGAGACTTGGTGAGGATGTCAGTATTGCAGAAAGTATGGAATGGATCTTGGAGCGAATAGGAGTGTACTAAGATGTCTTTAGGAAGTTACCTGCAGTAGAAGTCCATGCTGAAGTCCTTCTGTGTTGTGATGAATTGAGAGCAATTATTTTCAAAGTGACAGCAAAGCACATGTACTGTTCAGTGCTCCACCTCCTAGGATAGGAGAGATAAGGGAGGGGAGTGTGAAACTGCACCAGGTGTGGGTTGGGTGCTGAGCCAGGGTCCTAATTAGTGATTTCCCTGGAAAGAAAGACCTGTCTTTAGACTCTGTGTTAACTCAAAAAGCCTGATGAATGTTCGGTGGTTCAGGTTCTGTATAGTAGCCTTAAAAGTCCTACCTGAAGCTGTAGGGTTGTAGATAGTGTTTTGGACTTGTCCAGTGTGCAGTAACCCATTGCCAGCTGAGAGCAGGCAGTAGGTCCAGGCTGGGTGTGTGAACGGGGGAATGCCCTGTCCTGGTCCAGAGGGTTGGTCTGTGAGCACCTTCACAAGACACTTTGCAGCAGATGATGCAGATCCTTTCCACTCTGGGCATCCAGTGGGCTAGGGAGGGTTCTCCATCTTGCACTCGGGACCATTCTGCAGGAGTTCAAGGTGTGAGTAAGCAGAGCATGCATTTGTGTGCATGTGGGTAAAGGGGTGGTACCCTTCTCCTGTACAAATTGATGTTGGAGGATGTGAGAAGGTGCCAGTCAGGTATTATGGGTGGTGAGGGGTGTACTTGAAAGGTCTGGTGACAGGTACAGCTGCTGCAGTTGGTGTTGCCACTTAGGCATCCCCTCTGATTCCTTATATCTTGCAGAGTGAGGGAACGTTAGCCTTTTTAGTTTATCTGCTGGTGGGGGCTTCTTGGGAGAAAATGACGTGGTTTTTGGGAATCCATGCAGGACACAACATTGCTGATACAGATGACTTCTGGATACAGGAGAACATCCTCTCACACCGCTGCAGCTGCGTCCACTCTGGCTTTGCCTACCGGTCCCCCACAGCTCACAGTTGTGCCGAGCTTCCAGTGCTGCTATGGCAATGCTCTCTTCCTAATGCAGAAAGTGAGAGTGCCATTGTTTCTGGGAGGACCTTTTGTCCAGAAATATTCAAATTTTTCCTCACAAGTGTTTATTTTCAACTTAATCTATATTCAGAAATAAAGAATTTAAGCGTTTATGTGTCAGAGTGCGTCTAATTAATCCTACTATATTGCAGACATAGAAGGTGTTACCTCTCCCCACCAACTGTACCACAAGTGCCTTAATTTTTAATTTTTTAAAAATTCTTTTGAGCTTTTGACTTTGGTACTGTAGTCTATCATGATATTTTCATGGGCACTACAATGTTCCGAAATTAGTGTTTCCTTTTACTTGCTTTCAAAGTGTTCCCACTAGTTCCATGTAAGTAATAATAATTCTACATAATAAAAATACTAATTTTTATTTATAAAAATTAATATTTTCATAAATGGAAATAGTGTCCAAGATGAGGGCATGCCATCATATTTTGTGGTGATATTTAGTACTATGCACTGTTCTTTTTTTTACATAGAAGTATTTTAGCCTTTGTGTATGTCAGGCAGTTTTTCATCCATTGTCTCTTATCTTCCAGCTTTATTGCGTAAAAATGTATCTTTCACTTCGAACCCAGTAGTTTCCATGAATTATATCTTCAGCTGTTCAGTATCTTGCATCAGCAATGAGTCAGCTGTTGCTGCAAAGCCATTTGCTCCTGTCTTAGGTTCCTCAGAAGGAGAGTTTTCTGGAGACTTGATGAATGGGGCTTTTGTGCTACCTTTCTACTTTGACACATTTTAACTCAGTCTGTGGAGCTAAATTTTTTTTACTCCAAAACTTACCTAAAGCACAGCTAATTGTCTCTTGCTAGGGGAAATACTACTCCAATGCACTTCATAAAAATTAGAGCATCCCTAGGACAGCCAGCATTCACTCAAAGGTTGCTGGTACTTCACAGTTCACCAGTTTTTTCTAAGGCATTGCTAAATATATTCAGTGCCTTTGGCTTTCTACATATCCTTTGGACAATGAGATACGAGATATTGTTGCTCTTGCAGTCTTCTGACAAATAGTAACATTAAGCTTTTACTGTTTTGTTAGTTTTTATAGGATTTTTTTGGTGTCTTTAGGTTGAAGTTTTTTGAAGTACTAAGAGAAAATCAGTTACCTGATTCTCATCTTGTTTCTGAGGTCTGAAGGATTAAAGTAGACATCTTTTACGGAAGTTTGATTTTTTTTTTTGAATTCTGCCCCCACTCTGGTCTGTCATATCCTTGCAAAGTTTTCATTAATGCCTTACATTTTCAATACAGGTCACACATTTGTTGCATCTGTAAAGACTGTCTTTATTCCATCTGACATTCACTTAATGGCAGCTAAATCTTTACCCATGTGTGACTGTAGTGGGTCTCTTCTTTTCTGTCCTGTCATGCTTGGATAAAGAAGGGAATGTTACCAAGAACTTCTGAATGTCATTGTGCTTAATGTTACTGATATGTGGAGTTGTATTTTAATCTAGGGAGTCTGTCTTTTTGTAGTTTAAAACTTTCTGCCTTCTAAACAGATCTAAAGATCTTGGTACTTCGGACTTATTTAATGAAGTACTACCATGGCAAAATGTATAGCAGTACTTCTGAACTCAGAATTTGCAGGTAGTGTTTCTTTCCCCAAGACACTGATATTTCTTTTGGTTACAGGAGAGAAAATATAACAAAGGAAACTGTTATGTTGCCTGCAAAATGGTATTTGCTGTATCTTTTTTTTTTTCTTACTTAAAGCTGGGAGGGATTTAGGTTTATTTTTTTTTCCAGATCAAGCCAGCTATTGAAGATCAGCTTGGGTTTGTGATCTTACACTGGATGAGAGGAACTCGCTTATAACAGTACACACTGTTTATCCCAATGCTTTGTTTCTGTGGCAGATTTTACAGAGAGTTAGTTTTGTTCCTCTTCTACTTAAACTTGAAATCTTAAAATTTGAAGTGGTACAGTGAGCAGAATAATAATAAACCTCTTTCTCTCTGTTACCTAGAGTCATGGGAAGCAAGTATCTTCCTGAGAAACTAGATTTAAAAGACCATTTTTCTTGCTTCAGAAATCATATGGTGTTCCTCAGTTATAAAATAACATGGTTCAGCCAGGTGAAACAGTAAAAAAACCTCTCAGTTATGTGTTTGTTCCATTTCTGCTGTTCTATTATTGATACAGTTGCCAGTGCTTGGTGGGTCATGCTTCCCTTTTTCAGAGCCTGTTGTTTTCAACTATACAGTTTTTAAGCTGTTTGAGTTCATAACAAGGAGATGAGCAAAACATACTGATTTAATAGTCTGTCATGATTAGAGCATACATGTAGGATCATATCACTGGGAGAATTTCATTTAAAAAGCAGGGGAGGCATATGGTAGAGCTGGGGGGAAGCAATTGTACATTCAGGAGATTTGCAAAAGAGCTGAGAATCCTCTTCCCAAACGTGATCCAGACTTCTGTTATTTTTCTGTTAAATCCAGAGGGTGGAGTTTCTGTTGTCAGACTTGACAAGGCATCTGGTATTCACTCCATACCTTTGTGGAGGTCTGCTGTAAGATTCATGTGGTCTGTGACCTTCATTATACAACCCATAAGCCTGTGAATTCAGAGAAATGTTTTCCCCTGTCTTCTCTACTCATTCTTGGTTGTTTTGTTTTTAATATTTTCACTTCTTGGCCATCTTCTCTGCAAACATAATGTGAGTGCTCCATTCAGAGCTCCAAGCCTGCGGTGTCACAAACAAACCTTTAGAAAATAAATATTTTAGGCAAGAAAAAAAATAAAAGCATCTCCTATGTAGATTTTTCTTACTTTAGTAGGAAAAGAATGAAAGGAACTGTTGTAGTCCTGACAAAATATAATGATTGTAATTTACTACTCTATGATTCTTAATACTATGCTGTTACTGTGCAGTCTTTTATACTTTTCACTAGAGCCTTAGTCTGTACTTTGTAAATTAAAGTTAAACCATCTATATATAACTGCCTAGTAATAATTAGTGCATGTGTGTGCATGTATACAAGAGAGCTATGTCAGGCTGCTTGTTTTAATGATAGCTTCATATTTCTGGAGTCTTGAATTTAAAAGACAGCATTATTTTCCTTAGAAAATGCAATATTAAAGCTGTATTGAAATTCATGCTATCACATAGTAATTCAAACCTCAGATACATTTTGAGATAGGAAGTGTAGTTTGAGAAATTGAAACTCAGTCTGTGAAAACAGTTTTGCTAAGAATATCTTGTGGTATTAGCAAACCAAGTCTGTATTTCTTCAGTAACAGTGATGTCTTACTGACACAGCAGAACAGGGTAACAGAAAGCTTTGGTGAACTCAACCATGACTTTTATTTCTGTTCCTTTTGCCCTTGCCTTTTACTTTTCTCTGTTTTTCTTTATTGACTTATACTGAATAGTGGATGTTAACACTTGATCTGTTCCATGGAAAAGGAGCATCAGTCAGAAATTTATGGGATGTCATGCAGGAAAATGGCTGTGTTGTCAAGGCCTCTGGTCCCAGTTTGACTCAGTTTTTGAAGAGTAATTAACTCACTCTAAGGAGTGAACACCAGGGTTAAAAACAAGTGGCAAGCTGGGTGGAAGCTGTTTGGGTGTGCCCAGTCAGAGAGAAGAGTGTGTGCATATCATGAAGTTGGTGGCATTGTTAGTTCGGAGTAGCTGCATGAAAAGCTCATAGAGAATTTTTAAATGGGTTGGCACAGTCAAAGATTTCTAATTACTTTGTATTCAGAATTATGTGATTCTGCACTAACTCTGCTTTACATAAAAATTACATTGTAAATATAATAGCCCAATAATTCTCAAAGTTTAAGCAGTTAAGCATTCCAGGTCACAGTACTAAGAGACACAGTAGTTCTTTAGATACAGAGATACCTTGCCAACCTCCAAAGCTGTGCTGCCTCCTTCTTAAATTTTTCTTAGCAATAAATACTAAAAAAAGTCTTCAACACCAGAATATTTAGAATAATATTAACATTTAATTTAATAATAATATTGAGAGTTAATAATATTGAAATATTAAATTACAGATTATATCTGGGTGACAGTTTTGTCAGTGAGGATTATTCCAGCTCATGGCAAGGTCACTGGAAGTTGCAGTAGACACACCACAGTGTGTCTGTTGTACATCTCCCTGAGTGTCTGCTGCCTGAATGTGAACTACCCCAGAAAGAAAAGTCAAAGCACTCTGGCTCAGTGGGGCATGTCCTGATCTGATCCATGGGATCCTGGAACAATAGCATTTGGAGACTTGTGGTTGCCCTAAGGGCTTTTTCTAATTTTTAATTCAAAACTCTATTGTACTTGTCATTCAGCTGTTCTTTCAATTTTATGCACAAAGATCAGAATTCTTGTAAATTCAAACTGATGGGTATGGTTGCCTTGTGTTTGCAACAAATAGGCCACCTTCTGTTTTTTTATTTTTTAAATCAAAGGCCACCGTATAAAGTGAAAAGGTTTTCCTAATTATATCAAGTAGTGTGAAATGGTTCTAAAATGCTGAAATTATCCAACAGATAAACAAAAATATGTTCTGTGGAACAGCTGAATTTAGAAGGAGCAGCGAGTTGGCGCAGATGAGTAAAGTGTTGGCATCCTCAGTGGAAAACTGGCTCTGGACAAAGCGGATGGATAAAGCAGATGTGGTTGTCATGTATTATAAAGTTACTATGGATTTTGGGGAAACACCACAGTCTCCTCCCCATCCACTCATCAATCACATTCCAGCTATGGAAGTGGAATGAAGACACTACTGGAGGTGCCTGTGCCTGAAATACCTTCTCACAGCTCACCCATTGAGAGCTTCTTTCTGCAGCCCTCAACATGAAAAGGGTACAGTCTTAAGAGGTGGAGATCCTCTTATGCCAGTCTGTTCTGAATGAAGCAGCAGTTACAGCAATTTTCCTTTCACTGACTACAGGAGAGGAAATAAATTCAAAGCTATGCTTTTGGAAGAATTAAAAAAAAATAAAAGAAAAATGATGATCCTTACTGAAATTTCTTTCCTTGTTCTTCTGTTCCCTATTGGGAGAGATTAGCTCCTGCTTTGTCTGTTTGAAGTATATTGAAAGTAACTCAAAATTGGCTTTGCACTCTCCTTCTTAATGGTATTTGGTGTCTTTCTCGCTGTGAAGTTTGAAAACCTGTTCCTGTAGACCCTCTGTGATGTGACTGCAGCTGGGACCAAGATATCACTTAGATCTGTCTCCAAGCTGAGTGGCATTTCTGGTGTGGCAGAGCAACAGGGCCCTTTGGGAGGGACTTCTTTCACAGAGTGTGAGTCTTAGGAGACTTGTGTGTGTGTAATGGCAGAATGTTTTGGCATTTTCTCTATAAATATGACTTTAAAATAACATCAATTTGTAATTCTTAAGTTGACTCTCATCTAGAAAGTCAATGAGAGGAAGTCAGTGTGACTGAAAACACTCATGGTTGCTTTTTTTTATTCTAGGAATTTGAATGAGCCAAGTCATATGAGACTTTTCAATGATTTCTGAGATAGGAAGGTTTATATTTTGCTGTTACTGATGGGACATTTTAATGAGGCTGGTTATTCAGTTGTTTTCCTTACTCATTAAAAGAAAGAAAGACAGGTAGCCAGAAAATAAAAAAAAAAAAAAATCGAGTCCTTTATTCCCCTCAATGTTTCTAAGCAGAGCATTTATAAATATATTAGTTGCCAAGGAAAATATATTTGTCAATAGCCTTACCTCAATATATTTTAGTACTGAGATTTAATATTAAACTATATTATTCACCAATTAAAGCTCATTGCTTCTGTATAATTTATGCCTTGTAAGCAATACAGTAACTGCAACACTTCTGTCAAGAGAAACATGTCTAGTATAGGGAATACATATAGTCTGGCAAATACATACTGCTTGCATTTGGTCAGGCTCGGCAAATGCATTTCCAAGGAATGGAGTAAGGCAGTTGGACTGAGTGCCTGCCACGTTTCATGCTGTACTGGGAAACTGCTAAGAGGAAAAATTGCTAATCTTCTTCACCTTCTTCCATCATCTCCCCCAGAGTACATGACTTAGTAAAAACCTTTGAGTTCATTTAGAAGTTGGTCTCTTGCATGGAAAGGAAATGTTGGAATTGTAGCTCCGGAGGTGTTGCTTCTGGGTGATGTTCCATCATTGTGGAGAGACAAACCCGTTTGCTCTCTGCCTGCAGAATAGCAGTGCTGGGAGGTTTCGGTGGGACAAGTCACAAAACATAATGTCAACAGTAGTATTTTCTAGTACTTAGTCTTGTGAAATTAGACTCAATTCATGAGCACAAACAGGTTTCTGTGACAGATTGAAAGTGTGGTTAAATGTAGCCTGTTCTTAGCTTGTGGTAGATACAATGCTGCAGCTCTTGGGTTTTGGGTAGAGTACCCATGGGCTCTGTCACATTGTCTCACAAAGATGTGGACCATTTGACACAGTCACATAGATTGTTCTATTGTGTTAGCAAATCATAGTGCCTTTGAGGTATAATGAAATTTATTGCATATATACTCTTTTAAATGGTTATGTTTTTTAGCCAGTGGATATAATTGAACTTTCAAGTTTTCATCCAATATTTTATATACCTCATGATGCTATGTGTGTTTATGTGTACTTCTAATTTATGTAATTAAATTTTATGACTGAAACTAACTCATATTGTAAATAAAACTTTTCATTTTGAGATTTAACTATATATAGAAAGGTACTGTTTATGACAGTGAGTTGTAGAGGTTTTGGGTTTGTTTTTCTCCTTCTAAAATTAAAGACGACTGAAATACATTGATTTCTACCTTACATAGTTTAAAAGAAATAGTTCAATAGTTTGAATCAAGGATTTGTTACTCTGGGTGATGGCAAAAATTAGAAAATATTTTGTAATATATTTTTCTAATGTATTTGTAAATTGAGCTAATGAGATGAAAAAATTTAGAGGGACAAATAAATTCCATCCTACCATTTCTTTCCAGGGTGAGACTGTGTCTAAGAACCTAAGATGTTTTCCTTGCCCTCAGACCATTGCTCTAAGTTAAATTGTCACTGATATGTAGGACAGCCCTTGATTGCTTTATATGTATTTACTTAAGGTGTATGTGTTTTGTTTTTTTTTTAGGTTCACCAAAAATCTGTCACCTGACAAGATAAACTTGAGTACATTAAAGGGGGAAGGTCAGCTGACCAATTTAGAGCTGGATCAAGAGGTACTTCAAAATATGCTCGATCTTCCAACATGGCTGGCTATAAACAAAGTGTTTTGCAATAAAGCATCCATTAGGGTGAGTATTTTATTTTGCTGGAATGGTCCTTTACCAAATATTTCTTCCTTTTATTCCATCTCTGTAAACTTTCAAGCAACTTTGTATTAATAGAAAATTGTGATAAGTACTTGATAGCATTTTAGAGAAAGATAAAATGTTACCAGCAATAATTTTGTACTAATTTTTGTTTCTCATGTGATGACATGAAATTCATATGGAAATGTTCAAAATAAGTGGTGATTTATTCTTGTATGTTCTGAAAATGAGGTAGAGCTAAAAGCTTGTACATGTCCATAGTAATTAGTGTATCATATTTATTCTCTTTTTTTCTGTGTTCTTTCTTTTCTTTGCTCCTCTCCATTTATTGCTTTCCCTCATGCTGTGTTCCTATTTCCAAAAGTACCTTTCTGAGGGATTCTGGTCTTTGTGGGAAATGTGGAGACACTGTAACTCTAATAGACATTGGTTTTTGGTCAGTGTGGCTGCTAATAATTGAAATAATGTATATCATCTCTCCCACATTGTAGTGATGTGGGAGTAAGAAATGAAGCAGTGGCTTGTTCTTGACAGAAGTTATAAGTGGTCAAACATTGGCACCTCCTCTGTCTTTTGGAGTGGTTTGTTTGTGGGGATTTTGTGTTGTTTTTTTTTTTGTTTACCCCGATGGGAGATTGTCCTGATTTTTCTCAATGTAGTGAACTTGATGCCTTGTAACAGGCATCCAGTCAGTTGTAGGTCAATAAAGCAAATGGGGATTTTCTTTCCTGTTAAAGGGCAGAATGAGTAAGACAGTGCTGCTTTTTGTGATGTTTGACAACTCAGTGTTAAACAGCCAGATTTTACTTTGTTCCTCTGTTTTTCTGCTCAGTGACAAGAAGATTTTGAAATTCTGGGGTTTTTAACACCTAGTGTGTGCATAGAGTTACTATATGGTATTATCAGATAAACCTGATATTTTGAAAGTAATATTATTCCAAGTTCAGAAGTTAGACATACAGTTTCTATACATAAAATGTACTCTAAACAAATGTTTTATTTTACTGTATTTTAAATACATAATTTGCTTTACAATACTGTTTTCTCTTACAGATACCATGGACAAAATTGAAAACACATCCCATCTCTTTGGTGAGTTCTGAAATAAACTCCTAAATGTACTGTGTAGCAGAATCTATCTTAAATATTTATATAGTTCTCTTGACTCTAGAAGAACTGAAACATTAGCAGGCCTTTACTAAGTGTCCTCTGGGTAACAGCTGATCATGACAAAAAGCCTTAATGTTTTTCTTGGTAGTTTTTTCTTAATCTGTGGCTTTGGTTGCCGTCACTATAATGTTTGACTGTTAGCTAACTTTCTGTCAAGTTTTCAGTCATTATGTGTTAATTTGGGATCACGTGAAAGGTAGCTATTTGTCCAACTAACACCTTTCACAAGTTCCTGCCTGTCTAAATCTTGCCTTTGTTTAGTTTTGTTCTTTATTTATTGCATTTGTTTAATTTTGTTCTTTTTTTGTGTGTACTAAGAATTGCAGTAGCACCAGAAGTACTTTACTTGATGATGCCTAAACTTCCTTAGTTGTATTTGCTTATGAGTGAATATTGCTTTAACTGTCATACTTCCCAGTCATGCAGTGAATTTCTGAATGTGCTTGCAATTCCTTAGTTCTGAATCAGACTTAAGAAAGACATGTTACTTTACATATTTGATGTGTTTGCTAGTGGCCCAGCTGTAATGTTCTAATGTCTGTACTGCTTCTTCCTGACACCCAGAACTTAATCTGGTAATGCCGAGGTGGGATGATTCAACCTCTTGGCTGTATGATGCAAATGCCAAATTAGGAAATGGGTTTAAGCTGTGCTATTCTTAAGGATTACATACTTTGCTCTGTGGTAGCAAGGCGTTGTTTGCTTTGCTCCTATTGAAGTTACATTAGCAATCTTTGAGCCTAGCATAGTTTTCAAGGTAGCCTTTTTTACATAAAGGTTTTCGTGAGCAAGTGCATTAAATTGGTAATAAGTTCACTTCAATGGTAGAATATGCAACAGCCTTTTTGATTTCTAATGAAAAGGGAATTCAGTGCCCTAAATGTCAAACTTCAGCACTTCTTTACATCACTGAATTGAACTCTTTTGCTGGGAGCATGGAGGAATATTTTTGCCCCTGACAGTTTGATTAAGCTGGAATGGCATGCTCTGTTTGGGTAGCTCGGGTGGTGACTGGAACCCGCTTGTCTAGCCGAAGGTCCTTTCATTGAGCGTCACTTTGACAATCTGTCTGTTAACATAAGTGGCACATACTGTTACCTTTATAATAATCAATTTCTGTTTTTATGTGGTGAACAAGGTAGTTTTGAGGAGTGATTTGGGCCCCAAGAATGCTATGCAGCAGTTTTTATTCTTATCAAAGTACAGTAGTTACCAGTGAGAAAAGACATACAGAGAGATTCACAGACTATTCTGAGTTGGAAGGGACCCACAAGGATCATCGAGTCCAACTCTTAAATCAATGGCCAACATAGGGAATTGAACCCATGACCTTGGCATTATTACAACCAAGTTTTAACCATACATTCTTTGTTACATCATATTTATATTGTGCAAGCTCCTTGAATCATTGTCTTACTTTTTTTTGACTAGTTATGTAGTGAAGGAATTTCTTAATGCCTTAAAAAGAGTGGTCAAACATCCAAAAATGTTAGGATAATAGGAGAAATCTTGGTTTGCCCCTAGCATCCTCAAACTAAGGGATTGAGCTTTTCTTGTTTTCTTTTTTCCCTGTTACTGTTTTGTGAGGCAACGTAATCATTGAGACAGTTGAGAAGATAGTTTTAAAATATCCAAATTTACTGTTAACAGGTAATGCTTTCCTTGTAACATCAAAATATAGTGAAGTAGAAATAAATACAGACTAGACAGTTAAGGAACTTTGAGGTTTTAGTCACGTTTTCATGGATAAGAATAGCACGTAAAAATGTTTGTGAAGCAAGCAGATTATGAAGACAGGCACAATTAACACAATCTAATAATAAAGTCTAGTAGCTAAGACAGGTTAAATCATGAAAAATCTAAAATTGAGGACAAAGATTTTTATTATATTTTGTCTCATATAAGAGCATAAATGGAGGAGTTCAGAAGGGGTGGTAGAAGGTTTGAGTTAGACAGGGACATAGTCTTAACTGCTGTGTTTTGAATGAGCATCCAGCGGGACCAGATTTCAGAACTATAAGCCTTAAACTAAGAGCCTTACAAGGTTGGAATGATAAATTTAGGTCACAAATATTGCAGTGTAAATTTGGAGATTCTTATTTTAATTCAGTTGCTGGGAATATGGTTTTGCTTTTGATTTGTTCCAATTCTGTTGAACCTCTGTTAATATGCATCATCTATAATGCGTGTTACGGTTCTGCTATTGCGTGTTACGGTTCTGCTATTTAAACAGGGCTTTCAGTTAAAATAGGATTTTGGTGTCTCATTCCCTTAATTCTCAGCTTCATTTGTAACAGCTGCTCTTCAAATGCAAAGAATGTAATAATAGAACACAATTTTGCTATAATATAATGTGTTGCAAATTATACTAGAATGTATCTTTGTAGAAATTATGTATTCATGTATATATACACGAGTGTGTATTCTCTTCAGGTTTTGTTTCGAAGATGCAGCACAGAACTTCATGGACTATCATGAATCTTAGTGGACTAGTTTTAAATGTTTTCCATTAAAATTTTCTGAACTTATTGAAGCATTTGGAAAACTCAGGAGGTATTAAGTATTTCACTGAAAGACCAGCCATATAGAAAGAAAACTAAGATGACTACACATTAAAATATGTCCATTTTGAAGTCCAATTTTTGAAAATGTGTGTGATGGATAAATAATAGTCAGGGATCAAGAATTTTGTGATACAGTATTTGACTGGAAGTGTCTGCCAGAATTCACAAAATTAAGAAACATGTGAAAAAAGTTAAAAAAGATAATTCTGGTACCTTACAAAAGTTCATAGAAAAATTGACGTAAGAAATGTTTTATGTATATTTCAGGAAAAGGTCTCAAGTGATTTTTGTTTGTTTGTATTTTGGTTCTTCATGTGTTGTCTGTTTACTTTGTTGCCTCTTAGATCTCCAAGTTTTTTGTTTTGTTTTGTTTTTCAAGTCCTTGGATAAAGTTGTAATGGAAATGAGCACATGTGAAGAGCCACGTGCCCCTAATGGACCCTCTCCTATAGCAACTGCATCTGGACAGAGGTCAGTGATGACACTTACATGTCAAGAAAATTTGAATTACTATAAAACAGTGTAATCCACTGCAAATTGCCAGAAGTATATAGCGTTGCAGCTCGCCATTTCCATCTCTGCATAATTTCATATTATTACTTGTGCATGAAGTGGTATAGTGATAATGGAACTATCCAGACCCAAGCCTGGAGAGACCCTGTGAACCAGGTATGGAGCTTCCTAGGCTTGTTTCATGTGGAGGCAACTGCAATACCAGATTTTGCCAAGTGTAATTGATAGTAAGTTTTTAAAAAATAAATGATATCTTGTTCTCAGCCTTTTTAGAAAATATATATATAATGTCGATGTGGGTTTTAAAAATTTTTAATGTTTTGTCTAAGAAACAGTTTTAAGGCTGTTTGTTAGTGTGGTGTTTTAAAGTTCTATTTCCTTTATCATATCAGCCAAATCTACTGAGAGATTTTTGCACACTGTGTCCCAAAACTCAAGTAATTTGCTGGGATAATTAGCATTCCACTAGTGATTTCCATCTCACCACAGCCCCAGTCATTTCCTTCATATGGACCCAAAACGTTTTTCAGTGGTCACAGTGACCCATCTACAGAGAAATGAATTTGATGATACAGTTGCTTTTCTTATTTTCTTGTTTTAACATCTGTGTAATTTGTAGAAGTATTCCAAGGGCTTCTGTGTCTCCTAGGGTACAGCTTGAAAACCATTGCCAAAGAGATTCTGTGTAGAGGGAAAGTTATAAGAAGGAAAGAATGACAAACTACACAAACTGTACTTTTAAAACAAGCAGAAAAGAACCCAAAAGTACAAAAGACAAAAAATTTTGATGTTAAACTAATATTTAAAATATTGTTTTCCATTCACTAATCTAAAACATTCAGAACATACAAGCTTTTTGTTAAAAAAGTAATCACAACTGCTTTGTCTTTTTTAATACTGAAATGCTTGTTAGTTTCCTCTTAAGTATAGCCACCATTATTTTATAGAATGAAACAAAGCAAATACTTTATACTATTTTGAATCTATGAAAGATACTATTTTTAATAGACAGAATAACCTGGCTTATAGAGATAAATACTAACCAGAGTGGAATTGTCAAATAATTTTACATCAATTGCTCATTAAGTATACATAAAGAAGAGTAACATTTCTACATAATGCTGTAGACTGCAATTCTTATGTATGTATATTATATATTTCTATACATTTATATAAATGTATAAAATAACATGGAAGAATTGCATTAACTATTTTACTTCATGTACATTGATCTTAGTCAAGTGTATGTTCTTTCATAACTGGAGATTAGGATCATAAGGTGGAAATTATTGTAAGCTAGATGAAGTATATTGAACAAAAATTGCTGACTGGAGAATACACTAGTAATTTATTTTAACATCTATTTCATTATTTATTTCACCTGTTTAATATGTTTAATTTTGTGCCCTTTCATTGGGTATGTATTTAATATGTTGGCATTTCACTTTTTAGTGAATATGGCTTTGCTGAAAAAGTGGTAGAAGGCATTTCAGTTTCTGTGAACTCCATTATAATAAGGATTGGTGCAAAAGCCTTTAATGCCTCATTTGAACTTTCCCAGCTGAGAATATATAGTGTAAATGCAAACTGGGAACATGCTGACCTCAGATTTACCAGAATACAAGAAACTCAGCGTGGAGAGGTAAATAACACGTTTTACTAACTTTTTTCCCTTGTTTTTGTTGTAAAAGAGGAAGCTGAGTTGCAATGGTATACAGCATAGGAAACAGGCTATTACTGGGAATGGAGGCAGTCTGTGCTCAGTAATTTCAGGTGTCCTCCAGGACTGCAAAGATGTAAAATAGTGGATGTGAGTCAGATCAAATGTCATGTTTCTCGTGGTGGCCGGAGTGGATGCTTGGGGAGGAATGAAGACCAGGGCAAGTGGGTGTACTGTTTCCCTCTTACGTTCTCCAACTTGGGTCTATTTAACTGGGCCACACCTGGACTACTGAAAGAAAAAAGAATAGTATATTAAATGTGGAAGGATAAGGTGTTGTGCTGGTTTTTATTATTGTTGTAGTTATTATTATTATTATTATTACTCTTGTTGTTATTTCTATTATTTTTAAAGTTTTAAGTGGCTATATATTTGCTTGTGAGGGTTTGCCTGATAAGGATTTCTTTTTCTTAAAGCAGTTTTAAATGAATTTTAGTAAAGTTCCTGTGCACAAATTAAGTATTTTTCTTGCAATAGCTAAATTATATATATGCAAAAAAAATAATAGCAATAAAGTGCATATGTTTTTACTGTCTGGGAGAATTTAATGAGGAAGTCCCAGATTGATGGACACCATTCATTTGCTTTCTCCCAGGTAAACAAAGTGAACTGTAATACTGAGTGCAAGATTCATTCTAAATATTGTATTCAGAGAGACTTATTTTAGCATCTTACATCTGGCCTTGAGTAAAAAGATTTTTTAAGTTTTGCCCATTATTGCCTATTTAGAGATGATTATTCTGGGACAGATAGAGTTTACTCAGAGTTAAGGGGTCCAGTAGTTGATTTTTATGTAGGGAAAAAAATCCCAGGGGAATATCAGTTAAAAATACCACAAAAATAAGAAGTTGAAAACTGTTTTGTGTCAGTTTGCCTCTCCTGCAGCTTCACTGTGTGTTAGCACTCATGTGTTAATGAAGTCTAAAGAGGAAGTACTGAAGTTTGACTTGATGGAATTTTGTATTGGCATATTTTTGATTTGGCGCTTTTTAGGAAGAATTTGCTTCAGAGCAGTTGCCCCATACACAACAGAGCTTTCCCTGCAGAGTGTTCCTTTTAGTGCGATGAACACAAATGGCTAGAAATTACAGTTAATGATTTGTTAGCAGTACATTGCATGAAAGGGTGAAAAAACAAAACCAGTGCTGTACTATGAAGATAACTTGTGCTGTAGCTTTGCACTGTAGCTACACTCTTAATGTAATAAGGAATGTCCTTAGGATTTTTTTAGGTTTCAGTCACTGCATCTACTGTATGAGGAGGGTAGGTACTCTGCTTTTCTGCAAATAGTGTTTCAGGATACTCCACACTGTGCCTTTCCATCTTGCTCTTTCACTGTGTGTGTCTCCTTCCCAGACACATTGGATGTGTTTTACTTGTCTCTACTTATATTCTCACGACATATGCTGTAAAGTTTTCGAATTGACAAGAATGACAGGTGAAAAATAAGACACATACCAGACAAACTCTTTATTCTTACGCTTTTTCTTATGGCTGATATTTTTTTCTTCAGAGAATAATCATAGAATCATTAAGGTTGGTGAAGACCTCCAAGATCGAGTCCAATTTTTGACCAAACACCACCATCCCCACTAAACCATAGCCCAAAATGCCACATACAGTCATTTCTTGAACATCTCCAGGAATGGTGACTCCACCACTTCCCTGGGCAGCCTGTTCCATTGCTTAACCACCCTTTTAGTGTAAAAATTCTTCCTTATGTCCAACCTGAACCTCCTGCAGTGCAACTGGAAGCTATGTCCTCTTGTCCTTTCACTGAGTGCCTGCGAGAAGGGGCCCTCCCCCACCTTGCTACAACTTCCTTTCAGGTAGTGATAGAGTGTGATAAGGTCTCCCCTGAGCCTCCTTTTCTCTAGGCTAAACAACCCCAGTTTCTTCAGATGCTCCTCATCAGACTTGTGCTCCAGACCCTTCACTAGCTCTGTTGCCCTTCTCTGGACACGACTGAGCATCTCAATGTCTGACTTGAAGTGAGGAGCCCAGAACTGGGCAGCCACTCTTCCCTCAGCCTGTAGTGCTACCTGGGATTGTTGTGACCCAAGTGCAGGACCTGGCACTTGGCATTGTTGAGCCTTGTAAGGCTGTCCTGGCCCATCAATCCAGCCTGTCCAGATGCTTCTTCAGAGTCTTCCTACCTTCCAGTAGATCAACACTCCCTAACAGCTTAGTGTTGACTGAACTTACTGAGTGTGAACTCGATCCCCTCATGTGAATCATGCAGGAAGACTTTAAATTAAACTAGAGTTACTGTTTCTTCCTGTTGATGTCCTGTTCATTTGATGTTCTCCATGGTGTTGCTGCTGGACAGTCACTTGTTCTTCCCTGTTTGACTTTCAGTGTCCATCTGTACTTGCTGCTCTTGTATCATTATTCTAACATTTGCTTGCTGTGTCTTCTAGAAATACATGTAGTATATTCAAAGCTTGTGGGGTTTACATGGCATGCAGTGGGCTTCATGTTTAACTTTCTCTTTAAATTGAAATAAAAGACTCTTAAAAACTCTCTCCTATCCTGTAGCTTTGTTTCTCTCCCTGCTCTTTTCCTATATGCTATTGATTTAGCATTTTGAAACTAAACTACACAATCTCTTTTTTCCTCTCCCAAAGGCAGCCTAGTATGCAGTAGTTGTGACCTACATTTTCTTCTGAATATTTTAAGTGCTGCTTGTTACCTCAGCCTCCTTGGAAGTAGCTTAACATCTGTGACATCTTGTATGTAGCGATAATGGTCAGGGCTTTATTTCCTGACACATGCAAGTGGAATATTAAGTGACTTGTATTTGTTCTATTTGCATAGGTCATGTGAGTTTGTGTCTATATATGTACAGATATATATATATATACATGGTTAGGTGCAAGTAAACCATCATATTGCATAAAGATGTTTTTTTGTTTTTTTCTCTCTTTAAAGGTTTTGACTTTTAAAGAAATCAACTGGCAGATGATCAGAATAGAAGCAGATGCAATCCAGAGTTCTAAGCATGAAATCATGAGTGCTCCAGTTCGACTGATTACTAACCAATCAAAAATTAGGGTCACACTTAAAAGAAGGGTAAACTTGAAAAATCTGAAGTCTTTTATTATTTTAATAATTAATTTGTAACTCATGCTCTTAATGCATTCACACACAGTAAAGGTTTTAAATTTAGGCTGTAGAATTCCCTGAACTAAATTTTTAATAACATATGATTGGTAAGACTGTAGAGTTTACAAGAAATACTGCAGGCAGATTTTTGAAAATGAAGACCTTGTACAGGTCCTATTAATGAAATTGTTTGCTCTGCAGAGCTTTGTTTATGATGATACCTGTTGTTTTACCTCTTTAAATTCAGGTAGTATTTACATTGCTTATATTTAGAGAAATGTAGCAGTTTAATGTCCAGTGCATGCCAAACACATAAAGTGAGGCATAAATACACTGTGTCTTAGGTACTTTTGGGTTAATGAGAGAAATACAACTTAAAATAAAAAAATGTTTGTTATTGATTTTTGCATTCCCCTTTTTTTTCCTCCATGTATTTCATATAAGAAATGTAAACACAATGCACCTATTTGACTTCTTTAAACTTTTATTTTACAGTTAAAAGATTGTAATGTAGTGGCATCCAAACTGGTTCTGATTTTGGATGATTTGCTCTGGGTTTTGACTGATTCCCAACTGAAAGCCATGGTGCAGTATGCCAAATCTCTTAGTGAAGCCATAGAGAAATCAACAGAACAGAGGAAAAGTTTGGCTTCTGAAACAGCCCAGGTATGAGAAATTATTGTCTCACTATATAATTATCAGATGTTCTAAAATACAACACAGTGTGATTAGTTCTGTTAATTTATTTTAGAGAACATTCAGTTGCTAATTTTCATTCAGCTCTTTATGGTAAGTTACACTGGGAATGAATCATAGTATAAAATAGACTTTATTTTACAAGATTTTGTGTACTGATGTTCGTTGCAGAAAACAAAAGAGTTCTCTGTCTGTGTACAGAGTATTTAGACTTTTGTATTTACTTAATTCTTGATTAAGTATTTAGTAAAATTGTTCTCCAAATATTTTCTGGTTTTGAATTTAAATAATAAAGACACACTAAGGTAACAATATGTGGGTAGATAGGCTTACTATAATGATTTAAAGTGCTTGTCCAGTTTGTTCTCATGGCACTGAAAAATTAGCTTTTAGAAGAGCTTACTTTCAAGGAGCCCTCTTGGTGGAATATATAGTGAAAAACAATTGGATTTTGAAGATATTTCTGCTGACATATCTGTGCTATTGATGCTGCATATAAATCTTGGTGGTCCTCAGTACTTACAGCAGACTGGACCAAGTAGGCTTTGTGAGAGTTGAGGGGAGACACTGCTTCTTGTCTGTGAGGAAGCAGGACGAGTACATTGATCAAAGATAGGGCTATGAAAGTAAAACATGTTTTATTACTGAGTACGGTCAGTTATATAGACTCTCTTACAGTCAAGGTAGTGTACTGTTAAGGACAGTTCAGTTCTTGTGGTGGTCGTGATGCCTTCCCTTGTGGTTTGTTGGTTTAGCCACAGCAATCTAATGGCTGCTCTTCTTGAGCAGGGAGGTTCCCATGCTTCAGTGACCTGTACTTGCCAGTTCTCTGGTACTGGCACCGACTTATGTTTGACTCTATTGTGATGTAGTTTGAGGAACTAAATTAGCAGAAAGGAGCCCACTGTTGATTTAGTTCCCTGAACAGCTTGCAACAAAAATTAGAAAAATATTGCTGCAAGTGACAGGGGTGTAAGGATGTGTGGGGAACTGGGAGGATGGGGGATGCACTGGCACTGCCTCCCGGTGATACACGCCCATTAGCTTTATTCTAAAACAGTACACTTAAACCACAGTAGTGATACAAGGTGAATGCATGTCATGCAGATTTTTCCTTATTTCAAAGGCCTGTTTTGTGTAAGTAATTGGATACTTATGCTTGAAAGAAATTACAAGCATTATAAATTGATATGACTAAATATTTTTTCAGAGCTCTGCCCCTGCCTCCAGCTCTCAGCAAGTGAAAACGCACCAGACAACAGCAGCATCTGATCAAAATGATGCAATAGTAAAATTGTTTAATGATTTTGATGTTAAGGAAACTTCTCATCACTTAGTGATTTCCCATTTGGACCTACATATATGTGATGATATCCACTCTAAAGAAAAAGGTAATTTTTTTTTTCAAGTATTCACATGTCTGTGAGTCATAATCATCTTTAGAACTCACTTTGTGGAATACAGTTAATGTAAATCAAGAGTCTTTATTTTAGTGGAATAGTCAGAATTGTCTCCAGTGTCTGCAGGCACATGCAGAATTATCTAGATGGCTCTATCAGGACAACATTATTAAAGCTAATTATTTTAGAATAAATGCAGTAACTGTGAAGAGTGCAAGTGGCTTCTGTGCTTTTTCTGTCTTCTAGAAACTGATTCACTCAGTCAGATTGTTACTGATAGGTTTTTTTTAGTTTTATAAGTTAACTGGGTTATGAAAAATGCAGTGGCAACATTATCATGACTTGAAAAGGGCACTATACAATCTGTTTCTGTAATACTCGTATAAATACAGACTAATAAAAAAGTAGTCCTCTTTGTATTATTAATTTAGACAATTTGGCATGGTCTGCAGGACAAGGAAAGAATAGAATAAGTGTCCCATGAGCTTAAAATTTTCTCTGTAAATCTTTTACATTTTTTTTTAACAAAAGGCTATTGCATGTAGGCATATTTAGAATCAGAAAAAAAGACAAATGACACTTCTTCCATGCCTTTTAAAAGTGATCAGAAGAGAGTGACAGCTGGTGTATATCCAAGGAACTGGCTAGTTACTGAAAAATTACCGAAACATAGAAAGTCTACTGAAAAAAAGTATGAAAAACTTAAGTTTTAGCAAATGTATTTCCTTGGTTAGGGAAGACACTTGCAGAGCAGCAGAGCATAAGAGTCACTGGCTGGAGACTTACTTCCTTACAAGCAGTGTGTCCACTGCAGTTGGAATGTATCTTTCCTAGTGAGATCTCCTTATTGATCTTTACTTCTGGCCATGAGGTTTAAATTCAGCAGTGGAAAAATCGTAACAGAAGACTGTCAGAACATCTCTTCCCTGCAATATCTGTCAAATAAAATACATGATATTTACAGTATTCTTGAAAGTAAATGTTGACTTTGAGTGAGTGATCGTAGTCATATAGTCAGTGTAAAAAGTTTTGTTTCAGAAAAACTGCAATAATATGTATTTAAAATGTTGTCTCTTTTATAACATCTTCAACTGTACAAAATTTGCTAATAGTGACTGAGTACAGAGTTCCACAGACTGATCTTTAGAAACTGGTGAAGACTACCTGAATGAAAATTTTGAGGGGAGATAATGAGGTTGTAAGGAGAGACAGTAAAGGGGAGCAAGAAGTAGCTGTTGGATGTTTAAAGGATTGCAGCAATGTGAGAACTAGCATGGTAACTGCAACATCTGCAGAGCCAAGCATTGTTTTATTTTACAGACCCAAACAGACGTGTTACAGGAGGTGCCATGCAGCTTTCCTTCAGCTATTTAACAGTGGACTATTACCCATTTCACAAAGCAGGTATGAAAGTGAACATTTTGTGAATTACCTCTGAATGTAACTATCTTGCTTGAGTACTAAAAAAAAAAGTGCATATACAGCTTGGATAATAATTCTCAAAGCATTGGAAATGCACATCTTTTTATTTCCTTCTCTATGCAAAAACAAACAACAAAAGCAACAATCTGGGAACCAATTTAATTTCTGTGAATGAGCTGTTTTAGACCAAATGCCTTTCATTATTCTGTTTGGTCAGCAAAATGGTATTTACACATTTCTGACATGAAAAGAATTGTGTCTCACATGTCCAGGTGGCAGGGCCGTGACATGTGGCAAACATATGCATCTGGTTTTATCTGCTCTGGTCCTTATGGCCAACCCCCACCCAGGTGGGACCTTTGACCCACCAGCCACTCTGGGATCCCAGACCAGGGTGAGGAGCAGTGTTCTCACTGTCCCTGCCACTGTCACTGTTCCTGAGCTGGGTCAGGGCTCCAGGAGCTGTGAGGCGATACAGTTTTCCTGAGCTGTTTGTGACTTGCAGCTGCTCTAGGGCCATGCCGTGAGGGACAGAACACAGCCCCACCTCTGTGAGGTTTGACCCTTGCCTTCCCTCTATACACCCATACCCCACCGCACACACCCCCCCATCCCACAATGTGGTTCTGACCCAATAATTACTGATCTGGTGTCTTAACAACTTCTGCTTCCCAAAAGCCCATGTTCATCATTTGCAGCATTTCAGCTGTGTGTGCTATCTCGCCACTTGTCTGTGATCCCAGTGAGATCACAGCCTTGCACCTGCATACAGATTTGTAATTCCCCCAGCTCCCACATGGTCCTCATGCTGCATGTGTTAGAGTGCAAGCACTTCAAAGAGGCAGCTGTCCGAACTAACTTCCCAGAAGAGGTCTGAGAGATTTAAGTCCTGTAGGTCATTTGGAGTTTATGTGCATATGCTTGGGGTGACACCACATTAGCCCTGTTTTGGAGAATCCCAGCTTCATGGGCGTCAGTTTATGCATCTTTGCCCGTTTGTTCTTTCTGGTTTCTTCCCTGCTCGTTTTTCTTCTTAGCTATAAAGATGTGAATAACCACCAAAGATATCTGTGAGTTAGTAGCATGGAAAAAATATCATGTCTGGTGATAAGCCCCTCCCTAAAGTTTCTTCTATGCTGAAATATTTGCATTTAGACTTGAAATCAGATTGTTTTTCTAAAAACATTTTCCTATTTTAGTAGCAACTGTATCTACTTGTCCCCAGCATAAGTATCCAAAAGCTCATTAAGGCCCAAATGAAGTAGGTTTTCACGTGATGGTATTTAAAGACTGATGTACCAGCTCATAAAAGTTATTTATATTGCACCCCTATTATTGAACAGGTTAGCAGAATGTCTTTACAGGATCTGATTGAAGATATCTCAGTTTCTTTCGGAGATTTGTATGCTTGACCAACAGAAACATGTTGGAATTAGAACAGGAGTTGGAAAAAGAATAAAAGAATTTTCATTGGGCTTGATTTTTAAGGGTTTGTGTGCTGCAGCATTGCTTGAACTTACCTTCTTGTTTATGTGCCATAAAAGGTTCTAGAGAACTAAGACAAAAAGAATACATATCTGGAAAAGGCCCAGGAACTTCTTAGTTCTGGCAGGAAAAATAAGCTTGGAAAAACTGACCATGAGAACAGAACATTGTTCTGTTACTTGCTCTCTCTTTTTTTCCCTTAAATTAAACTTTTTTTTGCATATTCTCACATATAATATTAATGTGTCATCAAGTTTCTCTGAACTGGAAATAATGGTATTTTGAGTGTTAGTGGTATTAAAAGGCAGGTGGTAATACTGTATTCTGAGTGAAGTACAGAGACTTGTTTTTGTGTAATACAGAACTTCTGTTTTAAAGTTTGTTATGACTTCTTTTGTTCTATAATTACAGCATGTAATGAGCTTGTATTTTGAAGAAGAATTTTGAAATAGTGGCAACTTGTTGTCCTGCTAGAAGCAGACTTTCACATGAGTTGATTTTCTCCATTCTCTTATTTGCAGGAGACAGCTGTGACCACTGGATGCATTATAGTGATGCCACTAAAACCAGAGGTGGATGGGCTGAAGAATTATTAAATGAATTCAAAAGCAATGTTGAACTGCTTAAGCAGGCTGTGAAGGATCAGGTCACAGATTCTCCTCCCAAATCACCACCTGCTGTATCTCCTCAGAACCTTCAAGCAGGTACTTTGTTTACATCACTAATGCTCTAATTCCATAAAATGTTAAAACTATTAAAAAAAATGGTGTTCATTTCAATGATTCCATCACTATTCTTTCCTACAGGCAAGGAACAGATACCGAAAGGAACATCTAGGGCTTCCTCTGTACCTTCCCAACAACCAAAGGGCAAACTGATGTCTAGTCCTATTGTGGTTAGACTTGCAGATTTCAATATATATCAGGTACATTTCTTCAAGTTAGTAAAATTGGGGCTACTTCACCCTTCACTGTTATCTAACTGTGTTTTTTCAGGGACAATTATGAAGCCCATGGAAATTAATGAGTCTTTGCATTCATTATTGGATTAGACCTTTATGGACCTGCTTCTGCTTTGTTAAAATTGTGGATATTTTCTCATTGACTTTGTTGTGACCCTATCACAATTATATGTTGGATTCAAGTTCTACTGTTACCCAAAGTATGAATTTGAAATTTAAAATTTTCATTGTACTGTGTTATGTACCAAGCATTTTAATATGTGGGTTTGTATATCATGCTTTTTTTAATATTGTATTTTTCAAAGTACATTAAAAATGTTAAGAGGTTTTTTTAAATTCTTAAATTTTTCTCCAGCCCCTCCCTTCCCAGTGGTATTTTCAGTACACACTTTAGCCATTTCCATCCCCCTCCCCTTTATTAGAGGGAATAGTTTTAGTGCTGGTGGTGGTCCAGATGCACTCTTTGGAGGCAAATGGAGTACAGAAGTAGTATATTTGTTAGGCAGAATGGTAGTGTTATGGGAGGATCTGCTCTAAATTTCAGGTCCTAACAAAAATGCTTAGTGTGTGTCCCTTGTCATTGTGACTTCTACTTGCTCATGTTCCAATTTTCAGCACTTTTTTTCTGTATCACTTCTGGTGCTGTGGGAGGTTGCAGCTTGCTGCTAGAAGCCTTCATCTGGGCTTGAAGTGGTTTTATAATATTGTTTTGTACTGTTTATGTTTCCATTTGCCTTCTACTTTTCAGATGCTTGTCTCCTCCTCTCTACACAAGCACATTTTCAATTTTTTAATTGTCATTATTTCTATGCAATTTCCCAAGAGCTCTTTTTCTAAACATATTATTTTGCATGAATTTTTATGTGTGTTAATACAGAGATATTTGCCTCTTGAAAACAGCTACATAAACTGAAGCAGGCTTATAATGGTTATATATTCATTATTTCTAGTGAAACTCATTCAAGTAGACATCATCATATATTCAAAATTAATACATTCAGTAATTTCAAACTAGCAGTTTAACCTACTAACTGTTGGATGAAAGAGCTTTGTTTTGACAACATACTTTTTAAGCTAGGATACATTCAAAGAAACTTACTGCATATAAAATGTTGATTTTCTTCTTGTTCCATAATTTACATTGTAAGGAGACAGGAATGGAGGATTACTGTTCTGTGGTGTTTTTATTCTCCTGTGAAATATACCTCCAGGTGTATCCAGGCTTACAAATCTCTGCCAGGTGCATGCTGAACACCTTGCCTACCGTACAGTTGAGAGTTGGCCTGCATACTGCAATCTGTCCTTTTGACAGTACAAGGACTTCCTAATGTGTGTGTTATGAACTTATCTGGATTGTGTATCTCTTACCATCTAGATAGGGGATCCTTTGGAACAGACTGTATGCAAACATACAGTTTGCATAATTGCTTAAACAGAAGCTGTAGTGTTTGCAATAAAGATACCAGATCGTTCTAGCCTTCTGCTGAACACATTTGAAAGTGACCTGCTGCCTCCCGTGAAGGAAGGGGATCTGGTCCCATTCTGTAGTTTTCTTGCGAAACGGTTCTAGGCGGATTGTGTCCGCTACAAGGCAACTAAGTATTTCGCATTGTCAGCACTTTGTGTTGTAGTTGGGGATCTACAGCTGAGAGCAGTGGAATGTTACCCTACTAGGGACAGTACCTTGCAACTACAAATTCTTAATGATTCATAAAAATGCAATGTATTAATGAAAGGAATCTTGTATCTTTTACAGGTTTCAACAGCAGACCAGTGCCGTTCTTCCCCTAAAGCTCTCATCTCTTGCAATAAAAAGTCACTTTATCTTCCACCAGAAATGCCAGCTATTCATATTGAATTCACTGAATATTACTATCCAGATGGAAAGGACTTTCCTAGTAAGAGTTTTTTTTTGTTGTTGTACTGAAGCATAAATTGTGTGTTACTTTCACCTTTGTGAAGGTTAAACATTGGAAACAGGTAATGGCTTCTAAAACTGAAAGAACACAACACTGTTCTGATCCCACAGTCCTTACTCCTGGCAAAATCCTGTTAATACTGTTTTTTATAAATATGTTTTTAAATCTGAAAACTCTAGCAGCATTTTTACTGACATATTAATTACTCATTTTCCAACATCCACATATTGTTCCTGAAGTTTCACTGCCTGGCTACATAAAAGGAGTCAAGCTGGTGCAGTAGTATCTAAGATGCAACAAAAATCTGCTGGATTTATTTGTAGGAATGTGTTCTGGGGCTGGCCCTGTTTTATATATAGAAATGTCAGTGACTGATTTTCTGGGTATGGAACTTGAGGACAATAAATCTCTGTGGTCTTGACCTTTCTCTATAATGAGGACTTTCTCCTCCCTTTCCTCAGACTTCATTCTACTTAATAGTACTTTTTATGTTCAAAAATTCAGATACTTGCTTGGAGTGAGAGAAAGAAGCATCACTTCAGGTCTCCCCTAACAGTTTATTCTTTCCTGAGACTAAAGGAGTGGGTTTGTGTTCTTTCTCTGATAAAAAATACTGGTGAAAATGTACGTCTGCACTTGTTTGAAAAACAAATAAAACCCAACCCATAAACATTTTACTTATAATTTTGTTTTGTTTTCTCTTTTAGTTCCATGTCCAAATTTGTATGGCCAACTGAATGCTTTACAGTTCACCCTGGATGAGAGAAGTATCCTTTGGCTAAATCAGTTTGTATTGGATTTGAAACAGAGTCTTATTCAGTTCATGGCCATGTACAAGTTAAATGACAATTCAAAATCAGATGAACATGTTGATGTTAGAGTGGATGGACTAATGTTAAAGGTATGCTGTCATTGAGGAGGGTTTTGTGGTTCCTTGGAAGAATATTTTTTCTCTTATTCTCAAAAGCTGTTAGCAAAGCAACTTAAGGAATAAATACACAAATGAATGAACAATTTTCTTTTCCAAACCCCATTCTCACTGTTTTGTGCTGGATGTTGGCTGTAGTTCCGGTGGACGAGTTCTCTTTATGCTTATTCCAGACTAGTGGCGCTTGTTAATGCAGCTGAACATCAAATTTTTGCTTCCCTTGCCTTTTCCTTCTTCGTAGAAAAAGTATGATTGAGCAGATAAATTTCCCACCTTTCCCCATCCCCCATTTGCACTGGGCATTTCATTGCATGGTTTCCAAGGTTCAGAGGTGAACAAAACAAGTCTTTTCAATGGTGCCCACAGGAGAGGTTTCAGGAGAGATTTCAAGGGTTCTGAAAAGTCAGTTTATGGAGAGGTGGTTATTTTCCCAAGGCTCTTGGTACTTTCTTAATGAAACTTTAAAAGAACGTGGTTTATAGTGAACAAAAACAGTTTTTAAGAGCTAACAACTGGACACTGAAAATATGGATTGATCTGATATTGAGTTATTAGATGTGAATAGCCTACTAAACTAAGAGAAGATAAAACTATTCTTAAATCCCTCAAATCTTGATTCAAATTATGACATCCCTGTATTAATAGCATTGTTTTTATTCTAGCAAATGATTAATATTTTTAGTGGTGTACTTGATGTTTGCATATCATATAGTTAATTATTTTCTTTTGTTTTGAGTCCTTGTATTTACATGAAGGAGCTTCACTACCCTCATCTTTAAGTGGCTTTAGAATGACTTGTTTATTCCTACTTTCTAGATTAAGCATGGAGATGTCATGACAGAAGGTCGTATCACTGATAGTAGCAAAACTAGTGTAGCCAAGGTCCATGTTACAGGATTTGGCATAAAATGTGTTTCCCTTAAAACTTGCACTAAAAATATGCAAGTTAAATTAAATACAGGTACTGAACTATTTTGTTGATTTTTAGGAGTTGGAGTATATTGTTATTTTTATGATGAAGAAACTGTATTATTATCAGATAATTGTCAAAAATACCTATTCTGCGTTCTGCAGTTTTAGGAATATTAGCTGCTTTAGCACATTTAAGTATTTGCTTTTATCTTAACATAGGAATGAAATACTGTAATACTCAGTGAACTCCAAATTATAATTCTCTGTTGTGCAAAAAAAGAGAGTTGCGAATTTTTGAAACACTTGAAGAAACTTTCTATCAAGCTGTTTGAGTTGAAGAAATGAGACACTTCAGCCTAATGTAGCTGAACTGAATTCAAGACTTTCTGATAAGCAAACCCTGAGACCCTTAAGTTTCTGTACAAACACTGACGTTCAGATGCCACAGCTTCCTTCTTAAAAATCAGAGGAAACATAAAGCATAGTCTGTGAGCCTGAATTATACCTGCTCTCATAAAAGTATAATTCTATTCCTTTGTTTCAGCTGTTAATGGCTTTTATTTTGTTTAAGTTTCTTAATCTGTGTTTTTCTAACTAGACAAAATATATTTTCCCTTGCAGATCATCATCCCATTTGAAAACAAATCTGAAATTCATAAAGATCAACCTCGTGCACTTTCCATTCAAAGTTCAGAGATGATTGCTACAAATACCAGATGCTCACCAAACTGCAGACACTCTGATCTTGAAGCTTTGTTTCAGAACTTCAAAGACACTGAATTTTTCAGTAGAACTTTCACCACTTTTCCTAAGTCACAGAAAAATTTTAATCTTTTGCATCCCATCTTCCAGAGACATGCTCACGAACAAGATACTAAAATGCATGATGTTTATAAGGGTTATATCATCCCCAAATTGAATAAATATGCGTTAAAGACATCTGCAGCTACTGATGTTTGGGCCTTGCATTTTTCCCAGTTTTGGATAGATTATGAAGGAACGAAAAGTGGGAAAGGCCGGCCAGTAAGCTTTGTGGACTCATTCCCACTTTCACTTTGGATTTGCCAGCCAGTAAGGTTTGCAAAGTCACAGAAAGAGCTTTTATCACGTAAGCAGACAGCTTTGAACATTCCAAGAAGTGAATCCAGTGATCTTGCTAATAGATTGCAACGTAAAAAACTTCTAAAGGAATATTACAGCACTGAGACAGAGCCCTTGACCAACGGCTTTCAAATGTCTGAGTCTTCAGGAGTGCTTTCTGAAAGCTCTTCCTCTGATGCAGATGTACACGTTCTTGTCCATGTTCAAAAACATGTAAGCGTGCAGATCAATCACTACCAGTATCTTTTTTTGCTGTTTCTCCATGATTCGCTTGTATTGCTCCTGGAAAACTTAAGAAATGACGTAGAAGCAGTGACAGGAAAACCTGCAAAGCAAACAGATGTCTGCATTGGAATCCTACTGAAAAGTGCAGAACTAGCCTTACTACTCCATCCAGTGACTCAGGGAAACCCTTGTAAGTCTCCTGTTGTGGAAGAAGGAAGTCCCGTTGCGTCAGAACTCTCCCCTGTGGGAAATGGGCAAGCTCATACTTCAGAGAGTAGATTAGTTGGTAGTAAGATAATGGAAGCTGGTATTACTAATTTTAATTATGCAAATGACTGCAAGCCTCTGAATGATGATGTTAATAAAGGAATTATGATAGATCCTCTTTTGTTTAAATCAGACAGTAATACGAATTTTCAGAAAGGAATGTCATTTTCAGATGATGCATCAGATAAAGGTTTGGGAGATACAAGTGAAGGAGGAAGCAGTGGACTTTTTAGTAGAAGTGATTCAGAGGAGGTCTGTGGACCTCTAAGTGAGAAAAGTAGCTTGAATCCAAGGGATTCAGTGTCCATTCTAAATCAGAGAGAAGATTCTACTGAATTTTTCATTGATAAAGAGGATGACAGAAACATATTCTCAAATAAGTTAAATGAACAGGAAGGCACAACTGAAGGCTGTCCTAACCAAGTCACTGACTTGGAAACAGAAACTGCCTTAGAATCTGAAGAACTTGAAATCAGCAAAGACAAAGTGACTTCAGTTAAAATGTTTGCATCCCAGTCTTCATCAAGGTATAGAAGATTTAATACTAAATCAGTTTTCCTACTCTTTGAAATTTTATTCGGCAGTCCTGTTGTCCACACACTTCTAGAACTTTCAGCAGTCAAGAAATGCACATCTAATAGATGAAAATTTTTTAAGTATATAAAAAAATATGTAGTATCCAGCATTCAGTAAAAGCTAAAATGAAGTGTTAGTTAATTGATTTAAACTATTTACTTTCAGTTTAAATGTTATGAAATATGTACTGAGGAAAGTATTGACACAAATGCCCAGAGGAATGCATGTTGTTTCTACATTTACTTCTTTTTCTTGTTGAAGAATAATTGAATAATCAGTTTTTTTCTTTTATATCTTGCCTAGTTTAGAAGAATTTTTTAAAGTAAGTTCTATGTCTTTAATTTGAAATAATAATTTCCTATTATGTTTATATTTTAAAGTGCTAAGCCTAAGGAACGCTGCTCATCCAGCCTCCCTGTATTCTCTGTTTCTTACAAAAATATGAAGAGAAGTCCATCACAAGTCTCTCTGGATACCATCTCTATTGATAGTATGATGCTCGAGGATCATTTGATAGAGAGTGATGGAAGTGACAGTCAAAGCTTTCTGGAGAAAGGTAAATAGGTTTAACAAAATGTTTTTAAGCAATACATGAAAATGTTGTTTGTTATTAAAATAATACACAGAAGGATTCTGGTCCAGCAAGTCCTGGATACTTTACAAGACTGTATCTGTTGCCTTCAATAGTCAGTAACATTAAGTATATTCCCCATACGTCATTTTGAGGGAAAACAAGAAAGTGTGCTACTTAAGCAGTGCTACTTCATTTTAACACTACTTGATTTTAGTCTCTTGAGGAGAGTTAAGAGCATTGAAGTGCTGTGCTTGAAAGTCTTGAATTAAGCAGAACTTGTTCCCTGCTTTACTTAAAAGCCATCACTTTGGCTGCAAGTAGTTACAGGTTGTACCCTGAATTGGTGTTATGCTTGAAGTGGTAAAGAAGCTTTCAATTTAGGGGTAGATGAAAAAGAAATGGATTTTCACTAATACCATGCTAATTACCAGGTAGATAGATCTGGTAGTCTCCCTGCAGCTTGTTCCTTAAGGAGCAGTTCCCAGCTATTGACTGTCTACAAGCAGATGTTTGTCCGATTTTTGCTCATACTGATTAAATAATTTTCTAATGTCAGGAAACACAGTAAGAAGATCTTATTGGTACCTCTTTTCTGATAAATTCTACTCTGAATAAATAATGACTACTTTTTTTCTGTAGGATTTCTCTTCAGTCTAGAGCAATAATGAGAAGACTGCTTCACTTGCAAACCTGTTATATATTTGAATTGTAGGAGTATTCCTGTATGTGCTTATGTGGGAGTATGCCATAAAATACACTTTCCATTTTAAATAACTTTTATATGTCTTTTGAGCTTGTTAAACAGTATTTAACTGCAGGTTAAGTCTCCTTGCATTCTAGTTGTCAAGGAAACACTATCATGATTTCTCTAATGAAAATACATGTAGCTTATTTCTCTAAACACAAACCCACAAACATTTGCTCCAAAGGCACTGTGCAGTGTTTTAGATACACAACTTAGAATCCATAACCTTTTTTTCTGCTTGATCAAGTTTATATTTGATTTGGAAGACTATAAAACACCCTTCACAATTTTTTAACAATGCATGTAGAGTGCTGTTTGGGTTTTGTCACTATAGCCTGCTTTACTTGTAAGCGTGTAGAGCTTTGAACTCTCTGTAAGTGGAAGGGATTTGGCAGTTCAATCACAAATATTTGTTTAATAAGCCATTCAACTCATCTTAAAAACGAGTTACTGTATGAATACGGTAATAGACACTGATTTATTCTTAATGTAGGTTATGCTATGCTAACTTTACATTTTTTCTGATGTATATATGGAAGGTATTACAGCCACAAACTATCAAAGCCCATCAGAAAACACCCATGAAGGAGGCACAGTGATTGAAAATTGTGATGGGTCATCTCCAGATGCCATGAGTGCTGCTTCAGAGAATGCCCCTGAGACTAGTGAAGAAATGGTAATATTGTATTCCATTAGAATACATGTTTCAGTAAATTAAACATTAAAAGAGAATTTAAATGATTGGTTTTAGAGGTGATTTTTCAACTAGTTTTGGTATCTTTTGTTAGTGCATTATGTACGCCTACAGATTTAGTCCTATTTTGTTAAGCACAAATGAAGATTACAATCCAAGTTACACTGAGCATTCTCTTTGTTATCTCCTATATAGCCATTGTTGATAAATGACAGCAGCCACTTAAAAATGTTGAAAATATTTACATTTTAGTATGTAACAATATTTTTGTAACACCATCACTTTCTTTTAGGCTCTTTTAAATCTGATATTTAAAATGAGCTTCTTGTCATCATCATGTATAGATAAGAGAAAGCACCATAACTCTTAACATCTCTTATATGAAGATGTTTCCTAAGCACTGGTAGCATTCTATAGAATTTTCAAATAGGAGTGTAATAACTGTGCTATGGGGTCAGATCACAGATGCCTCCTCTCCAGGATTATGCCAGGACAATGCGTGGTGTTTGGAGAAGGTTGTAAGACTAGCACATGTAGAGAGAGATTCCTTGCCTGAGACACCATACGGCATCCAATTTTTTTCATTTATCTGTCTACTTACTCCATGCTTATCCTGGTCCTAATCAATGCTTCTCAAATTGTGTTCTTCTATCCGTTAAGGTCGTGAACATAGGACTATATGGGCCCAAAGGAAGACAGTGAATTTACTGAAATATCTTGTGTGCTTGCTGCTGTATTTTCCTTTCTAGTAGTGTTAGTCATGTAATCCTGCCTTTGCTTTAGAATATTTGTGGATCACCTTCATTCTTTACAAAATGAAAAAAAGCAGCTCACTTAAATTATTGGTTACTTTTAAGTAAATTCTCAACCTCCTGTGCTTATAGGTAATATGGAAAAAAACATAATTAATTCAGATTGTTTTCCAAATACATTTTAGCATGTTTTCCTACTTGTAGACTATAACTAAAAAGTCATTAGAAAAATGAGACCAAAATAGTAGTAATGACAATGGACTTCTGATGCCAAAGCTGGCTTAGAACTGACTTTTAAAAAACACTGTAACCCAGTAAAACAGAGAAAAAGTGCTGACTGCTATGCAGATAGTCAAAGTTATTAGCCTGTCCTGGCTATTTAACCTGGTGTGATTCAACACTGCAAATGCTTGGTTGTGCTTAAAGTAAGCATAAAGTTGAATGCAGCCTTAGGATATTTAAGGTGTCACATGGCTCATGTGCTTCTCTGTCAGAATGGGGAAAGTCTATCTCACTTAGACACAATAACCACTGTAAATTCATTTTATAATCTTGCATTGTTTTGTCTTTGTTTTGTTGACAGATGTCTGTTGTGGTTTTTCAAGTATTTGGTGTTAATGGTGAAATTGACATCAGAGGTGAAGACACAGAAATATGCCTCCAGGTTAACCAAGTGATACCAAATCAGTTGGGAAATATTGGTGTTCGACACTATCTGTGCAACAGAACTGTTGGTAAGAACTAACAATTCAGTGTTGTGAAAATGGAGCTGGAAACATTTTTTCTAAATAAATAAAAACACAAACACAGTTTTATGTTAGTACAATAGCATCCCTTTTTATGCTGGTTAAGATCTCTTGATTTCTTTACTTACATTTCTTGCCATACATTAAAAGGGAACAAAATAAGTAGACGGAACCAAAATGCATTACATTGAGTTCTGGTAATTAGTTAGCTTTTTAAAAATAAAGTTGCATTATGTGCTGGTTTTGGTTGGGGTAGAATTGATTGTCTTCATAGTGGCTAGTATGGGATTTTGCTTTCCCTATTAAACTGTCTTTATTTCAACCCTCAAGTTTTCAGTTCTCTCCCCAGCTTCTGGTTCATGTCCTTTCCCAGGAAGTAGCTATAGCAGCTGTTGGCTGTAATTTTTTATTTCAACCTTCTAGCAGCATGGATTTTGTTTAGGAGCTTGTGCCTCAGAGGTGGCACAGCCTCTGATGCCCAAGCTGAACACATTTACTAGTCAGCTGAGCCGTTGCCAGCAGCTGCTGCCTGAGCACCTGTTCTGTGTTGTTGTATTCAAGTATCTGAAGGCAACTAGGAAGTCCAGCAGGGAAGAGTCATGGCTGACCTTCAGTTCATACAGCAAGCAAATTGATTTCTGGTTATTTGTCATATCCTTTGTAAAAGCCATAGGGAGTAAATAGTATGAACATACCACCTTCTGTTCTCGTGTGTCTCTACACCTAGAACCTACTTCCTCTGGTTTATCTGATCATGAGAGACTTGTGCACTGGCTTATTATTTTGTGGACACAAGGTTATAATGTGTTTGGGATCTCCAGATACTTCCACTTCATCTCTCTTCCTTTCTCTTTCTAGTGGGTACCTGAATGGGTGGGCCAACAACACTTTTTTTGTACGTTGCTGGTCACTCCCATTCTGTAGTGTCCATCCCCTCTGCAGATCTTTTCTTCTCTGACTTGTAGGGCTATGCTTTGTGTACTGAGTCGGGAATCTTCTGCAGCCACTGCTGCTTCCCATCTCCCACATGAATTCTATCTGAAGAACAAAGGGAGAAAAAGTTGGGAAAAACTTGAGAATCAGATCAAAACAAGAATCAGATTTAAACGAGTTAAGGGTAACAAAATACCACTAAGAACAGGTGAGCAAATTCGTATGGTAATATCCCAGTAAAAGCAAACCCTCCTCTCTTAATACCTTTAATAAGGTGTTCTGGGCAGAAATAACCACTTAAAACCTCCTATACTGTTAATGCAGTAGATGTAGAAAGGGAAAAATGTGCCTAAAAGCTGGAATAAGTTGAGAGCAACGTGGCAGCTGTGCAATTCCGTGTAGGGCTGGATGCAGGACTGTGCTTTTATCAGATCTTGTCTGGCAGCAGTAACAAAAGAAGAGGAGACGGAATATGGTGAGGAACTATGGGAAGGACAGTGCTTTTACTGAGACTTTTTCATGCTTTGCATGCTTGTGAGAAGGGAACAGCAGTTCACAGCAGCTTCCAAATCATTTAATGCAATTTTTACTCCAATTTCCTTTGACTCTGCCCCTTTCAAATATCTGCAAGATAACTAAGATTGACTTCATGGCTGAGAGTGAATGTGTGGTCTTTTCCTCTGCTGTTTTCTGAACTTTGGATTCTTCCAGCAATGATGCAGACATTCTCTTCTGGTGCAGAAATATTTACTGCGCAATACTGCTTACTTTATTTATCTGTATTTGTGGGAAGAATATAGATCCTTGAGGGAAATAGTTTCCCAAACCAATTGTAGAGATTCATTGAACAGAGTGGTCATTGTTCTCCCATCTAGAGAGTTGGCTGCCACCTTCTCCAGGACTTTTGGTAGCTTATTTGCTTCTTAGAGCTGAAAGAGGTACCTGATACTTGCAGTATGGGTATTTCTTTGGTTGGTTGGGCTTTTGGGAAGGATTTTTGGGGGTGAGGAGGAAGAATATGAGATTTAGCACTTCTTAGGCAATGGAAGGACGGAATCATGACTGTTGGTGTTGTGGAAACCTCTATCACAGAGGTAACAAAGGGAGAGATTCTGGTTCCCAAAAGAGACTGGAGATTCTTACGTTCCTGTGCAGTTCTTCTCATTGGTCTTTGACAGCCCAGGCTGACAATGTGTCCATCTAACCTGACTCTAATGCCAGTAGATAAGTGCATGTGTCCTGACTCTACTACTGTGTCAGATCATCCATGAGAACTGGGCACTACACAGAAACAGCAACCCAAATAATCTACAGATAGGAAAGCAAATTAATTACTTTGTCAGGCTACTGTAGCTTCAGGCAGTGTCTGTTGCAAACTGAATTGACATAATTCAGTTGATTTTACTTGAGTTAGTTTCTTGAGCTGTCTTTCAAGTTTCAATGCTTGTTTTTGTATAGTTACTGTGACTGTGCTTTTTGTCATACAGATAATTTCTGTAGGTTAGCCGTCATAGTGATCACATGACTTGAGAATCCCATCCATGGTATAATTATTTCTGGTTGTGAACCCTCTTTTTTGTACAAGAAACTGCTACCCCCCACAATCTGTTAACCTTAAATTATTAGGTAACATAAAAAAAAAATTAAAAATGTTTTTTAGAACTTTTTAGTTGAATGTTGCATTTGTCCTTCCTGATTAAAGATAATGAAATTAACAAGAAAATGCCAGGGGTTTTTTAAGGTTCAAATCTACTGCCACTCAAATAATGGAAGTATGATGCAGTCATGTTCTCCATCTTGCTGCATTGCTATTTATGCTTCCCGAGTCAGGAAGCTCAGCCTTTTCAAGAATAGATTTGCTGTCCTGAGAGAGTGAACTGACTTAAATGTTTTTCTGACTTAAAATTTAAAGAGTTAGTGGAAAAGTATGCAAAGTAGTTGGTTTTCCATCATCACAGGCACCAAGGAAACAGAAATTCTTTTGTGGATGGTGATATTTCTGCATTGTCCTTTCTGTTGTCACAGTGAGGTGCTAGTCCTTATGTGTACTCTTAGTTATTTTTTGTATTTTGAAGGGATATATTTAGAAAATTGCTCTGAAGTTGTGTATTTGCAATACCACCTTTTGTGAATAATACTTCAAGGTACTTTTTGGAAAATCAGTTGGACAATTGAGGCAGAAATAACTACTTGATAATTGCTTTTTTGTTAGTTGCTAAATTTTAATGCAAATTTGTTTTCCTTTTGCAACAGGTTCTGACTGTAAATCTCTGACTGGACCTGCTAATTCATCACCTGAGATTAGTCTGAGATGGGAAAATGGTCCTAGTGCTGTTGTACATTCGCTTCTAGCTGTAAAAAATGGTTTTCTTCAGTGTCATGTGGAGAACTTCAGTGCTGAATTTCTAACATCTTCCCTCACAAACATTCAGCATTTTCTGGAAGATGAAACTGTCGCAGAAGTGATGCCTATGAAGATAAAAGTTTCTAATGCAAGGATTAATTTAAAAGTATGTTAACACTGAGATATTTGGCTGCTCTAAAAAAAATGTGTTGTTTCTTTGATGATAAACTACTAATCTGGATACAGTTAACTTCAAAGAAATAGCTATCATACTCTGGAAGGTCTTTAGATAACACTAAAACAATTTAAAAATCCACAGATTTGGTATGCCTAGAGGGGAAGTATCTGCATGACCAAGCTATTCGTCTGAATTAATATTTTACACTTCTTCCTCCTCCCTAAGTCTTTCTTGTGGAGTGACAGTGTCTGGGAATTTTATATGCAAGATACACCAAGCTTCTAGAGGCACAGTGTGGCTTTTTCTGGTTGGGCATTTTGCTTAGCAAAGTAATGATTTTCTAATTGCAAACCATAGATTTGAAAGGCTATTTCTCTCTCCTGCTTGGAGGATGGTTCTTGCAATGAAATTTCAGTACAAAGAAGGAAAAAGGTTATAGAATTCCACTTAAAACCACTAGAACACTTGTTTCTTACAACTTGAATTTCATGTCCTGCTCTGCCTAGAAACAGATACTAAATAATGCAAGCTTTGCTCACCACCATAGTTTAAAATAGTAACCTTAAGAGGACACTCCTGCTCAAGCCTCCTAGGGGATTTTCTTTCAGACATGCAAAGGAGATGGTGAGTTCTGTGCCATACAGCCATTGAATATAAAGATGAGGACACTCTTTTTTGGGGTGTGGAACAACAAAAAAACAAAGAAACGTAAAGATAATTGTAACATTGCTTTAGAAAATAATCACCCATATAAACGCTGAAAAAAGCAAGGACTGGATCAGCAGCTCCAGTTCTACATCTGAGGCTAAGGCCTTGATTCTGCTAAGATGATTCATGTCTGGAAGGGCAGTTGTTATCTCTGTGGTGTTCTACTCCAAGTGCATCGGTATTCCTTCTCTCAGGGATACAGCCTTTCCATCCCCTGAGGATCCTTAGGCACTCTTGTAGTGCTGTTTCTGCTACAGGATTAGCACAAGCACTTTCAGTAAGAGCTGTGGATCTGTTCCTCAGATTTCAGTGTATCCCAAATGTGAATGCACACATGCAAATAGGAAAGTCTTTACATAGAGCTATTTGCATGCAAAACCAGGAATGTACTGGTTTATTGGCAAGAGGGCAGACTTAAGCAAAATGTTCTTAATAAACCAACTGCTTGAAGTGGGGAATGTACATTAATGAACTGGCAACAAGAGTCTGCGTGGCAGCAAAAGCACTGAAGTACTCACTCAGCAGTGCACACAAGTCATGGTGAAGTTACTCATGATGGTTGACAAACTGCAAACTTGACATACAGATGATTCATTTCTATAGAGTTGTTGGGTAATAAGGAAGAAGAGGATATGGTTCAAATGTTTGCAGCATTGCCTGTTGTATGTATGTTCTATTTCTTCCGCATGAGGCGATGCAGTGTGTTTTATGGCAGGGGAAGAATTTAAGGAACGTTACTTTCTTCTTTGCATTTTCTACTGCAATCTCAATGGTATTTCAAGAAACTTTGGAAGTTATATCTCAACAGCTTTCTTGGTACATTTTAATGCTAATATGTATAGCTTCTGATTATACTGGCTACGTTATTCTGCTTTACAGGGGTAATGAACTATAAAGACTTCTGGGAAGACCCTAAAGAAGTAATTTGTGAAGTTTCTCTTCTGCTGAGTACAGTAATATAACTAAAATGCAGCTGAGATCGTCACAAACTAAATTCTAAAAAGACAAAATCTGCTCAAGAATTATAGCTGTACCCATTCCATCCTTAAATAGTTCAAGGGAAAATCAGATACTATATAGTGCAGGCTTCTTATCTCTGACTCGGAAGGCTCCTGAGCTAAAGAATGTCTTGAGTTGGGATATAATCTTATTGAGATGCCTGTGAAAATACTTTGAAGTATTTTAGTCAGACTATATACTGAGTTCAGCAGACTTCCTCCATAGATAAATTTGAGCCTTTAATACAATCCCTGGGGGAAAAAATTGTAGGCAAAGTTTAGTGGAGATCCCATTAGAAAATTCTACTCTGAAATGTTCCTTTTCAAGTTTCATTAAATCCACTTATGTTTAAATGAACATCCTAATTAACTGTTTTAATTTCCCAGTAAACTCTTTTTTGGATACATGTATTTTTTAGGATGACAGTCCACGTGAAAATCTCAAGACATCTGAGCTGGTACCCATAAAACTGCATATTGACATACTCTGGATAGAAAGAAATGATGATGGCACTTTTGTCATTAGAGGTTTGTATGTTCACCATGATATCTCAATTTTATAATCTTACTGTTTTTTCCTTTGTGCATGCATGTGGCTAATAATGAAAATATAATTGATGATAGTTTGTGTAAGTTGTGTTGCCATGTGCCTTCAATTATAAATGTTGTCACATAGAGGAAAATTACCTTTTGAAATACTGCATTGGCTGCGATAACCCACAGCTGAATCAACTTGAGAGAAATAAAAATATGCATATAACATCATCAGGATATGCTTCATCAGTGCATATCACTCCATGATGATAAATTTAAGGTTCCTTTGACTACAAACCAAACCAAAAAATTGCCTTTCTCTACTGATTACCAAGGTGGTTACCATCTTTGTGGTTTTGTGTTACAGGTAGTTATTAGAGACTATTGTGAAACAAAAGACTATTTAAGAAGTACAAGTAGCAATTTACAATTCTGTTTATCAAAAAGGTGTCCTGGCAGCAGATGCCACTGAGATTTGCATTTAGAACAGTGATTTAACTTTGTACTTTTCATGAAGCATGTACGTGCTTACAGCTTTTTTTTTCATGCAAATTCTAAATACTTAAAAGAAGGCAATACATACAGAGGTGGAATGTTACTGTTATCTTTCAGAGAATGTCAAAGAATCTAGTCTAGGTTGAAGGAGTCTCCAGAGGTCATCTGGTCCTAATTCTAGCTCAAAGCAGGGGCAGAATTGCTCATGGCCCTGTGCAGGCAGGTTTTGGACATCAAAAAGAGGATACCACAACCTGCCATAAATAATCTGTCCCAGTATTTGACCACACTTACGGTTGTTTGTTTTGATAATGTTATTGCAATTTCCTTTGTTTCAGCTTATGTTTATTGCCTCGTGTCCTCCCATTTCAGACAGAGGTGCTTGAGCACTTGCCAAGCACCTCAGGGATGTTTGGTCCATGCTTTCTGTACCCTTTCCCTAGGCAGGCAAAGGTGGCATTAAGATCACTCCACAGTCTTATCCAGATTTGACAAGTGCATCTCACTGGGCCCCTCATTTGTACATCATGTGCTTCTGCTCCCAATTATCTTGATGATCCTCTGCTCTCAGTATCTTTCTCACACTAAGGAATCCAAAACTTGTTCCAGTGTTCTGGATGTGGTGCTGAGTACTGGGGAATAATAACTTCGCTCATCTTGCTAGCTATGCCCTTGCGAGTACAGCCTCTCCGTGGTGTTTTTCTGTCAGAGCTCACTGCTGACTTACGACAAATCTTGTTGACCAAGGCCTACAGGTCATCTGGGGCAATGTTGCTTTCTGTCCAGCTGGCCCCCAGCCTGTAGTGGAGCAAGAGGTTACTGGCTCCAAGCTGAAGGACTTCACACTGGCTTGAGCTGACCTTCATGAGGCTCCATTCAGTCCATCTCTCTAGCCTGTTGAGGTTCCTCTGAAGAACCCTTCAGTTTGGTGGAGTTCAAAAAACTGCAGAGTGTGCACCCACCCATCCATCCAGGTCCTGAATATGTGAATCCAGCAATATGCAATGTATTGTATGACTTGAGGAATGCTGAGATTTTATGACTTAAGAGGCTACAGTGTGATCTTAAAGCCCCCTTCATCCACCTGATGGGGAGGTATAGCAAAGGTAGACCAGACTTCTCAGAAGTGTGCTGTGGAATGATTTGCTTGTATTTTAATTTCTGCATGTTATCTAATGCATTATGTGTTTTTAAAGATGTTCCATCCATTTTGGTCATCTTTTTATTTTAAACATTGAAAGTTTTGTAATATAGTGAGAAAATACAGTTTTAAGGTTTCTTTCAGCTCATATTTTTTCCCCTTTTTGCTAAAGTGCTTTTATCCCTATTTTTGCCTTGGACTGCTCAGGCACAGTGACTTCAAAGGCATAGGTTAAATGCCATCTGCACATCAGTGACATGTGTCTGTAGTGCTACATTTTTTGAGTCCTCACATTTGTGCGTGGTGAGGGGAGGGGGTCATGAACAGAAAACTCTTGCTTAGAAGGCAATGTTTAAAAAACAAAACAATTACAGAGTATTTTTTTAGACTACTGAGAACCATGACCCTCTCTTTTCCTCTTGGTGTACAGCAGTATATTTTAACAGATACAATGCACTTCAGTTACAAATGCTAGAATGTTTCTTTAATGAGACATTATTTAAAGTTATTTTCTAATTTAAAAACTTGATCCTGCAGGTTTAGCTCACTGTGTCTTCAAATGTAAATGCAGTCTTCAGGGAGACCTGGTGACAGTATATTAATAGCAATATTAATAGTTCTCAAAGTTATGATTATTCAGAGTGTGTATTCTCTGGAGATAGTATTGGTCAGTATAAAAACGTGTTTATTGTCTTCATTCTGGAAGTTACATATTGCTTCCTCATGCTTCCTTTTTCTTTTTTCCTTCCTTCCTCTAAAATGTTATGCGTTTTAATTACTTTTTTTTTTCTTAAATTTGATTTTGGGAGGCAAATATAAATGTACTTAATATTAGAAGTATACTTGTATTACGTGTTTTCAATTTTGTACTGGTAAGAAACAACCTTAAAAAAATACTGACAAACTCCTGTGCCCCATTTCTGTGATACAGACAATCAGAAAGTAAATGATGTGTCAAAGATGAATTCAAGTAGTGCATTGCAGCAAGCAGAGGAACCTGTTGGACGTCAAACACGAGACCAAGCCACGCAGCTTACTTGTGAAATTTCCACACCTTCTAAATCAAGCAGGGACTCAGCTGACTTCCTTAAAAATGAGGTACTAAGAATTGATTTACACTTCCCCTGCCCCCTCAAAATTATGTACAATCATTAATCTTCATAATTGGTAGGTTGTCTAGGGGTGGATATACTGTTTAGAGATCTATTTGATTTCTATGGAATATTTTACGGATCATGGATATTTTAGCATGGCTCAGTAATGTAATACTGCTTTCTAAATAGGGTAGTAATACACTGCCCACTGATTCTTTTCCTTTACATCAGAGGGAGTTTTATAAGGGAGTTTTCTTCTTCACATCTCCCTCATCCCTGTATGACACAACTGCCAAAGACAAGGGACTAAGCTGTTTAATCAGTCTATCAATCATACCTGGATTTTGAATTGATGATGACAGAACACATCCACCTATCAATCTGACTGTTTTTTCTACGGAGTAAGAATCTGTTACTATGTCTCAGAACCTGAAGTCATTTCCACTCCACTCCAGAATGGAAACGGCATACCTAAAACACTGCCTATCCTGCCTTTTGGGCTAATTGCATCAACTCTCTCCATTTTTCACACTCATTGACTGGGAATCAGTTGCAATTGACTTAGCCCCAACAAACCTCTGCCCAGGAATGAATATGAGCATGTGGTATTTTAAATCTATTTACAGTAATAGAAAAAGTTTTCAGTATGCAGGAATACTAACAGCTTTCTGTTCTAACCTGATCATTTCAGCTTATTGAAGAAAATGAATGTCTGAGACGGGAACTAGCCAAAACCAAATTGGCTCTTGCTGAGGTCCAAATGGAAAAAGATGCCCTGCTTCATCGCATGAAGAAGATGAATGTTGATCATCAGTAGGGACAGTGTCCTGTTCGTGCAAGGCATCATCATCATCAGAACTTCAGGTGACGGTGGCATCTGAAATACTGTCTGTAAATCACTTGAAGATGTGGTTATTTTTTTGGTCACAGACCAAGTTTTCTCATTAAAAAAAATGTTTGTGAACTAGGTACTATTCTGAATTTATCATTAAACATTGTAACTTTTTCAGCCCATTTTAAACTTAAATGACTTTGGAAAAATCAGTTTGTACTGTACTTTATTAATTTACTGAAGAAAAAAATTGTATCATCTACTTTTAATGTTATCAAAGGATATGTTATTTTTAAAGTGTTTTCTGAATGTGGATGGTTCAGCCATGAAAGAAGGTGTCTAGGTGCATAACAGAGTGCATGTACAATGCCTCACTAACAAATTGTACCTCTGTTTGTTAAGGATATGTTGGTTGGTTGTTACCAGAAGTTATCCATGCAAGATGTGTTACATTTGCACTATGATGATATGGGCTAGATCCTCTAGAATAGTGTAGTTACTGAAAATTAAAATACCAGCCCTAAACTGGCCCTTAAATTCAGTGTAGTTTGCCCAGAGAGGATTTTAAGAATAATCCTCTGGTGCTATAGAGTTCCCTATACCATTTCCATATATGCTCCTAAAATACCACAGTAAATGCTGGAGAATTTAAGAGGGCATACTACTGGGCTTTCCTTTTGTGTGAAGGTCCACTTTATCTGTACAGCTGATGTAATTTAGATATTCAGGCTTAATTTTTCCTCTCTCTATGATGAGGATATAGTCCTGCACTAGGATTGAGCCCTTTTTGACAGGTAAGCTTTGAGCCATTTTGCATGCATGTCTGATTTCTGCACATCCCATCAGACATGCCCAAGAATTTGGTTCAATGTATTTAAATATGTAATGTCAGTGCTTCTGAGGGGGAAAAATCCTACAGGGATTCATTAATTGTATATTGCTTTTTTTTGATAAAAAAGCTGTATTGAATCACTTAATTACCCAATGAAATTGTGAGATTACATGAAATGTAATTATACAGTTTAAATTATGGGTGATTTGTACAAATTGAACAATAAATTTCAGCTAAAAACTGGTACAGATGAATAAGTAAAAAAGCACAACACTGTAAAATAAAGATTATGAGTGTGCTAAACAATTTAGGAAACAACATATAAAACTGCACATGCCTGTAAGAGATTGTCTTTGCTAGAAGTAAAAATGACTGAATAATTTAACTAGTAACCTTGAATCTGACAACTGAAAGTCCTAATTACCACCACAATGTTCTGTTCCATTGGGTGTTGGAAGGAAGTTTTGTTTGTAGTTATGCAGAGAAATCTCAGAAAGTATTTAGTATCCTATGGTTTGACTTTGCATATTCAGGCCATCAAACTAGTTTTAATTAAAATGGTTTTCATTAAAACTTTTTGGAGGACACATAATTTGCACTGCTCAAAATAGTTATTGAAAGTGTGTAGAATTTAATGAAGAATTGTGTGGAAGAACTGGTTCAGGCACTATTTTAAAGCCTGCCTTATGAAACACTAGTTGAAACTCCCCTTAATGCCCATGGAAATTTTTGTTTTATTATTCTGAATAAGATGAAAAAATAGACACACTGTTTCTAATAGAGAAACTAAATATATGTATTTCAACAGTTAAGACAACACAGTATTAAATATGAGTGGTGCAATTTCACATAAATACAATGTCAGATTCAGGGGAGCATTTCTCCACTGGTTTAATTCTGGTTGGTACTATTAAAGTAATTCTTACTTGGTTTATCCTTGTCCAGATCTAGTTAGAATTATTCTGAAGAAAGGAATGTATGGAGCGCTTAGTAGCATGTTGCTAGACTATTACATTGAGAATTGTCTAATTTTTAAAAAGAAATAAATAGCAATATCAAATGCCTGTCTTTATTACTGCAGGTACTGCATAAGCCAGTACCTGCTTCTTTTGAAAAAAGCCAAACACAACCCAAACCCAAAATAACAGCCCAAACCAGCCCTTCCCAGTACACATGCTCAAATTCAGGGTATCACTTCCTAGCACTTTGTTTTAAGTGAATGCATTTCTACTTCATGGCAGTTTTGCAGTGATGAGCATCACCTGTGCACAGTTCACAATACATGACAATACTGAGAGCAATCATACTGTGTCACTCTGAAATGAGTTTTGCTATTGGAAAAAGTGCAGAGGGAGAGTTAATTTATTAATGTTTGAAAGTGCAAAGTTAAACTAAGCTTTAATAGGTTATACTAAACATAGCTATGGAAAGCCTCATATTAAAAAAAAAATAAAAAAGGCTTAATTCATCCTCAGAGCTCTGCTAGTGTTCATAACCTCCTTAGCTCCTGTATAGGAAATGTTGAACAATCAGTAGAGCCTCTTGAATGAATCATCACTTTAACTCTGCAAACAACTAAATGGAAGCTAGTTGGGAGAACTTCAGTGTACACTGAAAACTGGCTCCAGAAGTTCTGCAGGCAAACTGTTAGCAAACTGTCAGTTTATGCGGGGGGGTGGGGTGGGGGGGATGGACAGTGCAACTGGGATTGAGTGGAATGGGATATATCAAGAGAGGAAAGAGAGGGGTGCAATCACTTGAGGGGAACAAAGAATGCAACTAGCAATAGAATGTTCCAACAGAACGGTACCAGTTTGGAACCATTAAACCTAAGTATAAGGGTTGGTAGAACAAGAACAGTCCACTAGCTCAAGGGGACACTTCAAATGTTGAGCTTCTTCCTCTCTGCATCATTGAGGTCCTTTGGTTGGACACTAAGGTTTGTCATCTCCACCGGCCATGGGTTCCCTTCTCATACATAAACTTGTCTGCATTGTAACACTCATCATCTTTTTCAGAAATACCGTTTTAGCTCACCTTGAAAAGGCTGTGCCCTTTACCAGGCTTGATCACTGAATCTTTCTGGCATGTGCTGTTCCAGTTCTCACTGTAATTCTAATGCAGTTGGTAAGCACCAGCTTTAAATCAAAATTATGTGGCCTGACAGTATTACTTATAAAAGACCTGTTGAAGAGGCAGCTTTATGGGGATCATGCTTGTTCCCTGATGTCCCTGCTCTGGCTTCATGACAGCAGCTATTCCAGTCCCTGGATTAAACTCACCATAGCTATTGGTGCAAGGGACCGTTGCACTGGCTGGGAGGGATCTGTTGCGTGTTTTTTTCGCCTCCTGAGTAAGTCCTTTTTTAGTCCCATGAGCTATGTCTGTTTGTACACTGTCTCCCTTTGGAATTTACTTCAGTCTTAAACTGTGATCATAACTGATCTCTAAAAGGTAACTGTTAGCTACAGAACACATCCTACGTGTGACATGATAATGGTTACCTTTATTCAGAAGAATTTTATATTAAATGTACAGGGAATGTGATAATAAAGGTAAAGAATTATCAAGCATCTACAATTCCAGGAGTACAAAATGTATGTAAAGCATTGCAGAAGCAAAGTCTGTACAGTGACCAGATTTCAGGTATGTAATGATGAGGAGGAGAATGGTTTCTGTATTAAAAAAATGTCCTTGTATTGGTCCAGTTCTTAAAATACTCATCACAAAATGCTGGAAGTAGATTTTTAGCTCACTATTGCCATCTGCAAATTTTGGAGAGTACTTCAGATTCTAATTCATCTGTTGATATAATTCAATGTCTCTTTATCTATTGTAGGGACAGAACATGACCTTGCCAATATGTTAAGTAGCAGTGGGCACTTGCTGTGAAATCCACTATTTCATCCCTCACAGCAGGGAAATGAGTTTTCTGACAGCCCTGCAATACTTTATCTTTTTTTAATTCCAACACATGCCACTTCACTTTTGCTGACTAGCTTTTGAATAGCAGCCCCATTTCCCTCTGCCTCAGTGAAGATACCTGTCATTGTGAACCTGGTGCAGGCTTTGTAGTGCTGAAGCACATCTCTCATGTCCTCAGGCAGACACATGGTTTCCAGTGGTGCAGGCATCAAGTGCTGTTCTCAGCTGCGCTCCTTTTAGTTTTGTGGCAGTGCACCTCCTCATCTTATACCTAGTGGAATCTGAAAGCAAGAAGAGCACAAAGGTCATGCTAATCAGTATTAAAGGATGCAAAACTTGTATAGGAATAGTGGTCTTTGCTGGAGGAACAAAGCTCGGTTTCTCAGTAAAATTAAGAAAAAGTTTAAGCTGTGTAGTTACAGTTCTAGGTATTTTTAGAATGCATATATAAAAACTTTAAAATCAGAACAATTTTAATTATGATTTTTTAACACTTTAATATTTAAAAAATATTTTTTCAGCTTGCAGCTTCTCAGATACTACAGAATGTCTGGCAAGTTTGTGTCATGCTACTTGATAGCTGAAACAAGTTGCAGGAATTAAATTTCAAAAATCAACCTAAATTCTTGATAGCCTGTGTTCTTTGAAAAAATAAGACCTAAATTTTGCATCCCAAAGAGATTAATTTTTTATATTGCCAGCTACTTAAATGGGTAAATACTAATTTTTTTAAAAGGTCATTTTGATTTTGTCTGCCATTGCCCAAACCATTCCTAAGCTGTTACATTAAAGTAATCTGTGTTTTGTTATTTTTTCGCTATCTCCCACCTTCCCTTTAGTTGCCATCACCCATTTTATTATGAGTGGAAGTAGAATATATGTATTTCCTAAAGCTTTCCACCCTGTAATCTCAGTATTAAATCTTCTGCAAGCATTGTTTTGGAAGTAAAAATAAGATGCCCTTATGCTGTATTTTCTGTGAGAGTAAGCTGGTAGTGTGTGGAGCATAATGCATGAACTGGCTAATGCGATTGTCCTAAGACAGCGTATGTTTGAAACCACTATGATTTGAGTTAGCAAACTGGTAAGTAATTTCAACAGTTGACAGAGACATGAACAAATAAGCACTTCAGAACTGGTAGTCTAAGCCAGTAAGTTCTGAATGAAGAAGCAGTCTCTAACCAACTTACCTGTGGAACAAATCTGCATGTCTTCATATTGTGTGCACCATTACTACAGAAGGTGCAACTGTCATAAGTACTCCTAGCAGTGTAATTATATTGTTCTAGTAATTGTTGAGGTTTTTCAGCATTGGAGAATACCTTTGAAACGCCATACTGCATATTGGTTAATGTTTTACTTGTAAGAAAACCCGTCCTTAACCAGTTCTCGGAATTTTTTAGTCTGTGTAAAGCCGCGACCACAGCGCGGTGGGCAGGATGCTGTTCCCGCCGCCGCCGCTTGATGGCAGTGCGGGAGCCGCTTGCGGCCTCGTCCCGTGGGTACCAGCGTGCCTGGCGCCTTCACCCGTCAGCAGCCTCATCGCACTGGAAATGTCAGCAATCTGGACTTGGTACAAACTTTTGATACTTAATTTCATAACACGATTTTAAACCAGGCTTTTTTTTTTTTTCCCTTCACTTTTCATTTAGGTAGCTTGTGTTTGTTTCTACTACCTTCTTTATGGCATACATCTTCCTTTTTAAATAAATCACATGAACTGCCTAGACAGTGTTAGAAGAAAGATTTTCTTCTTCCCTTTAGCTTTGAATAATTTCTAAAAACATATCTTTGTACATATTGTCACTTTTATACCAGATTTGTTGTGCTTCATCCTTACCCGTTAAAAGTTTAGAATTATTTTTTCTCGTTTTCCTATCATTGTATAGATGAACAACTCCACCTTGATATCAAGAATTTATTTGTTTAATTTCCTCGCTAACTAGAAAAATCTCATATATAGCAGGTTTCTATATTTCTCTGGGAATAACCAAATGTAGTGCTTTAGAAATCCTTACCTTACCCACCTTCACCAGATGGTAATCTAACAAGATAGTTTATATTAACACTATAGTGTGTGGTAAGTTATCTGGAGTTACTTCTTTTTATATCCTGTTTGGCTATTCAAAAACTTAGAGGCAGAATGACTAAGCAGAGAGAAAAACATTCTATATAAAATTTTCTGGATGAATGGGGTCATTTTATTTTTGTCAAATAGAGAAAATAGCATAGAAAGCAGCTGTCTCTTCATTCCTCTGGACTCTTAATGTGGTTTGTTCCTTCCACTTATTTTTTTAATTATATTTCTAACAAGAGACTGCAAGTCAGGATAGGTATGATGGAGAGTTTTTTTAAGGGCTCATCTTGGAATGCCACATACTAGAAGATGTTGCAGAATATGACACCAACACAATCACAGCCACTTACCTGAATGGACTTTGATGTAGAAATGAGGCTTCTCTGCTCAAACTTTGGAGGAAGATAACAAGAAAACTCCAGAAGAATAATTTCCTTCTAAAACATGAGATTTCGTATTTTTTGCAATATTCACCCCCCTCCAAAAAAATATTTAGACTTTTTGAGTATATAAATATTTGAAAATGTTTAAACAACATCTTTCTTTAAAAAATTATAAAAATATATCACTGTCAGCATTTCATCCTATCCAGAAGTAATGTAAGAAATACGGTAAGTTGCAAACAGTCACTGAGAAATTCTTTAAAGCAGTCTCAGAGCTATTTGCTAAATCCTTTCAAATCACTTACAGTTGGCTCATGGAAAACTATTAGTTAAGTTTTCAACTCATACTCACATGAAGCTATATCTGAGAGTGGTCATGACCTGAATGCTCTTAAACCTTCCTTTGCAATTATCAGAAGCATTTTCAGCTTATGCAACAAGAAAGTATTCCTTCAAAGTCATAACATTAAGAAGATTTAAAAGAGTCCTTGAAATGGGTCTTGACAAAATATTTCAGCTGGCAAAGACAACCTAGAGTTAATCTCTTTTGCCTTTTCATTATGCAAAACATGTCCCTTATGTAGCTACTGTAAGTCACCACTGTCAGGAAGGAAGAAAAAGGGAAAGTATGTGAAATAAGCATAGGGGAAACATTACAGTAGAACAAATTCGGGGCACCTTATTCATGAAAACGTGTTCCTGTGTGGCTGAATAGCTGTCATCCCTAATGCCATTGTGACTGCCTTAAAATCTACAGCTGCTGCAGTCAAAAGCAATATTTTTACCTAGCAGCAGTATAGGCAGTAACAGATTTATTTTTTTCTTCTCCATCTGGTGACAAAACATGTATGTAGAGCAGTATCATACAGTATGTTGTAGCTGGCTGTTAAACTGATAACCATCATAATCTCCCACTTTGCTGGTGTCCCATCACTTTAAGGATGCTTGGAAATTTATGCCAGTCAGGAAAACCTACATGAAGTGGGATTTAGGAATAAGAAGGAGACTTAGTTATATTAGATACCGTGAGATCTCACCCACTGTATCATTCCTGATATCCACTGGAAATGGGTCTGCCAGAAGCATCTGAGACTGAAGCACTGAAGGTGAAGTCACTGTCAAAACTTACCTGAAGCTGCACATACTAAAAAAAGGATGAGGCAGAGCTCTAACACAAACATGTTCTAGGCATGATGTATGTTTTAACTACAACCAGCCTAACAGGGTAATCTTCCCTGTGAGGACAGTGTTATATTGTACAAGGAAGTAGAAAAGAGACTGAGAATTTCTATGAAAAAAAAAGTTTAAAAATTGTGGCAATAGAGAAATGCAGAGTAAACAAAGACAAGCTTAATGCTAGCTATTATCAGGTGCTACAAATGTTTAGATACTGTATACACAATGTGCATTAGATCAGATGCATTGCAAAATGTATCAAAACTTTCAAAATAACTGGAAAATATGATTTGATGTAAAAAAAAATCCTACCCAAACCAGAAGAAATTGACTTGGTTTCTACAGCAAATCTGAATTGTTGTTTCCTTGATCAAATGGTGGTGGTGGGGAAATGTGTCAGTCTCTTCCCCCACAAAACAAGTGGTAGGACAAGAGGAAACCACCTCAAGTTGCATTAGGGGAGGTTTAGATTCGATATTAGGAAGAATTTTTGTGCTAAAAGGCTTGTCAAGTGCTTGGAACAGAGTGCCCAGGGAAGTGGTGGAGTCACCATCCCTGAAAGTATTTAAAAGACATGTAGATCTGACACTGACACAGTCCAGTGGTGGACTTGGCAGTGCTGGGCTAATGGTCTGGCTCAATGACCTTACAGGTCTTTTCCAACCTGAATGTTTCTCTGGAAAGGGATTAGGCTAATACAGGGTAGTGTCTTTACTGGGATACTGCTCAGAGAAGCATTAGCTGGATGAAATGCTAACATCAAAATAAAACTGGGCAGTTCCATATTCTGATGTTTCAATTTTTAAAATGTTTTATGGTATCTTCAACATAAAAAGGAATATGTGATAAAATAGTAGTGTGACAGAAGCTCACTAATTTGCTATTACAAACTCCATTTTGAAGAAGCCACAGTGTGTGGCAGGTCCAGAGGTGTGAAAAGAGAAACAAATGTAGTAAAACAGCAGTTACTAGATTTATGCAACTTTAGAATTTTCCTACTTGAATTATTCATCCTACTTTAGTTATTCAACCTGCTTTAATACACTTCCCTTATCCTGCATCTCTTTACTGGAGGTGGATCTTTTTAGCGCCAATTTGTGGTACACTTAATTATTTGATTAAGGATTACTTTGCATTAATTATTGCATATTTCTCTAGGATGATGCCAGCCTATTTGCATATCCATAGCAGTGTGTCTCTGTACGCTCTATTCTCTTAACAGAATATGGAAATAGAACATCTATAATGAATACCTCTAGCAGTTTTCTTCCAATGTAAAAGAATCTGAAGATTAATTTCTAAATGTGTTCTGCTGAATCAGCTTCAGTTGGAAGAGTCTCATGGATAGGCTGCTATGCCTGTAGCCCTCTCTGCTATCTTTGCTACTGATGTTCTGGGATAGGTCAATATGAGACTGTGTCCTTAAAACATTAATCTTACATGTAATAATTTTTTTGTGCATGGTTCTGCCTCTTAGCTTTAACTTAGCTGCTGAATTAAAATTAGTAGGACTTTTTGCCTGGGGTTGATAGTCACCTTCAGTTCAGATAAATAATAAGCATAAATCAAATGAATTGGCTGGTTTAGCTATAGACTTTATCAATTATTATTTTGAACCAAAATCTATTATAAGAAGGCTCAAAATGAGGGAGTTGCACATCAGGAAGCAAATTACACATGCTAATATTTTCCTCTGTAATCCAGTTGTACAAGAGATAAATGAGATGTAGAAATTCACTGCATAACCATGTCCTCATGCAAAAAAAAAAAAAAAAAAGCAGTAACTTTCTTCCCTAGGCAGTGCAGGAGTAGCTTTCAAATTTTAATAAACACTCTAGAATGTTGTTTTGTGGGGCTTGAAGAAGTAATTAAGAATGAAGAATCTTTTTACTGTTGGGCTAACTGAATAAAATATGTAAAGGCCCTAATCTTGTGCTAGCAGCAAGTATCAGCTTCACAAAATCGCCATCTCTGACAAATTTGATATTAATTGTTCCTTTTGGCAGACAGCAGCACTACTCTTAACATCAGAATCACTGTGTGGTAGAATATGTACTTCACAAAACCACAGTAAACAGTGTGCTGTGTATTTTAATTTACATATGAAGGACTACACTCTTACACAAGGCAGTAACCTGGGATAAGACAGATTAGGAAGACTATGAGCACAGCTTACATATTTATTATTTGTGCTCCATTGCTATCAGTGTGCACACATACATAGCAGTCTCCATGCAAAAATGTCATTTATCAGAAAAGAGCACGTGTTTCCAAATGGAATACAAAGCAACCCTAGGCCTATTCTAAATTAAAATATTTGAATGAAAACAATACATTAATGTGGTTTAAGTCTCTCCCCTCACTACTGTAATTCCTTAGTTCTTTCTTAGGAAAAATAATGGGTAATTGTTTCATATTTACCTTTTCTATATCATTTGTTTTATATACTATTTAGATCTCCATATTTTTTTTAAAGCTCAAGTGGCCTAGTCTATTTAGGCTTTACAAAGGCTGTACATATTATGCACCTGATTATACCTCTTCTCCTTTACTGTACCTTGCTTAGTTCTGAAGGAGTATTTTTGAGACAGGATAAATTCAGTGGTTTTATACATTGACATAAGGATGCTCATTTCCTGTCCTAACAATTTCCAGTAACTTTATTTGCCATTTTGATTACCATATAGCATTAAACAGACATCTTTATAGACATGTCCCAAATAATTCAAGATTACAGACATGTAAGAGGGGAATCCCAAATCTCCCTCCACTAGAGAATTATTAATTTTTTTCAATGTTGAATTCCACCTTCTGGTTTACTGTCTACTATAACAATGTACTCTTTCATTCTCAGTTTTACTCCAAGCTCTCCTAAACATCTTGTTTTGCTAGCAGACTTTATTATGAACCCGCTGGACAGTGCAGGTCCTTGGAGAGACCTCTGCACAGCTGTCCTCACAACCTCTCACCATTGTGAAAACTGGCCATTTTTAGTGGCATTTTTTACTTTCCCTCCTTTAGCAAATTGTCTACTCACCACATAATTGTTTCTCTCAATAAAAATTTGATTTCTTTAGAAGTATTCTGTAAGGACTTTGTCAAAACCTTTTTGGAAAGATTAATACAATCTATTGATTGAATTGCAATTTTTCATATGCTCTTTGACTCCCCCAAAGAACTCTAATAGTAGAAACATAAGACAAGACTTGCTTCTCCAAAAGCTGTACTGAATCTTCACTATTGTAGGTAGCCAAATGTCCACCAGTTTGCCAGGTGTGGAAATCAGACTTGGTAGTTCTCCAGATCTCCCTTCAAACTCCTTAAGAGTCATTAGCATCACACTTGCTACCTTCCACTCATCTAGTGCCAAGGCCAATTGAAAGAACAACTTGCACCTCACCATTTTAATTTTGTGAGTGTTAGACTTGAGGTTCTTCAGAATGTATGAAGTATGTTTTGCTCAACCATTTATATTAATTCTGAGGAGTGATTTACCACTATATATTAATATATAATAGTTGCCATTAGTAGGGACAAAACCAGAATAGAACTCCCTGGCAGAATACCTCTTGCTATGCTGTTGCCTTACAGTGCACCAGTTCCCCGTGGTGCTTTCCTGGGTGCTACTGGTAGAGAGCACGGATAACACTTGTGCACAGTTCTCACAGCTGTCTGTACTTGCAGTTGCGGTCCCTCATCACCTGCATGCTTCAACTGAGACTCTGTGATCCTTACAGGCAGTCAAAATCTGACGTGCAGGCAACATTGTACATATCTTAAAGGGAAGATAAGAAGGGGGAAATATTTTAAAGTCTGAAAGAGGCTGCAATGCATCAAAGGTAGAAACAAGTTATTTTTTATGCAATAAGCTGTGCATTAAGCAGTACAGGCAAAGCTTTAATACTGTAGTGGATCTGTCAGCACACACTGGATTGGAGCACCTAATCAGCATGCTGCTCTTCTCAACTTGTATTCACATTTGATTGTGCATTTCTCTCTAATGCATGAAAAACAGTCTCAGGCATATTTTGATAGCAAACTGGTGTAAAGCACAGAGCAGAAGGATTGGATGAATAATCATACTGCTAATCCCACCTGCTGTCACACAAGAAATATATGTAAAGATATGTATAGATATACCAGTTAACCTTGGCATCTGCCATCAGAGCAAAATCGCAATTGCACTGGAAATGGCACAGCAGATGAATCTGACTTACTGTCAGTACTATCCCATCATCATACCCTGGAGGTTCAGCTCTCCAGCGCTGACCCAGCCTGCAGTCTTGAGCCTTTCCAGCACTGGGACATTTCAGCCCTTTGGGGAATGCAGCACACTTCACATGGTATATTCAGGTGACTGCAGTAGATTAGTGGCTGTGTGACAGAATAATAGTTTAATTTCTTGCCCTTCTTTAGCGGGTTCAGAGCCCCATAAGAATCATGTTGTGGGGTCACTGCAAATGCTGAGATAGTGGCTTGCTGTTGTTCAACATCATTTAAGGGACCATTTCCTGGCATGTTCTTTTCCCTTGCAGATTTACAACATGCCTGAAAGGAAGTAATTGTTTACAGAAAATGTGATCTAGTCAAAATTGTATGGTCAGAGACAGAGGACTGTTGCAGGTAAGTCATCAAAAATGGCTTTTTCTTTACATGTTACTTCAGCTTCTACTTAATCTGATGAGTCCAAGAGTCCATACGCTCTTCTGAGACCATAGCACTCTTGATGTTTTTATATCGCTCATGAGTTAGGTTTAGTACCTTCAGTTTCTAAAATTTTCTTTTACAGTGGGGGAGGATGCAAGTCCTTTTGCATATTTCAGTGGTGAGAGCTAAACAAAGCGTCATGTGAGTATTATGGTGTGCCCCAGTTATCTAAATCAAAGACATGTCCACTGTGCCATCTACCTTCTGAGCCTGTCCCTGAGAAAGGCCTTCAGACAAAGGCTTATGTTTGTCTGGGTTTCTCCTTGGCAGGGAACCAGGACATGATGGGCATTCACGCCTGCCCTCAAGAGCTCAGATGTGCTCCTGGGACTTCCATTTTGGACTTAGCCTCTGAGCCTGGTGTTTAGACATCTCCTAGATGAGCAGTGCAAAACCAAATATAGTCACGGTTGTGGAAGTTCACAGTTTCTTTTTTACACTATATATACCATAAAGAGCAAAAGACAGTATCAAGACTGAAAAACTCTTGCCACCTAGATGCATTAAAAAGTAGTACTTCCTTCTGGGCACTTTGCAACCTTTGTCCCTGACTTACCATGGGTGTACAAAAATTAGAATAATAATCAGGCCTATTTAATGCTAATTTATTTTATACTGTCAAAAGGAAGTGATGGTTTATTCCAGCATTTTGAGCTCTCTCACAGAATATCCCTCAGAATTTGTAATAAGGATCTCAGACCTTCCTTAATCTTCACATGAGAGAACTGATAGTAGCTAGTCCTGAAATGAGATGTTAGTATGTTTGCTATTCTACACAACTACTTTTTGTATCACAGATTTGGGGGTTTTTTCAATACTTGCAACTCAGTTTTTCATACTCCTTCCATGCTTCTGCTTGAAAATAGAGAGGGGAAAGTTAGAAAGCTTTTAAGTCTGGGAGACTGCAAGAGGAAGAAATGAAGATGTTGTCACCCTGATATGAGAACAAAGCTGAGTTATAGTTGCATTGAAAAAACATGAAGGAAACTCCCTGCTTATTACAGTCACTTCTAGTCCTTTTAAATGACAAACCAGTTAAAGAATTTCTAGGTAGGCTAACTGCTCTCTCTGGTATTTTAGAAAATGGAAGAAAACAGAAGGTAAAACATATGTTGTGTTAAGAGAAATTTTGAGATTGAAGGTGTGATGCCACTTAGACACTGACAGCTGCAGTGGTCATAACTTAAAATGTCTTCACAAATACTAAAATCATAAAATCAAAATTCTGAGGTTGTGTGGAACAGCACTGCTCAAAAAGCATACAATGTTTTGAAAGATCTCTTGGCTGTCCTACAAATTATTTTTCTCTCTGTAACTGCTGCAAATTATAAAGCTATGCTTCTACTTTCTATGTCTTGTTCATATATTTGTCACACATAAAATTTTTAACTGTCCACAGTGTTGTCCTGATATTACCAGGAACAAAGAATGTAAGACATTTAAAAACACAAAGGAGCCTGCTTAATCTAATGGGTTTGGCCATTTACATTCAACTCATCCCATCTTAATACCTTTTTTACTTACTACAGCCCATTATCGATTTCATCTCTGGAAACAGACCAACTCAAGTTTTGAATTCTTTGCTTCAGCAGCCCTTAGAATTTATCCATGTTTAACCCTTCCATTAAATAGTGCTGCTTGCATTCCTTTTTACTTTTCAAATTGATAGAATAACTGTGTTCTGCTCTATTTGCTAAGGAAACTAAATCCTCTGGCCTTTGCAGTTTTTTGTTGGGCATTAGGCTGATGGGTTTCCTGGGGTATGTTTTGAGCCTCACTACATTCATAAAATCTTGTTGAAGTTGCTGGCTACTGCACGCATCTGCTCCATTGATATTTCTATTCTGTTTCTCCATACTGCTCTTGAACAGCCTTCTGGATGATCTTTTCAATTAGAGCACAGTCTTGAGATTTTGTTTTCCCAAGAAGAATTATGTAACATTTATACTGAGTCATATTTGCCATCTGCTGATCCAACCACATAAACAATACAAATTCTTAAAGACCTGAGTCTTTCCTTAGTATCTGCTTCTAATCTAATTTTTACAAATGTGCAGGTTTACGCACATACTCCTGCCTTATAATTAGCTCTTCATGAAATACTGGCACCTCTTCAAAGGCTCTCAGCAAACTTGAAGAAATTGGTTCATGCAGAGCATGCAGAGGATACATGTGAGAAGGTGTTTATCAGGCAATGCATGTGATTGCACACAAAATCAAAAGCAAGGCAGAAACACAGGAAAATTACAGCTTCCTTAACAGAGGACATCAAGAGACTTCAGAATGCACGGGTTTTCTTAGTTTATGGCTAACTTTCTTAGAACTAGTTAACGCTCAAGTGGCTGGTTACAAGATAAACTTTTTAGTCTGGCTTTAAATCACTGTTTTCCACTGTGACTGTTGTGACTTGAACTATAAATATTACTCATGTGGTCATTTATTTATTTTTTTAAACCATAATGAAACACTTGTGATCACAGAATCAGGTCTTAAAATTGCCATTTATATCAGATTTTCGCAATCAGAAAGTAGTTATAATCTCTCCACCTAAGACTTTTATGCATGTGCTCAATTCCATGTCCTGCTGAAATATTGGAGAAAACATAATTTCCCATTCTGAAAATGCCAAACTATGTAAATTACATTTTCTAGCCTAAAATACACTGTTTTTTTGCTGTGGACAACTTTATTGGCATGATAAGTCTCCATAAGGCTAATTTTTTTATGTCTTGTAAGAGAAAATCAGACACCAGAAAGAAATTTCAATTGATTTTTAATTAGCTAATAAAAACACAAAAACAGCTGTAGAAGTGTTACTGACAGGGACTAAAACAAATCATTTGTGAAATCAACAAGGATTTTTCCACTGCCTTAAATGCACTATAGATCTGGAATAATAAACACTTTGAAAACATAACATTAACATCCTGCCTAACACAATGTTGTTTTGTCATTGCTGGGCTTTACCTTGTGTGAGCACATTCACGGGAGGATGCCATTGATGCCAGTGGGGGAATGGTAAGGGATCATCACTCATTTGCCTGTTGTACCTACAGTCCTACCTACACGAATTAATAAACTAGAACAGGAACCCGGGCCATAATTTGGGTTTCACATATGCACAGTGTCAAATGGTGCATTTATCAAGGATGTGCAGGTCAGCACCGAGTATTTTCAGTATAGCTTGAAATAACCCAGTATCCCCAAGGAATGATTAGTTTTGGTGCCCAGAAAAGTCATACAATTTAAAAGATCTCTGTAACAGAACCAGGAGCTCCAGAAAGGATGATTGGATCTGGTACCACATATATTCAGCTATACCTCCCATCCTTGGAAACACAGAAAAGCCACGACCCTGGCGGGTGGCGGCTGCCAGCAGTGCCGCCTGCCCGATTCGCTCCTGACCTCGGCAGGGCCCGGGTTTTCCTTTCTGCCTGCACAGTTCGCTCGAGCAAGGCGGCTGCTGTCGGTGCGGAGCATCCTGCCGCGTCCCCGGATGGGGATGCATCCCTGCTCCAGCCGCCTCCTCGCACACGGGCCACAGTGCCGCGCTGTCCCCGGCCCCGCCCGCACCTGCTGCCGATCGCCCCGGGGCGGGTGTCCCTCGGCGCCGCCCTCGCCCCGGCCGCGGTCCCTCCGTGCCCTGCGCTCCCATCCGCTGCCGGCGCGGGGGCACCTGCGGGGCGGGCGGCGCTCCGGACTCTGCGGAGGGGCGCGGGCCTGGCGCGGCCGGGGCCGGGGCCGGGGCGGGCAGAGGGGGCGCCGCGCCCGGGCAGCCACTGGGAGCGCAACAGCCGCGTCTCCCCAGCGACGGGCCTGGCACGGCAGGGCTGCGCCTCCCCTCCATCCCTCCGCCCGCCCCTCCCGCTTCCGCCGCCGCCCGCCCGTGAGGGTCGGTGTCCCCACCGGTCCGGCCGCACCGCGGCTCAGCCGCCCGCGCCCCCCGCCCCACCGCGCCTGTGTGTGCAGGGGAGTGGCGGGGAGGGTCCTTCGGCCTCGTCCTCCCTCCCGCCGCCCCCCTTCACCTTCCACACTCCACCCAGAAATGATCCAGTGAAACTAGGAGGAGGTGATTCTCCTCCTCCCTCCTGCTGCTGCTCCTGCTGGTCTGGAAGGGACTGCAGGAATCTCTGCTGTGCTCTGCTCTGAGGCAGGGGCTGGGGAGGGAGGGCGCTCTGTGCAGGGAGGGCGCCGCTGTGGCCCGGGGTGTCGCTTCTCGTGGGGGTCTGCGTGGTTCCCGACCATGGGGAAGGACCAGGAATTGCTGGAAGCTGCTCGCACTGGGAATGTGGCTCTGGTGGAGAAACTCCTCTCTGGGAGGAAAGGAGGGATCCTGGGCAGTGGATCTGGAGCTATCCCCTTATCCAGCTTATTGAGGTAGGGACAGCGTTCCCCATCAGATGCTGGGGATATTGACCTCTTCTTCCGTGTCATCATCATCATCGCCGCTCTCATCTTCATTTCCATTCCCGCATCCTTCATAGTAACAATAAATCGTTCACTCTCGCCAAGTAGAAGCGTGCCAGTGTTTAAAGTCACAGGCAGTCATTTTCTTAATTATAGTGGTGCTGAATTTCCTGCCTTCAATGCGTCTGTAAGGTCCGTGTTCATTCTGTTCGTAGCTGTGGTGCAGAACTTAAATTTTGACTACTGTGCTAATATACACAATGTATTAATTACCCTTCCTTTGATATTTGCATCTTCAAATTGTTACCTTTAATCACAGATGGAAGTATTTGTCACAGATGAGGCATTGCATTGTGGAATTCTGTGTAAAAAGACGTGGCTTCACCCCATACCCTCACCCACAGTTGCAGCCCTCACTTGCAGAAGAAATTAGGCATGCCATTGTAATGAGCTTACAAAACAAAGAAAGGGAATATTTTTTGTGGGAGATAGGTTACTGAGGCCAAGGAGGTGTAAAACTCAGGGAGCAGATTAGGTAAGGGCAGCATTACTTTCAAGGTACCTGGATTTAGTGGAGTGAAACTGGGTTACTGGCCATGTTGGGTGAAACGACTTAACTTTGGTCATTATTAGTCGTATCTCATGTGATTTACAGCATAGCTTTGATGTTAAGTTTCATCATGCTCTTAAGTCAGAGCATTGTCACAATCATTTATGACATTTGACTGTATTCAAACCAGAGAAGATCTGCAGCACACAGTCCAGTGCTAGTGTTCAGCACTACATTAAGCATAGCAAAAGAAGACAAAATGAACCAAAACACTGTTGACCTAGAACTTGAATAAATTGGAGGTTTGGTTTTGCTTTTTATTATGTAAAGAAAGAAAAGGCCTAGTGCAATGCAAATTGATTAAATGAAAGTATATTTGTGATTCTATTGCCAGTGCCTTTTTGTCCATGTGTTTATATTATTTCCGTGTTTCCTATCAGGGAAAATTTAGTGTTAACAGTCCAAATTATACCTGTTTAAACTCTATTATAAAGTCTTACTATTTAAAAGCAAGGTTTAGTGCTGTAAACAACAGTTCATATATTCATAGTTCACCCAAGTTCTGTGGTGTCCCAGTTGAATTAGCTATCACACCATTGTTGAATTACTAACCACTGACCAAAATCCAAACAAACCATGTGATTGCTTTTTGTGCTGTACTCAAATAGGATGCTTAACAAAGAGCATGCCAGATAGTTGGTTGAATTTAAAATATGAGTCTTCCAAGGATGTGATACCCATTTTTAATAAGTACAGAAGTAAGTTCACTTCAGTACAATGACTAGTCATTTATAATGTAGTTCTATGGAGTGATTTGTGTAGTGACTTTCTCCAAGGCTAGTGCCTGTGCTATGTTCTTGCACTGTTACTTTCATGTTGTGTATCTTAAGTTGTGTATATACAGAGGGAGTGTATTTGCTTGTGCTTTCCTTTCTTTATTAAACAGCTGTGTTTTATGTTGTGTATTTGGAGCACATGGAACCATGTGTTTCATATATACAGATGGGTCATGACAGTCATTGTTTGTTACTCAGAATTTAAGTATTTTAGGTTGTAAAGTCAACTGGCTTTTAAAATTTTTTCCCCGAAGTGCACTTAGCTTAAAGAGAAGTAAAGCAAAATAAAACATGTACTGTTACATTTGTGATATTTCTTACTAATGTTATAAAGAATGTCTATGGCTTCTGTTAACATAACTTCAAAAATTAAAAGTGACCTTTTAGTTCACATGCAGCTGTATGCCAAAGTATTTCTAATTTAGAAAGAATTCAGTAATGGATTGATGCATAAATGTTCACAATCTAACACACTATTAAACATAGCACTTTTTAGAGGGTTCACCATGAATGCTCAAAATAACAACTCCTATGCAATATAGTAAATGTTTTCAAGAAAGAATTATATATGGCAAGTGTTTTAACATACTTTTTTTTTTGAGATATTCCATGATCTAACTGATGTCATTAATTATGGATTAAGTCCAGAATGACATGCAAAATTAAGGCTGGATCTGTCTTGATAACACATGGAAACAAAATTAGGTACTGAAAGGGAGTCATAATAACTACTTGATTCTGTTTAGGAAATCAACACTCCTGTAAATAGCAAAGTTGTAGGAAAGCCATAGTTGTACAGTATAAGGGTTTGAATTTGAGACTGGGGAGGATCTGAAGGTTTTTACATAGAAAACCAATTGAAAAAGCTTACTAATAGAGCTATACTAGTATTTTTGCATGCAGAATAAAAGGTGCTTTTGAAAGTTATAATAGAAAGAAAGCAATATAAAAATACAGGGGTGTATTTTTCTTAATTTTGTATAATTTTTAGGACTCATTGTGTTTGACAGTATCTCCTGCTGTTGCATTGATAATAATTATTGCTCAGTTTCTAAATTGGTGCCTCAGAACTTTACATGTCCCATTGTGGTGAGAAAGGTCCATGTAACTTTTTCTTTCTCCTTTTGGCAATGCTATTTCTAGCATTAGGTTGGAAAAGTCCAACTCTTTCAGTGTATAAATGAACTAATACTGTGCCTCATTCATTGATCGTAGTAGTAGTACATTTTCCCTTTGGATTTCTTCAAAGTGCTGGAGACAGTTCAGTTTATGTGGCTGAACTCTCCATGGCTAGATGCCTTTTTGGGGGGGAAATTGGCTTTTCAATGATGATGTGCCTTGTGAATGAAATTTAATATTCATTAATTGATAAATACACATTGATTGTTGTCTGAACCAAGGAACAAACTATCTAAGCTCTGATATCCTATTTACATTTTTATAACAACTTTTTTGTTCTGATTCTTTGATGTGTTTTATGGTGCTTGGGGGGGAAATAGGAAAACTTTTGTATGGTTGTTCTATAGTTGGACCTATTAATTGATGTTAATTGCAGACTAAATTATCTAATTTTTAACGGGTTGACTTCTAAGTCATTGTATTAAATTATGACAACAGTTCATGAAAACAGCACTGTTCCAGAAGGCTGTTTAAGCACATGTCTGAACAAATTCATGTGAGGATTCAAACACATGTCTAGAGTATATGCTAAGTGCATAAAAATGATATTTTCTTCATTAAGACATCATGTGCACCCAGATATTGGTAATAGTTCCTGTATAATACCTCAAGCCCAAATTGATTTACCTAAACAATGACAACAAATCAGTAATGTTTGACTATATGGATTCTAGAGCTTGTTTCAGATCAGGAGAAGCACTGAAAGACTCTGGATCAGCTTGTGCTACCCTACCTCAACCTCCATACCTTGTTCTGTAATATAAAAGTTGTGTGTGAATTCCTCAGGTGCAAATGCTTAAGTCATTGCAATGTGTTCGAGCAAGAAACCTAAGTAAACACCTGACATAGAGCAACTTAATTGCTTAAACCTGGGTACTTGTTGGTATTTTTAAATGCCCATGAGTTTCTGAGTTGTCTGAATAGACTGATGGACTCACAAAGAACTGTGGACTGTCAAGTTATACCTAAATTCCAAGTGTGATACACGAGGGCATCTAAAGCTGTGTTACATGTGTGCTGTCTACAGTCTCCAACCCTAGTGCAGGGCTGGGATCTGTACTTTGCCTGTGAAACAAGGATATTTTGAGACGCCTCCTGAAACATTCAGAGTTTAGAAGACTGAAGTGTAAGTTTATTTTCTCTGTTTCTTCTGGGATTCCATTGTCTGGAATTGTCAGACATTAGTATATTACCTATGTTTCATATTAAAAAAAAGTTTTTCAAGTTTAGAATTAATTTTGTTTTTTAGATTACAAAGAAATGTTCACAAATTTTTACATTACTTCACTGGCTTTTATATTATTTCAGTGTAAACACAAAAACTTGACAGTTAGATCCCATAGTCCCTCTAACAGAATGTATCATTCAGAAGTTCCTGTATCCCAAATCCTTAAATGCACATTAAAGGATTTAACACATAAAATAAAGTGTTTCTAACAAACCTAGTATTTTTAATTTACTTAATTTGATTACCTGCTTATACATAACATGTTTTTATTGACCAACATTGTTGGATGGAGACAGGCTGTGTTTTTTTAAAGTGTTTTTAGGAAAAATAACTTTGAAGGTTTTAATGTATCTCCGAGACCGTATCTCATTTTTCCATGTGCAGCCATGTACTTGCCTATTTGCCCTGCCAATATGTTACAAGCAAAAGAATGGAGAGTTCTTGATTATACACTAATTTTTAGTATTTTTAAACTGTACATGTTAAAAGAGCTTTGGATTTTTAACAGGACTGTGGGATTGAATATTAATTAATGTGATCTGGCACATGTAGTGGGGGAAGTTGAATTGGCCCTTTTTTGCTCTTTGTTGGCTGCTGCCATTACACAGCATGGGAGGGTGGAGCAGCCTGCCTGGAGCTGGTTTTTTCCCCTTTACACTTGGCAGACCGTGGCAGGGAATGGCTCCATTCTTTGCTTAGCCTTACTTAGCACAGCTACACCCTGTATAGGCCTGGCCCAAGTTATTTCTCCTCAAAAGTGTAAGAAAGCCGACAAGCAGATTGTCGGTCTGTGAGTTGCAATCTGTTTCCTCATCTGTTTCTCAGTGCAGTGTCTTGCTCGTAGCAAAGCCACAGTTTAGCCTGATGGCCTCAGTGCATGCTGAAAACCATACAGATCCTCTGCTGTCCTTGTGCAGAGTCCTCTGATTCATTCAGCTTCCTTTGCAAAAATGGCTCACGCTTGGATATGGCTTGTAGAGCAGAAGTATCTATAATGTTGGAATACTTTATGGAGCTTTCCTTAACGGTTTTAAAAAGTTTTTTCATGTTGTAATTTAAATAACAAGGGATCACCTCCTCAACAAAAACTAAGGGAACTAGTTCTATTCTTCATTATAAAGGACATTGTTTAAAGTGAGGAAAACTTTCTTAGGTTGATTTGATGAGGAGATTGAATTATGTGAGTCTTGCAGTAGCAGGGTTCTGCACTCACATAGTTCTGAGGTCACTTGTTTCTATAATAGAAGGTATTTATTTCAGGCAACCAGCGCAGATAATAAAATGGAAAGTATTTGTTACATAATTCAGTGGGGCATCCAGTTAGTCCATGTCTATTCCTAATGTTAGTTACAGTACTTTCAATAATAAATGGAGGGGTTTGTAGTGATGTCCTAAGCAGAGACCGGCTTTCTCAGATTTCCCAATTACCTTCTTTATCTTTAGAGTAGGAAACTTAAGTGCTTTGGGGACATATTTAATTTTTCTTCCTTTTGTCTTTCAGTATGGAATCCAAATTAATGGTCAGGACAACACTTAGTTTATGCTGTTCAGTGTTAGTTATAGTTGATTGCTGCCTTGACTCTGTGGTTGCCCTTTGAAATGTATGAGCTTCTCTTAACCTTCATTTTGTTATTTTTTGTCTTTCTTAGACTTATTTTTATACTCATTTTCAATAAATGTTTTCAATCAAGGTTAAGACAACATTTTATTTATGGAATTCCTTAGACTTCTTTGCAAGTTTGAAATATTTACAATATGTAAAGGTAGCAATATAGCAGTATTGAGGACATGTGGTAGATGGTTAAGGGCAAGGCAATTTGCAACATCTGTGTAATAAATAATTCCCAGGAGCTGACCATGATCCTGGATTCACAGCTCTGCAGTTAATCTCTATGGATAAACTTCTCACTTCTCCGTACTCCAGAACTTGTTTTCTGAGTATTGTTCAAGTGTATGTTCTCTTAATTTTCTACTATGTTAGACTAAAGGCAAAAAATTACTCTAGATCTAGTTTAAAATCTATCAACCTCATATTTATCTGCCCATAGATAGGATCAAGATACAGTAGCAATACTGGGAGGACTGATGGAGTCAGGCAGACTAGTAAGAGAAGTTTTACAAACACATTAAAAGGAGAAGGTAAGGAAAAACCTTCAGAAAGTTGAAGTGTCTATAACTTGAAACATTTCTTTTAGAATTCTTCTAGAATTCTTAGCCACTACATGGCTACTGCCTAACTCCACAGAGTACCGTATAAATGCATTGTGATTACCACTTTATTTTCCCTCTTATCTAACGTATCTGATTTTAGGAGTTTGGTCATTCATTAGAATTAATGCTGCTTTATATATTTTTAAAATTGACGTATACATTGCTGGTTTTAAGTGATGACTAAGAGGAGAAATAAACAAAATAAAAATGATGTTATCTGAGAGGTCTGCTATCTTGTGAAGGTTGGAAATGTTGTGAAGAGCCAATACAGGTGCTTTTAGGACAAACATTTTCATAGTCACTGAACTAGTTATCCAGAACATAGCCATGTTTCTAAAAATCTACAGATAGATTCTTTTGTTTGCCTCAGTTTCAATTTGTATGGGTATTCATGGATGAACTGTTAAGGAATGCTTAGAGCTCTTGGCCATTTTTTTATTGTCCTGATGTAGGCACTGGTTGAAGCCTCCTATAAACTACTTTAATTGATGATACTGTCATATAATCCCTAAGGGACAGTGTGTTGCAGAGTGCAGTTACAGCTTCTTCCCTTCAGTGAGCTTAGCCTGCTCATCTGAGGAGGTGACATAAAAAGACTTCCACAGCTGGAAGTCCCTTCTGCCATGGAATTTCTCTGCTAGCCACTTCTGATCAGAATACACGCCCTATACTAATAGTAATCCTGTACTAATACTTCAAGTTAAAGTATTTTGACACTTTTTAATGTTAAATGTGTAAGGCATTATAAGTAGTGTTAATTTCTGCCTACTGATATGGCATTTTCATTTACTTGGATCCTTTGGGGAAATAGGGAATACTTTTTTGTTTGTTTTAACCTTATAGCCTTTATGGGAGGACTTTTTAAACTTTTGAATTACTTTTTCCTGATGATGGTATTTTCAGTATGATCACTTTGAATTTAAGAAGTGATACAGCAACTGTTCTGCATGTCACTTAACATCTATGAGTTTCTAATAATGTACAGTACCTCCTATAAGAAAGGCTCTGTGAGATTTAATTCCAAGAAGTTATGCTTTTATTGAAATTATTTTACACTGTTTCCTATGTATTGTACGTAGAAGAACTGCTAGAAATCACATCTTGAGTGTGGTTTAGTTCCACTTTAAACCACCCAGTGACAGCTTTGTTTTTCTAGGTGTTGATGTCATTGCTAGGTGTCTGAGTTCCCATTATAGCCCATGGTCAATAGTCAATACAGTTAGGGAGCATACAGAGTGATTGAGCTCACCCAAAAGTAGATACTGAATGATTTTATTTCAAATGGACACTTATTCCTAATTTAAATATTTTGGTAGGTAAACATTAAAGAACAGCAAACAACTTCTAATTGAAGGTAAGTAGAATATATAAAAATTTTAAAAATATAAAATTTATATAGCAGAGTTGAAATTAAGATTGGGTAGAATTTCTTTCCTTCCATGTTTTATAGCTAATTTGGATTAATTCAGAAGTAGTAGATGTTAGGTACTGATCAGATAATCAGTAGATTAGCTGGTCAAGAGGCAGAATCCTGGATAGTTGAAGTCAGAGATACATGAAAATTACTTTAAATGCATGATGTTGTATCACGTGAAGTTTGTTGAAAATGCACCAAATGTACTAGAAAGGAATTAGAAAACAGTAGCTGGAGTTGAAACTAGGGAGGGATGAAAAAAGCAAAAGTAAATATGTTGACAGCAAATGTGAATTCAATGCTCAGTGGGGCTGGAGACCTAGTGATGAAGCTCATGCAAAAGGCAGGGACTCATTGCCTTTTCTACTTTGTTTTCTTGATAGTAAAGTTTGACTTGCCAGGTTGTTGAGCCTGCTAGCAAAATTTGTATGGCAATGAAACATTGCCCACAGTAAAGGAAGATCAGGGCAACACTTACATTCAAGGAACCTATGTTACTGTGAGGCAACTGTCAGTTTTTGAAAGGTCATGTTCAACATGAGAAGTTTCTGATGACCGAAAAAAGAAAATGTCATGTCCATGTTCAGAAAGAGTGTAAGGAAGGTTGTGGGGTCATTAGGCTCATCAGTCTTTGCTAAATCCTATGGAAAGGTACAGAGCATGCCCTCGTGAATGTAATTTCTGCTCCCATGGTTTACTAAGCTCAAATCGTGCCTCACCAACCTTAATTGCTTTCTACGATGGAGTAACTGCCTCCATGGACAAAGGGTAAACTGTTAATGGTGTTTTACTTTAGAGCGGTGTCAGTCAAAATGATGAGCTATGGACTGAATAAGAGAATAATATGATGGATTGAAACTTGGCTGGATTGCATGGCTGTGAGGGATTGTGATCAACAGTAAAAAGCCCAACTGTTGGTGTCTGCTGAAGGCTTTCCTCGGGACTCATGGGCCGGTATTGATTGCAGTGTATCAAATACAGCAGGTTTGTAGATGACACCAAATTGGTGAGAAACAATTCATATGAAGACTTGCTGTAAGGAGGGAAAAATGGCCTCATTGGAACCTCAAGAACTTCAGCCAGAGACATGTAGTCCTTCAGCCAGTAGTGAATAACCACTTGCACCACCACAGACCCTTATGCTGGAGTTGCACAATTTTTTGTGTTTGACTTCTTTTTCTGATATGTTAGTCATTACAAAACCACAGATATCACATTTAGTCTTTGGGTTTACAGATCAGTAACTTCTTTCTCCTGTAAGAATGGTGTGATTGGTGTGTGGATTTCCTCCTAATTCTTCATAGCCTGAACAAGTGCTGAAATAGGTTAAGTTGTAAAGTATTCATGTTGTCGCAGTAGGAAAAGTGTCCAGGAAATAGATGCCTTTTGGAGAAGGTAAGAAAGAAGCATTTTATAGATCAGAATTGGGAATGTCTTTCATACTGGGTGTTTTTACTGTACATATTTGTCTCAGGTTTGGCCTAGTTTTTTTACCAACCCTGGACTGCCCTCCTCCTTCCTCCCAAAGCCTTCCTAGCAAAGGGGAAAAAAAAAAACTGCAAAGAAAAGAACTCAAAAGAAACTGAACTGACTTAAAAAGAAATTATATTTT
>JAWWLZ010000042.1:46467450-46485829 GCA_035041345.1 Poliocrania exsul | reverse complement strand
AGTGGGCTGTGTATAAAACTCTGAAAAGGCTGGAGTGCTGGAAATAGTTGGTAAAGGAAATAGATACAAGAATTGAGATTAGGAATAAGAACTAAGACTGATTGACTGGGGAGGTCTACTCTGGTTGCTGCTGAAGAGAGTGAGTCAAGTTCAGCAGACAAGCTACAAGGAATGAGGCAGAATTAAGACAAAATGTATGTGCGCTGAAATACAGTTTTCATTCAACACCTGATATTTTCATATTTCCTTGCTATAACAAATATTTGTGAAATGCAAACTGTCTCATTTTCTTTTAGTATTAAAATAAACCATTATAATAGTGGTTAATAAAGTGCAACCAGTCATTTCATTAGTTTAAATGGAAGAAGTTGTTGTGATAAATAATCTGAAGTTTTGCCAAGATGACACCACATGGTGAAATTTCAGGAGTTCTAGTTTGCTTTTTTATTAATGATAGTTGCCAGTTCCTTTTTTTATGTAGCATCTGAATGTAGGCATTTCTTTTTTTTTTTTTTTTAATGACACAGTCCTGTGGTCTTTCTATTGCAAGATTTTTATCTCAGTTGTGGCCAAAGATATACAGTGTTCATTAAGTAAGCAGTTATTCAGCATTTTTTACTTACCATTCAATGTTTAGCCTGGAACCTTATTTACTACACACAATTCAAACTCTTCTCTAGAAAAGGAATGATTAATTTTTCCCCAGGGCTTTTCTTTTTGGTGGTATTTCTCACTGTAGTATCTGACTGCTTCACAGCATTAATGAGTTGACTGTCGTATTAGTTCTGTGACTGGATAGGGGTTTTGATATCTACACTTCACAAATGCTGACTGAAGCACAGTTAGATAATGGTGAGAAGTATGCACTGACTTGGTATTTCTATCTGGTGCCTTCAACATGCTCACTTTTGACAGTATTAATATAGTTACTGTATAATCATAGGAGTGGCTCTTCTTGGTCAGAATGAGCATCTGTCTAGCGAAGTACTCTTTTCCAGTTTTGACTGGGAGATAAGACCCTGGTCTTAGAAGAATACAGTAGCAGAACACGCATATAGTAAATAACACTTTCTCCAGTGTAGTGTCACAGCTTTTAACAATTTACAGCAGCTTTCCAAGACATATGTATTGTCTTTGTATTTAATAGCTCCAGTGGATTTTTATTCCATGCATTTGTTCATTTGGCCTTTGAAGCAATGCAAATTTTTAGCATTCATAGCATCTCACAGCAGGAGTTTCACATCTTAATGAAGTATTATGTGCTGAACATTCTCTATAAATTAAGTAGCATTTTATAAGTTCAAGTTCATAAACATCTGTTCAAATGTTCAGAGTTTTGTTTCTAGAGTATAGACATGAATAGAACTCAGTTCTGTAGTGCAGCATTAGACTGCTGTTCCTGTTCTTAACATGTTTATTTCATTTAATAAATACCAATGCACCTTTTAATACCTTTGATTTTCAAAAGGAATAGAGTTCTTCAGTCATTCCCATTCTCTAGGGAATGGGTTTTAAACTATTCTGAGAACAGCATTCATTGCACAATAGTAGGAAATTGTGTGATTATTAAGGCTAATATATATTTGTAAGCAGGATGACTTAGCACCAGAATTTTAATCCTTGCCTTTGCTATCTCGACACTTTTTAATACTCTTTTCTGTATATAGTTATTTATATATTTCCACAGAAAAATATATTTCTTTTGAGAATGTAAATATAAATTTATCTGAATAGTGGTGACCAGAACATAAAGAACATGGAGATGCCTCTAATAACTTCCAAAAAATACAACTCCTGATGTGCATCTAATATCTTTATTAAAAATTATGTAGAATTTGAGGTGCTGGAGGATATTTTTTCCTTTTTTTTTTTTTGGTTTTTTTTTTTTTGTTTGTTTTGGTTTTGTTTTTATTTCAGCAAGTAATGATATGCATTTGAACAAGTATATTACCTGAAATAGCAAAGGTGAGGCAAGAAAAATCAAACTTTAATTGTTGAAAGTAATGTGTGAAGATGAAATAGAACAGCTGTGTAGGGGAAGTATGTTATTTTCCTCTCCTCTTGGAAACAGTTATTGAGAAAAGAGCAACGTCATTCCCTGGGGATGAAATGTTTCCTCTTATGCCCTAGAAAGGTATTTTGAGGCATAAATGGGATGTGTATATTTTCCCCACTTAAACTGGTGAACTAGAATTAATTAGTTACTTCAGGAGTAAATGTAGCCATTCCTGGTCCATGGTCTTACCATATTGGTACTGTTTAACAAAAAAGGAGAAGGTCCAGCGTTGAGCCTCTCTGTTTGTGTCATTCAAGGAAGAAAGAGTTATATAGGTACAAGTGGCATAAAAGGAGTAAAAGCAACAGAAATCTTGTCACGTGTCTCTGGTGCAGAAATAGTTTTTGCTGTGACATGGACTGTTGTAACGCTTGCTTGTCCTTCTCTTGCTTTAAAGCTAATCTAGTTGTAACAGGGCACAGACTGAGGAAATAAGTTTTGAGAAAAGCAAGTGAGGTTGCTAAGAAATGTCTGCTTTTTAAAATACCAAGGGAGCATCCTCCTTGTTAGGCTACCTACTTCAGTAGGCAACCTCCAGGGAATAAATCAGCTAATTATGATGGTGGTAAGACACAAACAGAGCTTTCTTTCCCTTCCCTCAGTAACTAAATATTGTTTTCATAGTATTTTTTCTCATCATCATCCCTCCTTTTCCCACTATAACTGTGATAGGCAGCTTGAAAAGGAGGGGAGGTTGGGATATTGAGAATCCTGAGGTTGCTTATGCCAGCCTTGAAAAAGAGAACCTTGCTGCAGATACTCACTCCAAGGCCAGGAAGTCCAATATGAAAAAAAAAAATAGATCTAAGTTAATGCTTTTGGAGAATGCAGAAGGCACTAGGTTTGATAATAGCATGAAAAAATAGAACATGGAGCAAAATCCATTGGGTAGCTTGAAAGAACAGGCACAGTGCTCGTCAAACATATAAGATCAGGGATTTGTAAGTGAAAGGCTGATTTGCAAAGCAGGGGCATGATAATTTCCTGGACAGAGGTACAGATCCTCTTTCAGAAGCTTCCTTACAGACTGATGAAAACTAAGAAGTGGAAAATTAATTTATTTAGAGAGTGACAAGAAAATATACACAAGTGGTTGGATATTGTCTGATCTTTGCCCAAGAGACCTATAGCACATGTGGATAAATCTGCATAGCTGCTTGGGAAAATGCCAAAACCAAACCCACTATCTCTGAGAAAAGGTGGAAGGAAGAAGCTGAGTCCCTTTTGTGGTATTTCTGTTTAAATGTGTTCTTGAGTTAAAAAAAACAAACTCAGGAGAGAATGACAAAGGAGGCCTCAGGATTACATTTTAAAGAATGGAGCCAGAATGTTTAGACTTCTTTCAAAGAAAGTTTACTCCTTGGCTGGTGTTCATAGTAGCTGATTACCCAAATCTCCTTTGCATATATGACTTTCTTAAATGACGCAAGATGTCACTGTTTCTGGGTGTCCCAATTCCTAAAGAGGAATTAAGAGCAATTATTCCAGAATGTCAGCTCACAGTAGCCATCTCTCTCAGTAAGTTTCACTTGACTTGTGAGTTTCTGTGGCATTGTCAGTAGTCTCAGCAACTGTCACACAAAATGCATTGTTACTGTCTTCTGGAATTCTTGGAAAAGTCCAGAATACAACTGAGATCTTCCTGAGGAAAATAAACTTTTTGGTAAAACTGAAAATTCATTATATTCCTGAAAAGCTGGATCTTTGGGGATTTTCTTTTTCAGCTCCATTGAAAGAACTCTATATACCCGATTCGTTTTGGAGTATTGCACTACCAAACTTACTGGGCATCAGATGAACCTCGAGCAAAACATATGAAACTCTGCAAGAGTTTGTTTTATTTTCTAACTGAAGGCAGATGCTACCTTTCAAATCAGTTGAATTGAAGCTCACATAGGGAGTAGTCAGGAACTATTTTAAGTGCGCGCATATTTATCGGAGCAGCAAAGGAGGCTGTCCTGTCTGTGTTAGCACTGCTCAGGGCATACTTCTAATCATCTGCAATTTTAGTCACACAGCCTAACAATCTGATCATTACAGTCAAAAGCACTATAATTCTGATGACAAATCTCTTTTCCTTTGCAACTCTGTTAGAGCACATTATTACACATCTACACACATAGAACCTGACACTGATAAGAATTATGAAAACAGTTGTTTTTTGTTTAAAGTGGGTATTTGAAACCTCTTTTGAGCAATGTATGAAGAATTTTTTTCTAAAGATGTTTTCAATTTAGTTTTTGCAGGCATCATGCAAAGAGTTTTTAGCTAGATTTGAAAATGCTGAGAAACCTGGTAACAAACACATGGGACTAAGATCAGTGATTTGAGGCTCACCTTAAAATTTGTCAGGAAAGGAAGTAATGGTCTGACTTCTCATTTGAATTGTTATGTCTCCTTATTTGGGCTTGCATTGCTGTGCTGAAGTTGGCTGTATGTAATACAGTTTTCTGATTTTTTCCATCATACTCAAGTGTTTTTTTTTTTTGAGCAGATTCTTTGGTCAGTAAGCATATGCCCTGAATAGCAATTACAGTATTCAAAGAGCGGTTTGCCTGTATCCCTTCAAATGGGTTTTCAGGTGTAAGCTGTGATCATTGATCTTTAATGTAACAGCAGAAGACTTGCACACCTAAGCGTTAGTTCACATTCCAGATGAAGAGACTGTGTTTGGGCAAACAGCAGTGTAAAATGTAACTAGACACTGAATGTATTAATGATACTTTGTAACTGAGTGTCACTGTGCTAAATATGACACATCTCAAATTTTGTTAGTGCTGTGGTCATTAGATTCTCTTTTCCATTTGAAACACTATCAAATTGTGTTTGTGTTTCACTGTTAACCAGTAGTGAACTAACCTATCAATTTCTCATTAGGTCAGTATTTTCCACTGCAGTTTGAAAACTTAGATGTAAATAATTTCTTACTTTATCTTTCCACTTTTTTGTTTTTTTCTGTTGAGGGATGTTACTTAAACAATAATGACACAGGCCTGGATGTCACCATCCACCAGAAAATAATGCAAGTGGGAGAAAACATACTAAAGAAAGTTTGCAAATAAATTTGAGTAATGTTTTGCCTATAGAGGATGCCTTGACAAATGTTGAAATGAGCTCAGTCACAGTTAGGTAGTTATGTGTCCAATTTATACACCTATGCTTCAGTGGAAAGATCCAAGTTCCTTTCACACATTCCTCAAATGATATGATGATGTTGAAGGTACATGTTCTCTTCCCCTCCAATCATTGTCTTTTTTTTTTTTTCCAGAAAGTAGATGTGTAGTTTTGTATGTCTGTAGTTTTACATGAATGTGTGACATAGCTGCAAAGAGCATGTAGTCCTACCAAATCAGGGAGTAAAATTAAAGTGGATAGGTTTGGGGTTTTTTAATATGTATTTTTTTAAGCCAGCTTTAATAAAGAAATACCAGCTTTTCCCCTTGAACTGTGCTAGTTTTATGATACCTGTAGTGATTGATGTTTCTGAGTATAGAAATGGTATGGAGTGTAACAGAGTCCAGAACAGTAGCCAAGCTGATAACTGTGTCACTCACCTCTGAGTGGTGTCACTCACCGGTTCAAGTCTCTGGTCTACCATTATCCCAAGGGAGTTCTGTAATCTCTGGTTTACCCAACATACACTTTTCTGTGGTCCAAAGATTATATAGAGTTACATAAAAATTTTGAAATAGATTAAAGATGTTAAAACCAAACTATGCAAGCATTATTGGTCAGAACACTTGCTTGGAAAGCAGAACAGCGGTACAGGTTTACTTTAATCTTCCCATTGTAATCCAGCAGTCCTGAGTTTTGCATTCTGTTCTTTCCTGTTTGAAAAAGTTAGACAGAAATAAAGCCCCACTTCAGAATATTCTTAGTTTGTTTTACATAGGAAAGTAGATCTATCAGAAGCTTAAAATTTGGAAATCAAATACTTTACTGGAATCTAAAGGCCACTTGTTGCCTTTAATGCACAGTTTGCAAGTGTTTCTGTGAAGACAATTCTTTTCCTCACATACTTCACAGCGGAGTTTTGCCACTATAATGCATTTATTTTCAGAAACAACCTTGTTTGATGGCAAGGTATTAATACTCCGTTTTGCAAATGGATATGTGAAGCCCTGAGACATTAAGGTCAACACTATTGAGTGGTTTTAGGTGCCTGGTGCAAAACACCTAAAATCTGATTTCCAATTTGGCAGAATATTTGTCATCACAAATCATTTAGAAGTGCAAAGCACAATTTCCTCTGACTACCAGGGCAACTACAGATAGTGCTTTTGCAGTTAAAACTCAGGACCTGAAGTGGGGACCCTGGAAGTCACATGCTCAATGATCATTCTTGCAAAGTTAGATTGACGAGACTTTCCTACTGTCAAAAAACCCTCAGTGGTATGAAAAGTCTATGTCTCTAGGGCAACATTGCACTACCCTGCATATGGATTTCTTCTTTTTCCCCTTGCAGTCCTCTAGTTCATTCAGAATATGTTTTCCTTTCTGCTTAACTTTACATTTAGCAGGCAGAATCATGGTACAGAATCATGACCTACCTTTAGAGTAGGTTACATAGACAGACTGAGGCACATTTACTAAGGAAAGAAATGCATGTGCAATCAGGAATTGAACTTAAGAAATAGCACAAGTAAGACTTTATTATCTCACTTTTCAGTGGGACTGATAAACTAGCAATTCCATTATGTTTGTGGTATCAACACTTGGATACATTAGGCCTGTGCAACTTTTGCATCACAGCTGATCAGCTGCATAGTAGCAACCCATGGAGCTAAGACTCTGACTATTCATGACCTAAGAAGTCAGCTTTCAGGTCTGATCAGGCTTGTAAGCTACTAACTAGATGACCCTGATGTAGGTCAGTAAGAGGTGGCACTTCAAGATGTGCTGCACAGAACTCCATGTGCTTTACTGGAATGCTTGGTAGGAGTAGCAGTGGTCATGTGTATTATTATTTTGAAAGTGTTGCTGACATTTGCCCAGTTCTCATGGGATTCACTTTAAGAAAAATGTGTTCTAGCAAAGTGTTAACAAATATTTCTGGTCACTCCATGAAAGTTCAACTCTTCTAGTCTGTCCAGCTGTCTTCTTAGCTTTAGCCTTTATTCCAAGTATCTTATGTGCCTTTGTGTCCTCTCACAGTTCTTAGTCTTACCCTTCAAGGCTGATGCCACCAGTCTTTTTACACAGCTATTTTGACTATTTCAATGCCCCTTCTCCAAATTTGTGGGTGTGTGTTATATTGTAATGTACTTTTAATTTTCTCTTTTTCAGGTAAACACATAACTAGTTAAGTTTAAGTTTTGGAGGGTTTTTTTTCTCTCTCTTTTCTCCATGGGAGAAAGGAGCTTTATTACTTTGGTTTATACTTGGCATTCCCAAAACAGAAGGGAATGCTGTAATCAAGTAGTATAGAAATAGTTTTAGAAATCTTAAGATTTAAGAGACTTTTCAAAAAATCCTGCGTGAAAATGCATGGAAATTTGTGAATCTAAGAGCTTTTGGTTGAAAGGGTGAAGAAGGGTGTTTGTATGTGTGTGTGTGTGTGTGTCTATATATATACATATATCTAAAAGAAAAATTAAATCCCTCAGTAAATGAAGTTAATTTTATTGATTGGACTAATTATTCTGGAGAGTGAATGGGAGAATTCCTCTATGCCATTAAAAGCACTGTTTTGCTCACATCCAGCATATATGTATCATAAAGGTACTTTGTGTTACACTATTAGCACCACACTGATAACATTTTTGAGTTAGAGAAATATCTCCAGAATGTCAGTGCATTCAACATATTTATAAATCAGTTTGGAGTATGAAAGATACATTCTCAAAGTATTTGACTGATGAGCACTGGGAGAAGACCTTGTAAAGTATCTTCTCCACAAAAATTGCATATTTCAGAATAAATTATATGTAACTACTATTTTATGATATAGACTAGATGTTTTATTTTATTACGGATATTAGCTTGAAGATGTTTGCCACATCTGAGAATTCTTTTTTAAAGAAAATTGTGAAAAACTGAAGTCATGCCTCAGTATGGTTTGTAGTTTTCAGGAAAGAAAAATATGATGATAAATATTGCTTTCTATAAGTCTAATATAATATTTCACTATCATATAACTTGGAATATGAAGAAAAAAGATCACTAATTATATAGAACCTGAGCAGAAAGCAGTAATTATTCAAAGTCATAATTCATGAAAAACTAAGTTCCATTTTAAAATAGAATTATAAAATTGGATAATGGAAGGAATAGAAAATATACAACATTTTTATGTTAAATATATAATTGGATTTAAGTAAATCAAATGATACTGTGATTCTTAAAACCTTAATTATGAAAAAGAAAAACATTATATTAGCTTGAATATGGATATTGTAATGGATTCAAGTTTTACTAGATAGGAGACTTTAAACAGAGACTATAAATTGTAGCTTATTGTACCAAGTTTTAAGATTAGTAGCTAGAGGGTCATGCTAACAGTGAAACAAGAGGAAGGTGCATTTAAATGTGGCTGATTCCCAAACAAGTTGTCACTTAGAGACATGACAAAGTTTGTTTCTGTTGAGTATTTTCATTTCACAGGAAGAAGCTAAAATTGCATTAGTCAAATTGACAGGTGCTGAGAAACTGGAAACTATTACAAAATGCTTTATAAAACAGGGTTAGACTATAGGAAAACCTTGATGTCCTGCAGACATGGGTTAAACGCAATTGAACATTTTGATTAGTAAAGAATATTTTTAAGAACACAAATGAAAATGGAAATACAGAGTATATAAAGAATACTGAGTGTGGAGAAGTTGCTACCAGATTCTTCAGATAACCACTCTATATAGATACTTCTGTTTATACAATTAAAAGGATTGGGATATCTCCAGAAAGCTCAGGGGACCTAAATTCTCTAGCAACATACAGTAAGAATACTCCTAATCCCAGTTTATAGTGCAAAAGCACAGGCAAACCACAGTAATAGAAACCCCCCCAATATATTATCTCAATATTTTATCAAGGCTACAGAAGAAATGTGTGCCAAAATTGTGATTTCTTCTCACATCTCTTAGTGTGGACAAGTGGTTCTTATTTAGTCTGTCTAGAGTTTCTCATGGAACTAGACATCTAGATGTCTGTGTTTTGGTGTTCAGGTCTGTTCAGAATTAGCTTGTCTATTTTCAGTAGTTTCGTCTTGTATTGAGAGATGAGGTATTTGTGTTCCTCATCTCTGATATCTGTAATGAAAATAGTGTCATTTATATAGTTGGTGCCTGGGGCACACCCTGGTGGCTGGTTCACCTTGTTTCGAGACATCCAGAAGAATTCTAATCTGGCAGTACCTGCAGGTGGTTGGTATAAAGTCTGTTACTTAACCATGTAGCTGATCTAGCACAATACACCAGGTCTGCCATTTCATTTTCAGAAGTTTTATCAAACCTAATGGTAATCTGACTTTCACTGTAGTGAAAATCAGTGACTATTGGTAGCACCTAACCTGTTTATGTATGACCCTGACATAAGCTGAGTTGGTTAGAGCATGGTCTTAATAACATCAAGGCTGTGGATTTGATCCTTGTACAGGCCATTCACTTAAAGAGTTGGACTTGATGATTCAACTCAGAATGTTCTATGATTCTAACTTACACTTGATATCTAGGTGCTCGTATTTTGAAATAGATCTCTGTGTTATGTACTGGATCTACAGTAGTCATTCTCTTTTTCCTTCCACGTTGAAGATGCAATTTGCAATCAAACTAAAAAACCATCTTCAGATGGTGGTCCTTGAGGCTGAACCTGAGAACTAAAATTCTTCTGTGATCCTCAAGAGATTCGCTTCACTTACAGTACATTACCCAGATATTAAAGTCATCAAGAATGTAAGCACATCTTCAAAGTATTGCATTCATATTCTGAGAAAAGTATTTAAACAGTTGGAATAGGTGCATCATGTATTAGTTTTATATTATGTTATCTCATTGCAGGTGTATTAGATTATTTCCTGTTCAAGTGTTTATGAATATGTTTAGAGAAGTGCATGATTGGAAATTCTCAGAAAGCATACTAGACACTGAATTAGAAATGACAAGAAACAATGTCAGTGTCATACAGTTGACTGATAGCAGATTAATCAAATACAATAAGGCTTAATTTAAATGGATCTAGCATATTACCCACCACCCCAAAATTTTGTATGCATATGTGCCTTCTAAAATATGGCAGTTGTGGCCAAAGGAAACCAAAGCTCTCATTCTTTGTCAGACTTAAACAAAATTCAGAATACGATTTGAAATTATGATTCATTTAATTTATAAATAGATCAGCTATTCAGATATTTTTGTTTAGGAATACATCTTAATAAGATTTGACAATTAAACAAATAAAATTGTTAATATTTATCTCCAGTTCATGTTATTAATATAATACCAGACCGAGTTTTAGAGTGAAATTTTTCTGTATTTATCTTGATCTCTTGCCCTGAAATCACATCTTTGATGGCAACGGTTTTGACTGAAATTCAATTTTAGTCTGTATTAAAGATGATGATGTAATACTATCCATTGGCTTATGAGTAAAGAGAATTAAAAATCATTTAGTTGATTGGCAATTGCAGAATTCAAGATAAAGCAAGAATTTAATAAATCTGACAAACTTCATATTTCTGGAGGCATCCAAAGTCATATGTATCTGGAAAATGGAAGCTTCTATCAGAATTGATTTATCATGGGGAGAAATAAAGTAGGAGGAAGGTATTAAAGGTGGGAAGGATAAATACTGAAATGTCCTCTTTAGAACTGTAGATGCTCTTCAGGAACAAGTGAATAGTGTGAGATAGTAAAAGCAGGGAAGGTGTGTTCAGTGAAACGTGTATGTGTGTGGCTAAATGGATATCTTGACAGAGGTTTACCCTGTCTTTTGCAAATCATTTTAATTCAGGAAGATAGCATTTTTTCAAGACTATTAAATTTAGAGCAGAATAGTAGGGACAGCTGGCTTCACAATAATTGGTAAATTTGAACTCTGACAGACCAGGCTGATAGCAGTGAGAATGTCTGTTGTTTTAACCCTTTGATCTCATAAGACAAGTGTCTCAGTCCTTAGGATTAAGTTGATACATCTCCTTACCTTTTCCCAGCTTTCTCTCATATGCTCTCAGAGCATAATTATACTCTTCTCTGAATATTCTTTCCTTCTGATAAATGCCTGCTGCTTGTTTCACAGCTAAAATCTACCCAACTAAATGAAGTTTACTTCCATTCACTTTTTCTACTCACTTCATAGCAATCACCCTAATGCTTAAGTGTGCTGGGTCCTTTCTTCTCCCTCTTTGTCTGAGCTGGCTATGAGAGATGTGCATCTGTTTCTGCTTCATGCAAGGAGGGCCAGGAATAGTAAAACCTGAAATTGTTTGTTATTTGGGTTTGTAAGGATTTCAGGTCACAGGGGAGTGTAGGGCAATATTAGTTTTATCCTTTCTGATGTGTAGTAATCTGTCAGTCTGAAATTGAAGAAAGAAGCCAATCATGAAAATTTGGTGCGTTTCTGGGATAACTTCTGTAAGCTACTACAGGCAAAACAGATGTCCTAGTTTTCCTTTGATGTGACTGCTTAGATTTTTTTTTTAAATAGATATCTTACCACAAACTGCATTTCTTACTTTTTTTGGCTGATCTTAATTGAACTACTTGTCATAAAAACACAAGCCACTTGCAGCATCTCCTGCAACATTCCATGTAGGCTTTCTTGCAGAGACTTGTCATAGTTACTGAGAGATAATCCTTGCCCTTCTTTATGCTTGAAACATTCTGTTGCAAAGTTGGTGTCAGTGGATCTATTATTCTTATGATTGTTTCTGTATTTTGTCTAGAGTTACTCAAATATAAAATATATGGTAATTCACTAGTTAAGGGACTGGAGGTCAGGATATTTCCGAGGTGAAGGCTCCATTTCCCTTTTTAAGGATTTGTCACCATCACTGAGCACCTTGGAAAGAAGGAAGCTTTTCTGAGTTCTTTAGTAAGAGGAGATGGCTGGTTTTATTACTGAAAGGCCCTCTAATCTGTGGGTCTTAAATGGAGGACATTTTTCTTTGGTCTTGAGATGCCCTATACTTGAAACAAGAGGGTGATTAAGAAATATGCATGTCTTAGAGTTTCCTCTTGACTAGATTTAAGGAATTGCATACTGAGTGTTCTCTATTTAGATGCTTCTCTGCCGAGTGTTAGCTGAGGTGTCTAATTCTGGCAATGTAATGTATGTGTGTTTATACATAATTACACACCTCAGTGTTCAACCTGGGGAGAAAGGTCTGTAAAATCTATGCATTACCTATCTTCTATGTACTTTTCGTATGTACATATGTTCTTTTCATAATTCTAGGCCTTAGAAAAAACCAAAACTACATTTTAAAATGAATGAAAAAAAATTAGGTTGTGGGAACCTCTGTAAAGAGCACAGAACATAGAAGCCTTTCAGCTTCAGGCAGGTAGTATTTGTTTACAATTTGGTATGCCCTTCTTTTTAGAAGGTAACTAAGAAAATAAAAGGGCTTTGCAATAATGAACTGAATGACAATATCTAGGCTTCAGTCTATCAATAAGGAAGGAGGATCAAGATTTGAAAGACAGTCGTTATAATCATGGAGTTCTATTCAACCATGTAGAGAATAAAGAAAGTAAAATTATTATTTCTGTCTTAAATCGTCTTCAGTTGTTTTAATATATCAGCCCCATCAGGGTATCTATATTTTCTGCATGATGACATCTCCAAATACATGAGGGGACAAGGGGGTGAATAAAGGAATTACCATGGATTTACCAAGACTACATTGTACTTGGCTAACCTGTCTGTCATCTGTGATGAGAACATGGGTCAACAGAGAAGACCCACAGTATATACAACCAACAAGTTGGCAGAAGTACCTATTCACCTCTGTTCAAAGCAGTGCATAGTCTTGGACCCATAACAGAAGATACGAACAAACTGGTGAAAATCTAGCAGAAAGAGACTCCAGGAAACTTAGGAGCTGGAGCACTGACATGTGAGAACTTGAGAGAGCTGTTTGTTGAATGTGAAGAAAAGAAGACTGAAGAGGATGTCATTAAGGTGTCTACTAAAATACTTCATTTGGTGCGGAGGAGAGCCACACACTTATCAGGTGTGCGCAGCAAGGGGAAAATGGGGAGAGATACAAACTGCAACAAAATATTAGGGATAAAATATCATGGTGAGGGTAATCAAGCACTGCAAAGACTGGCAAGAGAGGCGGGAAGTATGCATGACTGAAGATACTTAAAACTTGACTGCACAATTTCCCAAGCAAACTGATCTAAATTCCAAATTATCTCCAACTTTGAAATTTTCCCATCTAAGAAAAAATGGTTGAATCAGATGATTCTAAAGGTCCACTTCATATGTTCTGTGAGTTTTCACAGTTACGTTCTGTGCATGTGATTTCCAAAATGTGTTTTGTGACCATAAGCATTTTGTCTTTTCTGGCAACAATATCTACAGCTGCCAAGTTCTTTTGGTGCTCAAGCTTGGCCATAGGATTGGTCATGATAAATCATGTCCGCTACTTGCTACTGTTACTGAGCTTCCTAAGCAGTGAGACTCCTGGAAAAGTGATGTTCTAACTAACTATCTTTTTGGTACATTTTTTTCTTATCAACTAATTTAGTAAATACCCTCATCTGTTACTTTCTTCATTATGAGTTGATAAAGGTGATTACATATTCTCTTTGTTTTCTGCTGCAAAGTCTGTAGTTGTTAAAAGTGGCATTCTTCAAAAATTATTCACAGTAAAGCAGTTCTGGTACCTGGAAGTTCCTTCAGCCTCTGAAAAATTCAGGAGTTGATTTTTTTTTTTTTTTTTTTTAGTGGAGCAGAACTTCTGTTTTCCCAGTCATCCCATTACCTGCATTATCACAAATATTCTGAAAAGATGAAAATTTTCAAATTGGCTTGCCATCTGAACCCCTAACATTTAGATTTTCAAGAGAAAAGTATGTTGCAAGTTTGCTTGGGTATTGTGGTCTTAGTTTTGGTACAAGGCATTTGATCAACTTTTGACCAGTGGTAGAATTCTTATCCCTGTGATTACTTGGAGAGCTTTACGGCAGTACTGAAGGCAGTTCAATCTATCTCCTATGTTTCTCTATAGGACAGCCAAAAGCATCCTAGATATTATGAATGCACCATGAATCCTAGCTCTAAGTTTCACAGAAAGTATGTGTAGGATGGGGTGTGAAGTGCACCTTCCTCTACGTGTGTTAGAAGGAAAGAAACCTGCCTGGTTTCAAAAGACTGGGTGCATTTACTCCATCATTATAATATGTGAGTTTCTCTTGATGTAATCTGTTTACTGGTGTCTAGCTTTATTTTTTAGATGAAACTCTCTGTAGTTGAAGAGAATTTGAATTCTCTGGATTTGATGAAATAATATTACAAATGCATTTTCTATTATGTACTTTTATGCATGACATCAAGAGGTGGACCTCTTAGTAAAAAAAAAAGTATTCATGTAAACTTCATGTACAGAATCACAGAACAGTTAATGTTGGAAGGCGTTGTAGGAGATCATCTGCAGAGGTCAGCTAGAAGATGTTGCCTGGGGCCGTGTTGAGTTAGACTTTGAGTATATGCAGGGATGGAGACTCCACCCCTTGGTGCATCCCATCCGAGTGCTCCATAACCTTCACAGTAAAAAAGTGTTTTCTAGTTTCCAGATGGAATTTCGTATGTTGAATTTCATGTCTGTTCCTCTTGTCCCGTCATAGAGCACCACTGAGAAGTGTTTGGCTTTGTCTTCTCTACACCCTCCCATCAGTTACTTTCTGATGTGATCCTGCCCAAGCCTTCTTTAGCCTAAACAGTGCCAGAAGTCTCAGCTTCTACTCTTATGGAATATACTCCAATCCCTTAATTTTGAAAGTTAGGTTGTATTTTTCTTTCAGCAACCATTGTGAAGTAACTATGCTGAGGGTTTGACTTATATTTGTAAAATATTTTCATTTTGATTTCTTTTATCCTGAAAAGATAGCTTTTTTAAAAGCAATTTTATCCCTTTACATAAAAGAATTCCGGAAAATATCAGGAAAAAAAAAATTAGTGTTTTATTTATGTACTATACAGCTGTAAACCTTGTTTTGTGTTTTCGTCTTAACTACAAGAATAAAGAAATAGTACTAGAACCAACAAAAATGGAACCAAATGCTGTTGAAAGCACTTACACATGAAGAATTGCTGTTCTTGTACTTCCTGGATTATTGGCAAAGTAATTGTGTCATTCGACTTCAAAATATTTTATGCATAATTTATGTTTGATACTATAGTACCAAATGCCATAGTAAAAACTAATTTTATATTGCTGCCTTTATAATGCTGAAATATTGATGATGATTTGATGGTAACTATGTTGACTTTCGTATAGTATGTTATTCGTACAACACTTAGGTTGTGTTCAGTATAGTAAGACTTTAAATGGTCACCTTTGGAAGGGTAAAATCTACCTATTTTCTTTTAGAGAATATGAAACTTTTCCTCAGATACATTACAAATATGAGTTCTACTTGGTGTAGCTCAATGTCTTAAGTATGAAAATTACTTCCAAACAATGCAAATGGCCTTGGGAAGAAGTGAATAATCATGTTATATCCATATATTTCTTATTTACAAAGCCCTCTACAGTATGTAGCACTTACAAGATTATTTTATCCTGTGTTTGTAGATGTCTGTCTTTGCTTATAGCAATAACTATATTTAAAATTATTTCAATTTAAAATAATGTTACATTATGCAGTGTACCAAGAGATATGTAGATTGTGTATATATGGATTGTTGCTCTTTTATATTTCATTAGAGGACCATGGGTTGGGATCTAAGTTTAGAGCTGTGTACTTCTTTTATTTCACAGTGAATCACATCACTAGAAAGTGTAATTAAAGAATATCAAAGTACTATGACTTTTATACTATAACTTGAGTTTGCCTTATTATTTTTAAAGTTGTGGTTGGCCACAAGTTTGTGGTTGATTGATTTCTGCACAGATTGTCCATGCAGCTGAAATCAGAACTCCTTGACCAGCAGTGTCTGTAATTCACTACATCCACCATGGGCAAGTATCAAGAAGATGATGCAGCCAGCTAGCAACTCTATGATCTTTTAATGCTTGTCATTACAGGATTGAACTAGTAGGAGCTCAGTTCAAATAAATTGAATTCTGATTTCTTTCTTCCTTTTTCTTGTGTTGTGTTTATTTTATTTCTAATACACAGTATTAATTGCGTTTACCTTTATGTAGGTATTTCACTTTATACCCATTATGTACTTTTTATGGATTCATAAATATCCTTTACTTAAAATTGGTTATGAAAAATTCCAGTATATAATCCTGCAGTTTAGACTTTTTTTGTCACTCCCAAGAGTCTTCAGTGACAGTTGCTCATTCTCAGGTGGACTGGAGAGCCTTTTATCTCACTCAAGTGTGTGGTGATACTAGTTGTGAAAATGTAGCTCTGCCACAATGTGATACATAAACAAGGAGATATGAAATTGTATCTGCCATATTGAGAGCTGGCTAGTCTTTCAGATCAGTATATCCATTGTAAGACTGGAATTCCTAGAAGCTCTGAATACACTCAGACAATTTGACCTACTTTGGGCTTGTGAACTGTGAGTGGCCGATTGAGGACAGCATTCTGTAATTTGATCTTATGACCTCAGTCTTCCAGAAGCTGCTCTTTTGTCTCAAAGATCAATAGATAGTGTCTCCTGCCCTGCTTTAACTGTGGTAGAGCCTTAGAGTCTCTTTCTTCTCTCTTGAAATTCCCTGATTTATATTTTCCTTTATTTTCCATATTTTTTTTTTAGGGATTTTCAGAGGCAGTATGACAGGCTGGCACTATGGAAGTGCTTAGTTCCAGGATATCCTTCAGCATGGATATGAGTATCCAACTCTCACTTTCATCCTTGACCTGTTCTCACAAGACAGAAACTTGTTCTTCCTTCTGGAGAGACCATCTAATTACTTATGGAAAATACAATTTCTGATAAGTGGGACAAATTTCCACTGTTTAACTAGGTCTATCTCGCCTAAGAACGGTTCTTTCTCCTTGATATGTGATGACTGGGAAATTAGAAATGAGAAGTCTGTCAGTTTAGTACGAGCTTTGCCTGTCCTTAATTTCAGCTCAGTTTGTATTGGTGAGACCCACCCAGTCACTTCTGACTTCCTTCCATACAAGTGGGATGGGAGTTTTTTTGCAAGAGCCCTTGTTTATAGAACGTAAATTTAGGTGTTTTTCATGTGAACGTTTGAGATCTATGCCTACCTTGTCTTTTCTGAACTATTATTTAAAGACTGCTCTTGTAGTATGCGTTCTTTCTTGTAAGAAGTTGAGGAGATTTGTGCTGCTGTAGCCATGAGCAATCTTTTCCTGGAATAAGGTCACTCTGAGTCCACTGTGGATTCCTTTCTTAGCTTGTTAGGAGGATGAGACTCCTAGACTTCCTTGCAGGTAATATGTGCAGTTATGGATGCACTGCTAGGAATATCCTATGAGCATGCATGTGAAGAAGGGAAAAAAAGGTAAAGAATTTAACTTAACAGCAGCAGTATATTGTTTGGAATATTCATGTCTACTACTTTCCTTCCCCTTAACTCTCTAGCTTGGAGTCAAGCAAAGGGCCTAAAAAGGAAGTAAGGTCAGTGTACTACCACTCCTCCCTTCTGTGCCCTCTGCTGGGAGAATCAAAGGCATAAAGCACAGACATGACCCATGGACAGATGCTCACCATGATCTGTCTGGACCCAAACTCAAACAGTGGTGCTGTTGCATCCTCTAAGCTGATAAATGCTGTTGTTGAGAGACAGCCTTCTGCCAAATGTTTGACAGGACCGTGAGGCTGCATCTAACTTTAATGTGCCAGGCAACATTTCTGGCTACTGGAACGTGCCATGTGGCATTCTCCCAGGGAATGAGCTACCAGGCAGAGCTGAAGAATTAGTATGTGCCTAGGGCCTGATAGACAATCTGGATGCAGCCATCCTGTTTGGGAGATTTGAGTCATGTAGGTGTGGAGCATTCTGTGCCAGTATGTGCTCAATACCAGAAAACAGTTCCAAACATGATTCGTTTACTATTGGTGGTGCAGCCTGGGTTCCTAGATGGTTCAGACTGGAAGGGACAAGAGAACTGACATGGCGTTCAGAGTCTGGCAGAAAGGACAGTCCTGACCTGCACACATTCCATGACATATTTTCTGGGAGCTGAGCAGAGTTTTAATGATCCAGATTGTACTTCATTCTCAACA
>JAWWLZ010000042.1:46447092-46457625 GCA_035041345.1 Poliocrania exsul | reverse complement strand
GGAGAGAGGTGGGAGGGGTGAAGACTAGGCTAGGTGAGCCTCTCAGCCTGCAAGAGGGTTTACACCCTAAAGGATGCAGGCTTGAACACCATGCTTTACCCATCTTCTCTGGAGGAACTAATGCCATCCAGTGTCATCCTCTTCCTTACAGTCATTTCAGTGAATAAATAAATTCCAGAATGTTACAAGTCAGTTGTCAGAGGAGGTTTAGTGAAACCAATGGGCAGACAGACTCTTGTGTAAGTCATGAGACAGCTTTCTAAGGCTCTTGTCATTGTTTACCCAAAGTAATTTCCTTTTGCCTTAGCAAAACTACCATTCAAAGACCAGAAATACTAGTGCATGGATAACTAAATAGTGATGATATTTTCATGTTTCCTTTGAAATGCTACACTTTATATGTCATTATCTTTGGCTCATTAAAAAAAAAAAAAAAAAAAAAAAGAAAAAACCCAACTAATTCTCTTATCAAGTACAGAATATTTTCAATTAATATTTGACATCAATTCAAAAGGTCAGTATTATTTTTTGTCCGCAGTGAGAGCAGACTGTAATAAGGACGTCTTTCTGCTTTTGTCAATAATGTAAATAGCTTAACAGACTTTGATTTCTTTGAGCCTTACTTTGGCAAGATGAAATGGATGAAACTAATTGATAATAATGTTTTAATTCATTGTTGAATAAAAATTGATTTTTTGCATAAAAAGTAAGTTCATTTACTTTCTTAAAAATCATTAAGTGATCGGAAGATTTTCTTAATTTACTAATGTATATAGGAAAAAAAATTCCTAATTTACTGTTGTGTACCAATTTAAGAAGATTGATTATTGGCTGCATCAAAATAAGAGAAAAAAACATATTTTTGAGAACATTCAGTATTAACAGTATTCTAAAGAGTTGCTAATCTGTAAACAAATATCCTTTTCTGGGCATTCAATGGTATTTGTTTTGTGCCAGGTTCTCCTTAGTGTTGCTTTCACAGGTGTTTTAATACACTGATAAATCAATATATTTGATAATTCTTCACAAATTGTATGTGTGTACTATACCAATGAAGGGCTCTTTAGGCTTTTTCCCAATTTCCACTCCACTTTTCTTTGAATTCAGATGCTTTTTATAGAGCTAATCTACAGGTGGACATTTTCCCACTGTATTCTGATTGCAAGAAAAGATCATTAGAGGAAGCTGGATGTTTTAGAGTGTAAAAACTGACATTCACAGACTGTCCAGTTTGAATTTAAATCTCAGTTATTAATGCATAAATCTTCCATGTGTATACTGGACCTGCATTCATTTGTAGGAAATAATGTTGCAATACTGTAGCAATGCAAGACCTCCTGGGAGGGGATTTCTGTACTGGTCCAAGGGAAAAGACATACTTTTAGCAGAGTCCTACTCATGTTTGCTGTGTCCTTTAGTTTGTAACCAAGCTGTGATTTTGAGCATGTCTTTGTGTACCCTTTGGGAGCTGACAGTGGTTAATCTGTCCATCCTGTCTTGTGTCTCTGAGTCATCAGGATTTACTCACTGTCTTTAGTCCATTGTCTGTCAACCTCCCAACCTGTGCGTTCTGAGGAGTTTCACAAAGGTCCATTCATAGTTTCAGAGTACGTTTTATTTATTTATTTTTTTAAAAAAATCAATATAGTTTCAGTTGAAAAATATGTCCTAAGACCAGACTCGGGAAGTACAATAACGTTTTAAATAGTGCATGAATTAAAGGAGAAAAATGGGGAGAAAGAATGAAGATTTGTTTGGAGGTTTTGGTGTGGGGTTTTTTTAGTTTTTCTTTTTTTTTTTTAATGCTTTAAAATGCATCGTGAATAATGTATGAACTCATGGATTCCTTGCATTTTGAAAAAACAACCAACATACAAGTCCTAACAATGGTAAGCCAAAGCAAGCAAGCTAGAAGAACCAAGTAAGTTATATGCTGGTGTGTATTTTTTTAATATTTGAAATACTACTTTCTATACATTTATTTTTTTCCCTTTATTCTCCTATAAGCTGGTATAAATAAAATGATGAAAATATAATCCAACAAATAAGAAAATAACTAATAAAACTTATGCAAAAGTTGAGAGGTTATGGAGTATCAAGAGATAAGGATTTCTTTCCTTCCAATAGGTAAAGACAGCTTGGTTTTGCCATATAGATAACATTTGTCTATTACAGATAAGGTATCAGTTCAGACTCAATTTTTATTATTTCATGAAGTTGAAATAATTTCCTTTAATTGAAAAGATTAGAGTGACTTTTCTTAACTGGAAGTTGCCTTCTGTGGAAAAGTATATACATAGATATCGGAGTAGATTTTTTAAAAAAGTTTTTTGCTTCTTTGCACCCAAGAAAATAATTCAATTCCATTCTTCCAAGAAATTAAATTGGAGGATGAGGTGAGGTGCCTAGCATTATGTAGAATTATACTCACTGCAGAACACAATGTATCACAAAATAATTCTGTATGCATGCAGTATTACTTGTAGGAAAATAACTGCTTAAGTTTATGAGCTAATCGATCATTCAAATACACACAATGAAAGAGAGACCAGTCTACACCGGTATTCCATAGTTTGTGTGATGTATTCCATTTTATAGGTAATCAAATACAGATCCAGTAGTAAATAATTGTTTAAAAGTTTATGTTAACCATAAAATGTAATTTTATTTATGTAGATAATGAAAAATGTATGAAAAACTATTTTGCCTTTTAGCTTCAAATTATTTTTTTAAACTACACCACTTGATTATAAGATATGAAGAGAAGCAAAAAGCTTGGCATGCCAGTGATTGTTTAACACCGTATTAGAAACTAAAGAAAACAGGTTGTAATCCAGGGCTCATAATTTTGTGTCCTGGAAATTGTAATACTAATGATTGGAAACTGTTCCACAGAAAAATAAGTTACTTCTACAAATGATGCAATCAGTTTCAAATGTAGTCGGTTAGAAAAAAACCTGCTGGTTCTCAATATGCCTCTGTTACCTGATTTCCAGCATTTGGTTTTGTTGTTGTTTTTGGTAGATTAGCAGCCATGTTCTTCAACTTTGATACAAAATATTTCCTTTACTGCTTTTTGAAGAGTCTGTAATAGATGATAAAACTGGTTACATGGAAGATACAATGAAGCTGAATGTAAAATACAGAAAGATAAAAGAAAGAAAGAAACAAAAAAGAAATGTAATTTATTTAACTTATTCTTAAAGGTATGTTTAATTCATTAAAAACTATAATCAGGTAAAGTGGGAGCTAAAATATCAAGTCAAGTAACAGGAATAAATGTACTGCTTCTTTAAAGGGGTTCTCACTGATCTTACACTTGTTTGGTTCTAGAATAACTGACCTAAAGTCAATGACTACACACTTGTGGAAAAGTAGTGCAAAATCAGATTATAACCCCAGTGTAATTACCAGAGTAATAGAGGGAGAACAGACCTAATTGAAATGACAGAATAGTCATTAGTCTTTGAAACTGCCCTACATAAAGTTCATGACTACTATAAAGATGAATAGTAAAATTATTTTTATAAATAAATTATATTGATATCAAGATGACATTCGCTATTTTATGCTCTTTTCTAAGTAATTCATCTCTTAAAAGTTTAATCACACTTGTTGCAGAAATCTTTAGGTTATTCGTATGTCAGATTTCTGACAGTTCTGTACTTGCGAAGTCAAAAAATTAATATCATAATTTTGCTTTATTTGCAGCATCTGGCGAGGACCGAATATAAACTGCACAGACAGTTCAGGTTATACTGCCTTACATCACGCAGCGTTAAATGGACACAAGTAAGTGCCTCACATTTAGTTTTTATGTAGAATGGTATTTAGCTGTGTAACATAAAAAATATAGCATAGCACTGAGGTTTTCACCAAAAGTTGGCAAACCTTGTCTTACTGAAAGTGTCTTATTTCCCAAAGGCTACATTAACATAGGATGCTTTGACACTGTCATCAATATCAGCATGTAGTAATGACAAATGGGAAATGCAGTTTATAAGTTATTGCTTCTATACTGCTTCTAAATGCTTCCTCAATTTTGAGTAAATTTACTACTGTTACTGCTAGTTGTGGCTCTAGTGCTTTTTTAGTTGCTGAGAAATTGCAGCAGAAAATTTTGTAGTGCACTTTTTTGTGTTGAATGTTTAAGGAAGCAATGTTGTGAAACAAAATAACAGTATTGATTAGTCATTATCATAGCAAAAGTAACATGGGAAGAATATTTTCTTTATTCTCCTACACTTGGAAGTAGAAAAAAAAAAGGCTATTACCTCATATGGGACCTTACAACTTTTCCTAAATTGCTGCTGTCCATCCAAGGTACCACATGCACATCTCAACAAATTTAGGGAAAAGCGTGCAAAATCCCTCCTAAAGGGCACTGCACAGGCACACCAGTGCAGGTGAGCTGTTAAAGGCCTTGAAAAAAGTCTGGAACCTTGCTACACATTTTGTTTTACACCTTGTAGTTAGTTCTGTGTTACCTCTGCTGTTACATGTTGCCTCTTGCTACATATTATCTCCATTGTATTAGTATGCCAACTGCATTAAGGCAGAAAAAGAAAGATTTTAACAGAGTCTAGAAATTTCTGGTGCAGTGGACCCCCCTGTAACCACGGTAAGAGCTTGCCCCACTTAATGCAGCTCAGCTATCCTGGTGTCAAACTGATGGTATTAACACTGACTTTTCACTAAAGAAAATTTTAACATAAAGATTTGGGTAGTTCCTCTGTGGGAGATAAGGAACTGATCAAAACTCAACTGAAATTAAGAGTGATATGAACTAACTTTAATGTGATTTTGGACTATTCATAAGATAATATATGTGTTTAATGTACTCATTGCACCATTTTTGCGTTCTTCCATGAAAAACTAAAACTTTAGGATGTATCTTTATATTCTAGAAGCCTGCATGTTTTCTTTAGGAAAGGTTAATCTTTTGGTGAATATAGGATATTCTATTTCTAAATAAATATATGATGTTAAAATACTGTTAGATTAGATACTGAGCATTTTCCAAAATTTAGGTATATTCAGAGTCATTAATTAATATATTTTTACCTCTATGGAAATAGTCTAAGTCCTTAATATGGTCTGTTAAACTCAGTCTTTTGTTCATAAGTTATGGATTGTTTCTTGTGCTGTTGCTCATTTTGACTGACAAAAACTGATGTGGTAGCTTGCAAAGCTTGCTCTTGGTCTTAGAGGAAAACTGGTTTTAGTATGTTTAAAACTGACAATAAACCAAGAGTATGCAGCAAACTAGAAAGATTACTGTATAAACACTGAAACTATCAGATATTTCAGGTGAATCCTAGCAATATGGACTATAAAATTCTCAAAATATACAACATCCACATAGTGTTTTCAGACACAGTGTTGGTCAAATTTCTGCTGAGGTCAGAGAGGTCTTAAAAATGTGGACTTATGTACAGCGACAGATATAACTGCAGCTTTTGAAAAGTCCAATACTGGCTGCTATGACCCCTTACACTGACAGCAGGGTAAGTGGCACTTGCTGATACCACATTTATACCTAGTTATATTAAAGTGAACTGAAATACATCATGAGGTATATCGTGATAAATCTTGAAGTTTCAGGACCTGTTACCCAAGCCATCATACTGATCCTGTTGCACTGTCAGCAAGAGAACTGGACAGACACCTGGTGGTTCTAATTTTGTCAGTCACTACAAATAACAAATAAATAGCTTTACACTCTATTTCAAGTTTCAAACTTGATATTCAAAATCAAAAATACATACAGTCTTTTGATATAATAATCTTCCCAAGTTGGGGAAGTTCCTGTCCTTTAAAAACTTTTGGGGTTTTATTTTTCCCTCACTTAATATTAGGTTGAACCTGAGAGATTTCAAAGTTTTTCAGGAAAAGTTAGAGCATAAGTCTTGATGACCCAGTCAATAATTTTTGGCTGGGATACTTGTTGGACACCAGTGTTCAAATTCCTGCTTGATCACTGTATGTGATGAGTTCCCTCTTCCTTTGTTATTCTGAGATAGTTCTCTTTCCTTGAGAAACTGTTCTGCTTTATACAAGTAATTAAATCTTATCTGGGACAAGTACTGGAATCTCAATCTCCCTAAGTAATTTTACTTAGCCCAGTAATGCTACTGGGCTAAGAACTCTTGGTCTTCTCTCTGAAATTTGTTTCTACAAAATGAAAAAGTTCTGACAAAGTGCTAAAAAAGAACCACCCTAGATAAGTGTGATGGGTCAGGGCATTCTTGAAGGATGAAGGAGATATATGTTCTATTTTGTAGCTTGAATCTTGCAATAGACTCTTCCCAATAGTTTGCTTATCAGTTTGCATCTTTAGATTTCATCTGTGGACGGGTTTTTTGCTGGTTTTCTCTCAGTTCAATTTATGCTTCCTTTGTTTTGTGTCCCTTTCAAACAACTGTGAATCTCTAGCTTTCCTTAGACCATCTACCACAACACCAACTATTATTGTATGAGAAGTCTGTCAAACCTTATGTGTACTAAAATGTTTCCCTCAAGAGTCAGTGTTCTGGAACTTTCTGTGTAGCAAAAGTCTTACTGTAGTGGTGCTGCTCTTTCTTGGTTGTTTTCATGTTATTTGACCTTGTCAGGAATAACCAAAATCTGGCTTAAATTCTCCTCAAATCTTAGATGTGATGACTCCAGTGTCTTTGAAGTCAACCAAGAGGTTTTTTTTCACCTGGATATATTTCCTCATAACTCACCATGTTTTTCTCTCAATAGGCAGTTAAACAAGGTTCCATCAAGTTTAGGAGAATAATTGCTTCAGATTTATCTTCTGTCTTAATTTGTAGTCAGGGGTTTCATTTTCAGTCATAACATAGGCTATGCTGAGCTCCCTCTCTCAACTGATTTTTTCAGCCAAATCAGTAAGTCAGTGTTTCCATATGCAGTAAAAAATATGCATAGAACTGCCCACACTGCTTCATAGATTTTGTTAGCTTAATAACTAATGATGCCTGACTGTGTCAAGCTATGAGACGACAAATGCAGCAACAAGACAGAATTTATTTACTTTCTGACACACTCGATAACATTTTCATACCACAGTTAATTTTTACATTTAGCTTTTGAAGTACAGGAGACTGCTTAAAAATCAGGAATGCGATATACCAACTTATACTAATCTTTCATTTAATGTATGGTAAGTGACACCAAAAGCACTTAAAGGAATGTAAGAAGAATTAAAATGATAGTAAGTCACTTCTCTCACTGCTATCAGGAAGCTGCATGTGGGAAATGAAAACAGCAGCTGTTATTTCATTGAAGATGGTATATATCTATCTAGATCATCCTGAAATTGTTTTCTAACTATCTTTGAGATAATGCTTTAAAGAAGAAGAAAAATTGTTACTTAAGCCTTACTGCAAGAATTGTGTCCATAAAGCGACTCTCTTGTCTTCTTGCCTCCAGAGCTCAGCAGTGATGGGGACAAGAGTACTTCTGCCTTTAGTGTCTGGAAGGTTTGTCTTGAGGGACATGCACATGGCCTGGACTGGCAAATTCTAAAAATGATTCTGTGGCCAGGTGATCCTATTGAAAGAAACAGATTCAGAGAACTGATGATAATACTGTTGATGGTATTCATAAGAATGACTGAAATTAATAACATTTGGGCTATGTTTTTCTATCTAATTTTTAGAAATTATTGGTCTTCACTTTTTTTTAGCTGTGTTACTTGAAATACAGGGTTTTTTTCTGTTATCCAGGATAAAAATTTTGGTAAAATGCATGTTTGTGGAAAAACTTAATAAAATAACCTTCCCGTCAATTTTTAGATTTGCCTCCTGTTTTCCAGGGATATAGTTCTCAAATTACTTCAGTATGAAGCATCAACTAATGTGGCAGATAATAAGGGTTATTTTCCTATTCACTTGGCTGCTTGGAGAGGAGATGTAGATATTGTGAAGATTCTCATCCGTCATGGACCATCACACTCCAGAGTGAATGAACAGGTGAAGTGATAAAAAATATTTGTGTACATTGACAGAAAAGAGTACAACATATTCTTTAGGTCTGAAAAATCTATAGCCAAGTTTAAAAAAGTCTATTTTCCATTGTTTCAGTAATTTCTTCTCTAAGAGTGATGAAATCTTCCATTATAAGCATACCAGGTACCTTTGTTCTGGATAAGCACTGACCTAAAGAATATTAGATTTTGAAAGTATGGAAAAACCTGCTTGTTTTTGAAAAATTATGTGAAGACATAGCCTATACATCTTTTATATATGGATGTAAATTTGTGTAAACTCTGTGTCTTTTTTACTGTATTAAATATTAAATTCATGAAAACATTTGAGATAAAATTAAAATCCTTGGTATATTTTAAGTGTACTGTAAATTAACAGATATGCAGAGAAATGACAAACCAGATGGACTGTATGTACGCAGATGCAGCAGAAAGGACAGACATACACCAAGAAAAAATAATGAGAGTGGATAAGGGCAGTATAAGTATGTTGCATTCTGTTGTCAAATGTATGGTACACCCTCTGTTTTTATTCTGTATATTTTTATCTGGTCCATTCATAGTGCCATTATTTAGAAATAGAAAGGAGGTGATTAAAATTTGACACCAGCTATAGTAGGCTGAACTGCTTCAAGCCTGGAAGTAGGCTGTGAAATATAAATAATCATTAAGCTATGGAATTTGCCAAGGTAACTGGGGAGTTGTTGGAATGTAAAGGTGGAAGTCAGCTCGTGAATCAGATGTAAACTGTAATGTCTACATTGCCTACATTGCACCATCTGGTTCCACAGAGGTCTGGTCAGTGTAGTCACAATAGGGTTGTTCAAGTGATCAAAAGTAAGGCAGGATTCAATTACCCAAACACAGGAATCCAGTACTTCCTAAGGCCCTACAGTAACTGACATATCTACATGGGCCTCAAAGTATGAGAGAGGATGCTCAGACTTTCCAGATGCAGAGTGTGTGATGAACTCCAGGTAGGGTAACACCTAGTACACTACAGCACCTCAAATGGCAAAGTGCAAGCTAACAAATGAATGGCACTCTTAGTGCCTACATTAGTGTGGCCAGAAGGCAAATGGTGAGAAAATAAGAAATGTGAGACCTAGATTTCAAACACTTAACCAGTGTGAGATGCCATGCCTTGAATAATCTGTCTGATATCTGAGGTTATATACTTAGCCATTTGAATCCATACAATAACTGTGATATGAATATAGGAAATATAGGAAAATAGTGTAATAAAATATGCCCATGTGCCAGTCTTCTGGGAAATCCTATAATACTCTGTATCATCCAAGAAAAAACACAAACTCCCAGATTTGTCATTCTGTGCTCTGAGTTGCAGATTAGGAGTTTCTCCAATTTTCTCATCTCATTAGCTATTTTATGTAAGATAAAACCAATTGAATTGTAGGATTACCTTTTGTCAAGGAGAGGATGTTTTCCAGGTTTATTTATGCAGCAAAGCAAAAAGCAACTTTCTGTTGCAATTACCTGTTTTCTTGAAGAGATTCCGTATACTGACAGAAAACTGGAAGTATGTAGGAACTTCAGAGAAGGGGATAGTGAAAAAGATATTTTAGTAAGATCAGAAGCAGAAATTTAAATTCAAACCTACTTCTCTCCCCAATCTAACATATACATCCAGACTTCTAGAATATTCTTGAACTTGATTAGATGTGTTGTATCTGGTTTGATCATTGGAGCAAATAAGCAGGAATACATCTGATTATATACCCCAGTTACTCAAACAAGTCATCCTGCTGTCTATTCATTTTACCCCAAAACTTTATAACAGAAAATGTGTGAGCAATCCTCCCAAGAAATGCTGCACCTTAACTCTTTTAAGGGAATCTTGTTCATATTAATCTTCGAAGTTAAACTCAAGCACAGAGTTTTTCTGACCTTGTAAATTCCTTGGTGTTCCACTCTAGCCAATGACCAGCTTTAGTATGTGGACTACTTTGCTGGCACCTACTTTCTGCAGCTAATTAGCACTCTATGCAGGAGAATACTACCTGTACCAAGAAAAGAGGGAAATGCCATGTTGCTGTAGAGCCACCTCCGCCCACATGTCCTCAAATAACACCCGTGTGGCATCTTCACCCTGACACCTGTTGTGCATTCTTATGAGCCTGTAGGTTTCTGAGGCTTTTGCTTACTTGTGAGTAGGCTCTCTAAGGCAGGTGAGTCCTCATAGCTCTCACATCTCTCACATCTGTGGAGCTGAAGCTACAGCTTATAAGAAATCCTGGCCTATTTTTTTTTCCCTTCCTTTCTCTTATGAGAGTTGAATAGAAGAATAGCCATTTTTCATGAGACTTTTTCACCACAGCAAATAGTGTACTTAAGTCAGCCTTTTTTTCCCCATTTTTTGTCACGTTGGTTGGTTGTTTTTTGGTTTGTGTGTTTTTTGTTTTTTTTTTTAAAAGGATCACATCAGGAATGTAATTCTTTTGAGTTTAAGAAAATAATTTTGTTCATGATTTAAAAAGAATTGCAACTAATTTGTAATACATTTTTGCTTTTCACCTGTC
>JAWWLZ010000042.1:46393966-46444844 GCA_035041345.1 Poliocrania exsul | reverse complement strand
GATTTCTTGATCTTTCTGTTTCTAGAATAATTCAGTTGTAGGGTCTATCTTGTAGTTTCTAACATATAATGAAGTATCTGAAATTTCTACAAGCATTCCAATCTTTTTCTTCAGCACTAGATGTATTTATTATTCAGCCTTTGGACATCAGATTTGAAGCTCTAATCACAGAATTGTAACTTGCATGCAGATATTTTATAGCAGATTAACTGCTCACTGCAATGGCTGTTAATACATAAACTTTCTGGACTCCAGGAATAATTGTTTATGCTTCGGACTGAAATGATAGGCAGTAATACTAAATTATTAGTAATTTCTTCAAGAATACTTTTTCATATCTTTCAAATATTGCTTCAAAATAGTATGTTACTTCAGAGATATGAAGACAACCTACCTTAAAATCTGTAGAGTTACACCTGAGTTAGCTTTGTCCTCATAACAGACATGTCAGAAATAACAGAACTTGTGGGAGCGGCGAAATCACATAACTTCAATTCTTAAAATATCATATTCATCTTTAAACAAATTTCTTCAGGAGAAAACTCATAACACTGACAGATGTTCATGTCCATCTTTCCATGAGGGGTGAGAAGAGGAAGATAGTTTCTTCCTGTTCAGGAAATACACTGTTAGAGCCTCCACTCTCTTAGGAGTCACTTTGGGAATGCTGAACCAACTGTGTTTATCTGGTAGACATTCCTTCCTTTCCTGAATTTGAAGATGGCAGACTCTGTCAAAACCTACTTAAAACCTCTCTCCCCACTAAAACCTCTTGATTCCAAGGTGGTTTATTTTATATCAGTAGTACTGAATTGTCAAAGCAGATAAATTTAGAGGGCAGTTAAACAAATTTTAATTTACTCTTTGAAAGTTAAAAATTATTCTTTTATAGCTGAATTGAGTTGATTAATTTACATTTTGAAGAGGGAAGGGTGTTGTACTAGGGTTTTCATTAGGTAGTACCTCTTAGATCTGAAAACGCAATATATACAATGACTGTTCTGACATTAAATATGTAATTTAATTATCAGGTTGGATTCTTCTGCTCCATTTCAGTGATACCTAGTTCTTTATAATTTTGTATCAGCTTGATTTGCCATGAACTGAAATGTAGCTTTAATTTGGTAAATACAAACCATAGAAAAATGGTCAACAATATACATTTGAAAATAATATTTTACTTTACAACATGCTGTTTTAAAATATACTTTTCTGTAAGTATGCCTTTGCATGCAAATTCAGCTGGATATTCTTTATCTAGAGGGAGCAAATTTCAGTTACCTGCTCAGCAGCAGTGATTTGGACTGTTTCATCTCTGTGTCTATACCTATCTATCACCACATTTTGAGAAAAGGGCCATAGCAAATTTAATTTTTATGTCTCTCTGAAAATTTAATGAGGATACTTTTAGCTACAGTATTAGATTGTTGGTGTAAGATTCCAAATACTTTAAGTAGTATCCTTAAATTCTTGAAAAAAAATAATCAAACATAAGTAGATATTGGACAGATAGTTACAATTGTAAACATGTATTTTGCTATTTACCTCACAGAATATAAATATAGTTATACATACAATTTTTTTGTGTAACTATTTCCATTGGATATATACAGTAACTGTAGGCAAAAATTACCATAATTGGCCATTTTGTGTGCCATTATCTGATTTTCATACTTAATTGTACACAAAATTAATCTGCAATTGCTGGTTCCTCTATTTGTAGATGAAATATTGAAAATCGAAAATTAAATTTTACTAAACTGTGCTTGTGATGTGTGGGTATACCACTGTACATTAGAAGTCACTAAAGCACAAAAAGCTTATCACAGGTAGATCATTTGAGCCATGTAGTATTGTGATAGTATATATTTTCATCTGAATTTATGGTCTGTACAACAAAGAAAGAGCACGTGATGGTCTGAATAATGCACAATGATTCAAATACTAGTTGCCAAGCCAGGTCTGCCAATGGAAGCTTCTCACTCTCTCCCTGGCTTTTCTCCAGCCTCTCTCTTGCAATTTAGCAGTCTCTGATCTTGTGTGGTAGTGTAGACACCCAAAGAGTTTAACTGCAGCATCAATTTACCTGAATGTATTGATCTGTCTCTACTGTTTCCCAAGTTCATTTGAGTCACTTTAAACTACCGGAAGAGATCAAAATGACAGCAATGTTGTTAAAACCACAAACTCAAGAATTAAGTTCTTAGTTATACAATTATAAACACCATAACAAAAAATAAAGGTTTTTCCCCTCTCTGCCTTTCTAGTTTGTACTGTGCAACATGGATATTCTTATCCTACCTGATTTAGGAGTAAGAGTCTAAAGCCTCATTTCTCTGAATCTCTCACTCTTACTGTCTTTCAAAAGACATTTTTTCTCTTTTTTTAAGTTCTCATCTCTTGAACTTTCCCCAGTTGTTTCCTTGAGATTAGAACTGTGGATTGAGATTTATCACTTCTCCTTGCTTTGGAATTATATTTCTACCTTTCTTTAGTATCTTTTCTGAATTTACATTAATTTTCTATTTGTTTATATGACACAGCTTATTGGCTTTCTACTTTTAGAGCATTTCGTAAACTGTCATAACTTTCATAAATCATGTATCAGAAAAGGCATTCAGTGTACATGCTTTTAAAATTTATAGTCTAGCCTATTTTAAGGCTTCATAGAGATTATATATATGAATAATATAGATGGCATATAGAATTCAGAGAGCTCTGTAAATTACTTCCTTCCTCTTTGCCTGAAGCTTTTTGTCTTCTTGAGATTGCAAGGATATGGATGGATATGGAAGAAAACAATTAAAGCAGATACTGCTTATTCTCAATATTCATTATGTTTATTGAATAGTGTTTCAGGAAAGACTTGGGAGGCATTGCTTTATAAAGCAAAAATCTATTCAGTTCACAACATACACATACTCATATGCCCTAAAAATCACAGGTATATTTCCCTGGAGCCCTGAGAAGACTTAACTGCTTAAGTGATTTGTTACATCTTTCTACAGTTGCTGTTTTGTCTTCTTCAAAGCTTTAATTGTTGTCTTGATAGTAACTTTTTATGGTGATACATGAAACTAACCTTTTGTCCGTAAATTCACTTCTCTAATAAAAACTGATGGTACAAACAACAAAAATGAGAAGAGAGACTTCAGTGTTAGAGTGTTTCTAAGAGAAGGACTCAACTATGATTTTGGGAGCAATTGAATCAAGGAGGCTTACAGATTTTGGCATATCATGAGCTACAAGTTTTTTGCGGGCACATTGTTAAAAATTAATTGGGTACAATGTGGACACGTAGGGACCTGATCTGCTTGAGAGCCACGAAGCTGAAGTATTAATGTACTATTAGTAAAATTTTAGTGGAGTAATTTTGAAGCATTTAACATACATTACCATACATTATATTACAAACCCTGCCTCTATAGTGATCTCATGGAGGCAATTCATAGAAGCTGAAAAATTGTATTGTGTGATTAAACATGAATTTCTGAAGCTTTTATTTTGTTTTAACAGAACAATGAAAATGAAACAGCACTGCATTGTGCAGCTCAGTATGGTCATTCAGAAGTCGTTGCTGTTCTACTGGAAGAGCTGACAGACCCTACAATAAGGAACAACAAGCTGGAAACACCTCTGGATCTGGCAGCACTGTATGGGCGTCTGCGTGTTGTAAAAATGATCATCAAAGCGTATCCAAACCTGATGAACTGTAACACAAGAAAACACACTCCTTTGCATCTTGCTGCACGTAATGGTCACAAAGCTGTCGTACAGGTGCTTCTGGAGGCTGGAATGGATGTCAGCTGCCAAGTTAGTGTGTAATTTATTTCTTCCTTTCTTCCTTTCCTTACTTTCCTTTATAATTAAAATATGATTCAAATGAAATAACACCTTACTTTTTTTCTTTAAAATACACTTGCATTTACTTTGTTAGAAATGCTGCAAGGTGATACATGAAACAGATTTTTTTTTTTATAACACAAATAATGTGTTCAAAGGGGTAAGTCAAGAAAGATGCATGTCTTCAAAGCTGAGTGCATATTTTAATTTTGTCTTGAAACGTGTAGATAAATCATATCAGCTGTTCATGTAAGTGTATATAAGTACATTTTCTACAACAGTGGCTGTAAAGATACTAAACTGATTTGCTAAATCTGTGGCTCTTTGTGGTCATAGCAATCTGAAACAGTGTCTGACTGAGAACTCATTTTCCTAAGGCTATCACATGCTAAACTGAAAGTTCCTAAGTAATAACAATTTTGATTTTCTGCATTTCTGTCTTGTTGCATAAATCTGAAAGAAAATTCTATAGCAATGTACTCTTACAGCTACTGACTCCAACCTGTTAGCTGCATCTAGTTCTATGCACAGTAAGTTATAATGACGTAAAAGGAATCACTTTAAATAAAATAGACATAGATGAGAACAAATACAAGGTACAGCAGCAGTAAATTTTATGTTCATTTCTTGGTACCAGAAAGTGTCCAAACCTTTTATCTACAGAGGATCAGATTCTGTTATATGTGAAGTATTGCCTCAATCTTTTGATTTCTCTTGATTTGATTGATGGCAGTGTATTTGTATTTAAAGTGTATTTTATCTTCAGATTTAAAATACCTTTCTTGATGTCCAGATAGATAATATGCTCTGAATTGAGGTTGTTTCAGGTTTACATGTATTTTCAGATAAACAAACCAATCAAACATAATCACATCTATTTTAGAGTCACATTGAGACTTTCTCTACCCCTTAACAAATCTTGTGTATTTTGCCTAATCTTTGGCTAAGTTTTATATCAATTTTAAGTGCATTTAATCAAACATCTTAGTCCACAAAATTCCCTTTTATATAGAAAGATTATAACTGCATTCTGTGCACTTTTATTTCTGAATTCTTCCGTCAAGGTCTTGCTTTTCAACTCTTGAGGAAAAAAAAAGTGAAATGGGGAGGAGAAGATAGATTTTTAAAAAAAACCAAAAGGAAACAACAAAGCAAACCAGAAAATATTAGCATATTTTAAGATTAAAAATGGATATTCTTATGTAGCTTGAAAATGAAATGTAGTGAAATTGGTTTGTTACTTTTATTATCTCCAGTGTGTTTTGACTTAGTGTTGTTACTTGCTTCCAATTATTTTAAAGTGAAACACTTTCATATGGTTTACCTATTTGTGTATATGCTTACCCTTATGTATTCAATGTAATTTGATTTTGATTTTCTTTTCTTCTTTACTAGAAAGAGATACGGTTGCGAAGTTTAATACAAGCTTTTTTTTTATCTGTCCTTTACTATTACATCTTCAGTAAATTAGAAAAGTTTAATGCTAGAGCAACACATAACAGAACTCTCAAATGTATGTTTCTGAATATATAATTTCTCTTCTATCTGTTGCAAATGAATGAGGAAAAAGTCAGAAAGAAACTGATGCCTGAATTGATATTTAAGAAATAGAATAATTGAAGAAAAATAGCCTCTGTCATGGCAACTTACTAACTGACGGTTACATGAGGGCAAAATATTACACAATGCTTTTATGAAATGTGTTCTTCCTCTTATGCAATCTAGATAATTTTAGCACTACTGTGAATTCTCCTAAGCCATTTTTATCTATAGTTATACCAAAAGTTTTGCACTGGTCGTTGAAAAATACAGTGATTCTAATTTTTTTGCAATCTTTTTAAGAATGAGAGGCTCTTTTAATAATGGTGATATGTTTGGCATTTATACTAAAATTATAGGGCTTACTTGTGGCTTTTTAATTTATTTTTATTCTATTTGCTTTTAAGTAATTTATATTCTTAGAGATTTTGGTAGGTATTCAGAGGCAGGGGGATTTGTTTTATTTTAATTTTTTGTACTAGTTTATCTTACTTCTTCTGTGTTTGTCCTCTTTGCCATAAGGAACTATAATCTATTTATTTTCTCACCATTATACATATTCTCTATCAATATGCTCCTTTTCATTCAGCATCTTAGCATATTGGCAAGTTGGCTCTTTACATACTGTTAACTTATTACTTCTATAGCCTCTGAAAAGTTCTGTTGATGATTACTGGCAGCTTATTAAACTAAGCAGAACTTACAATATCAGCCTGTAACTTAAAACTGACTTGACTTTTGTTATTAGTTAAATTGATCTGCAAAACTGATTGGGTAAGGACAATATACAAAGTAAAATCTTATGTGGTAAATCAGTTGTGTACATTCACATATGTGAAAGGAATTTATCACCATTAAAGAGTTCCCAGCATGTTGAGAGATAATTATAGAAGTAGCCTGTCTCCTATCACTCTGTAATTGTGAAGGTATATTTGTTGAAATGGCAAGTTTACTTTAGCCATGTTATCTTTCTCTTCTGTACTCCATAAGCTCTCTTAATCATAACAAATACTTGGGCTAAGAAAAGACAGCATTTAATTTTTTAATTAGTCACACATTCACTTCTCAGGTCTATCCAATATCCTTCAATCTGAAATTATTTAAAAATGGGCAATACAAATTTACTTCATCTCTTTTATGCTGTGAAGTTTTCATTTAATTGGAACATATGGAAAATACACAGTTTTGGGGTGAGTGATAGATTCTGGGCCCTCAGTTCACACAGTTCAGTGTATTTTGTGCAAACAGTAGTTTAATAATTGTAAATACCTTAAAAACTTGGCCTCTTCTGCTTATCCTACTTTCATCTATCCCTATTTGCCTTCCTTGTCTGTTCTAATAATGATGGCAAGTTCTACTGCTTGTTGCTATAGTTCTCATGCAAAAAGCTGTCCCCCTTTCTTTCTAATGTCACTATGTGTGGAGGATATTCCATGAATAAATTTGTAAAGCTACTATTCTGTCCTTGTGGTTCTGTCTGAAATCCATATCAAAACTATAGCAAACTGCTCATGAATAAGGACTAGACAAGTGACCTAATTAAAAGCTCTTGCATATTCACATGATTTAAAAACAAGTTTGTCATTATTAAAACCCTTGATGCTTCTATGTGAGTCTGCAAATTATATGCCAAGTTGATTACTGTATCATCGTGCTCCTACTGACAATGTCCTTCTATCCTTCCTTGCTTTGTGTGTCCATTGGACCTGTGTTCAGCTGTAGGCTACTTGGGGTAGGTACTGTTTTGTTATATGCTTAGCACAATTTGTACTCTAGTTATCTGATCTGTATTTCATACATAGAAAACTTATGGCAAGGAATCAATATATAATCCATTCATGCAAACTCAAGTAGAGTTTAGCTACTGTATCCATGAAAAAATGCCAGCACTTTTGCATTAAGTATCACTGGGAAGAAATTTCCAAAACTAATGGTAGTGTTCACTTTGCCAGGAGAACATGATCCAAGGCACTGAAAGCTTCAGTGAATATTGTCGGTGTATCTTAAGCTCACTTACTGTAGTATAGACAAGAACAGTATATTGGTGCACAAGTTATAAGTGAAAAAGGTCTACCTAAAAGCTCAATCACATCTTAAATAATATATTATTTGCAACTATATTTTTTAATTCTCATGATTTGTGTAACATGCTCTACTACACAAGAAAAGAATGTTCCAAACCTACTTCTACCTTCAAGTAATAAGCCACAGGTACATTCACAAAGACATAGATACTCAGTCACTCCTTAGAATTTCCCTTGGCCCTATTCATCCTGAGGCTCAGCATTTTCTCTATGTTAAAATGGAGTTTGGTAACTGAACTCTCTCGTAACAAGGACATTTCTGCCTTCTGGATAGTTTTTGGGTCGAGGGATCTGATTCCCTTGTTAGTTATTCACTATTACCGTGAAATCCTGCCTAGGGCTTTTAAGATTTATGTCAGTATTCATCTTTGTGACATCTTATGCAGGATTACACATCTGCATCTTACAAGTATGCTTTCAATCTCCATATTCTCAGGCCAATTTTAGTTCAGTTTCGTGGTAATATTTCCTATTTTTATTCAGGAAATCATCTTTATAGCATACAGATCATTGCACTGTTTATGTGGAGTTTATATGGAGTGCTTTTTAAATTCCTCTTTTGAGTAGACTATTGGTAATATGTATCTCATTTTAGAGATATGGCATTCATTAGATTTGTCAGATAGCTCAGAGTTGTAATGCATAAGCTGCTCCAGAATGCAGGACAGTGCAGAATGCCTGTAAAGCATTTCAAGATTGTGTTCAGATGGGACAGGAAATATCACAGTAGAATAGACCAAGAAGCAAGAAACTACATAAGGGAAAACCCTGGCATTTGCCTTTGGATTCCTCTCCCAACATTAAGAATTACATGTGTAGAGGTGGCTTATGTTTTTGTACTCTATGTAAAGCAGAGCTTTCGGTTCATTGATACAGAACTGTCTTCTGGCTTTCAAGTTAGATTTGTTTGCCTTAGACATCTACAGGAAATTTCCTCTTCTCATGTTAGTTGTCATTCCATGTTTTATGAGATATATGCTTTTCATCAAGGAAAATATTACTTGCCTTTCCTCCAGTGGGGAATTTTGATCAATAGAAAGAACTGCTGCCAGTGACAATTATAATATGAGGATCCTTCCATCCTTTAACTGAGTAGTCTAAGTATTGATCCTCTTCTTTGTCCTCAAACCTGTTGGTTTAGCATGCCAGAACACTGATCTTTTTCAGTCTCAGATCATGCTAGAGCAATGGATTCTAGATAGCTGTTGTCACTGAAGTGTGTCCATTTTTTTTTTTTCCATTAACGAATCTCCTCATTAGTACAGAATGATCTCTGCAATTTTAGTCAAGATGGAGCTGGTTTCCCTCCTGCAGTTCTTCCTCATGGAACTAAAATTTAGTGTTCAGGCCTCCTATAACAATTGAACCTCTATGGATTTCATTGTTGGTGTATACATCACTGAGTAGTATCTCTGGCAGAATCACAGAATGACTGAGGTTGGAAGGGAGCTCTGGAGGTCATCCCTGTTCAAACAGAATCCCATGGAATAAGTTGCCCAGGACCACATCCAAGCAACTTTTGACTATCTCCAAGGATTGAAACTCTACAGCCTTTCTGGACACCCTGTACCAGGGCTCAGTCACTTGCACAGTAAAAAAATGTTTCCTTGTACTCAAATGGATCCTACTGTGTTTCAGTTTTAATCCATTAACTCTTCTGTCACTGGACATGACCAAGCCTGGCTCAGAGTTCTTTATACCCTCTCTTCAGATGTTTGTACACATTGATCCTCTATATGCCTTCATCTGTCTAGGCTAAACAGTCCCAGCTCTCACAGCCTTTTCTCACAGAATATGTGCTCCAGTCTCTTGATCATTTTAGTGACTCTCTCCAGTAGCTCCCTATCTGTCTGGTACTGGGGAGCCCAGAAATGGACAGAATATTTCAAGTGTGGCCTCACAAGTGGTGAACACTCTTGACCTGCTGTCAACCCTCCTCCTTCATGACAGGAAACTATGTTAACAGGTCCATCCAAGAGTCTTGAGGTTTACTTACATCAGTAAGTGACTGATCCAAAGGAAATGCTGTATCACACATAGAGCATAATAGGCTGTATCAAAGTCTTTTTCAGGATTGCTGATGTCAAGCCTCTTTCTGTAATCAGAACTATTTAGTTCAGTGGCTTTTCTGCGAATTAGTTTTATTACTAGAAATATCTGAGCTGCACTTTAGTCTCTGTACAACCTTTGTTGTTGTACTGTCATTGCAGTTATCACATGTTGATGTCAATTGCAGTAACTGGAAATGTCTCATAGACACTGTGTATAGTATTCTGAAACCATCTGTAAGTAAATCTGAATATTTAGTCTTGTTCAGAATAAGCCTGTGAATGTTCACTGGACTGTTTCTGAAAAATAGAAAGATTAGAAATTGTTTAGAGATATGCATTTTGTATGTTTAGTCTCTTGCTGATTCCTTCTCCTCTGTTATAGTGTCCCATACCTTAAGCATGGGATCTAGATCTCACTGACCATTCTCTAGTTTATACGTCCATGTACTACGTATGAAGAAAGATAAATAATGAGTGTTCCTATTATAGACATAGGAAAGACTTTTCAAGCTCGATTGGTAGGGCATATATACACTTAAAATATGCTCTCATCCTGTGTCAGGATCTCTGATTACTTCTAAATATCCTGTCATTGCATTGCTGAAACTCTGATGCATTCTGACACAACTAATTAATTATGAGTCACTGTTTTGTTTCAGAGTTGGGTTGTTTTTTTTTTTTTTTTTGTGTGTGTCTTTAAAGTCTTTCCACCATAGGAAGTATGACAAGGCTGCATTTGGATAAAATATAGGAAAATCAAATTAAAACAGTAAAACCTTTAACATTTGCCCATAAGTAAATCTCAAAATCTAACTTACTATTAAAAAAAAAAAAAGTGGGGATAAGCCAGATACTCAGTGAGATGGAGAAGTGCTTTAGCTAGTGCTAATGCTATTGTATGGAAAGGCGTTCTATTCAGTGTTTTCAGTTCCAGTCAGCAGTATAAAATACTAAGAAAAGTAGCTTGTTAAGAGAGGAAGTTCATTGTTCAGTACTGTAAATTTTATTTGAGCAAAAGTCTGCTCATGAAGAAATCTGCAAAATTAAGTTCACAAACATCTGAGATAGAATCCAAATGTTATAGACGTAGGCATCTAATGCTGTTGGAGGTGCCTTAGGGTATGCAAAGCATCTGTATGAGGCAGATGTGAGGCAGATCAAATGGGAGCATCAACTGGATTATCAGCTGGGGGCCAGGTGGGATATCCTAGGGCATCTCTCACTGTGCAACTGAATTGACCTTCTAGGATGTGATCCAGTTTCAGATTAAAACATCTAATTGTAGATATCCATATGTAAATTGTCTGACTGCTGAACAGCTGATATAGTGATGATACTGACGTTATTGGTCAGATTTGCAATGCCTGTAATAGGCAGAAATATTACACAAATGCAGGTTTTTTAACTGGGAGCTGTATTACTTTCCTACTACATTTTCTTATATGGTTATTAATTTTATAGCAGAACTGACAGCATTTTTGTTGTTATCTTGAATAGTAATAAAAAATTACAGTACTTGTTCTTGCCCATTCAGTGTTTTTTATGTGTAGGTAAAATAGAGGGAAAATTATAAATGCTTCTTTTCTTAATGTATTCTTTACAAAAAGATTCATTGGTATTTTAATTTGCATTTTAAATGTCAAAATATTTCTTTTTCTAGACAGAAAAAGGGAGCGCACTGCATGAAGCAGCCCTATTTGGAAAGGTGGAGGTAGTTCGCATTTTGCTTGAAACAGGTAAATCTGAACACTGAAAAAATATCCTTAATTTTTCTAATCTGTTGTGTGCCTCCTCAAGTTTTGGTTATACCAACTACTTTTATCTTTATCACCCTTTGCAAATCTAATCACATGTACCTCTCTTTAAAACTCTGTTCTTTTAGAATAAGAAATTGCTATACACAGAGAACAAAGGGGATGCTTGCACTAAGACTCAGATTCCATATATGACTCAGTGTATGCCACTGTATTCTGAGAATAAATATATTCTGAGAACAAAATGGCTACATGAAATTTTGTTATTCATTCTGAAAGGCAGCCAAGAATATTCTTTCATGTAGAGACCAGGATGCTCATGTTCACATTTATTTCCTTCTGTTGGCTATCCCTAACAAAAACACCATCTTGCTTGCTCCTTCATTTCCTGGATAAACTTTGAGTGCTTGGGAAGAAAGGGGGAGACACTTAATCTCTGAGAATTGCATTTGTCCTAAAAGGACATGAAAATGGGGATGTAAAGTCCAAACAAACCCATCTACTACATAATAAGGATTTCAGAATTTTTTTGCAGGTAAATTGCTCATTAGACACCATCTTAGATAAATGAGAAGATCAGTGAAAATAAAATGATCTAGAAATAACTCCTCACTGATATGTGAACTTCCATTATGCTGAGCGATCTTGTTGGTCTTTTATTATCACTGCAAAATATTGCAAAAGAAGGTATGTCCTAATCACAACTCCTCATCTGAATCTCAACTAGTGTATACCTGATCTGAGATCTGTTTTCAGAAAAAAAAGAAGTCCTTCCAAGTTGCTTTTCTATTTGGATGAATAAGAAGGAGGCTGAAAGGCATCTTCACCTTTTTATTTCCTAAAAAAAGGAAGGACTGGAGAATATCACAGAAACATAGGAAGCCCTTTAGACTATAGAAAAAGAACACTTCTTATAGATTAATACATTACAGTCTCTGCCAGCATATAATTGTAGAAGACAGGATAGTAGAATATTCACTGTGGACTCCCTCAACCCCAAATGCTCTGCATCTCTGCAACACTCGCCACCTTCTGCTTTTTTACCTTACAATGCCCTTTTCTCTAGTTCTGCTTCAAAAAGACTCAGAAGATGTTAAAAGTTGGTGTGTCTGGCCTCTGAAAGTTGGCTGCCACTGCTAAACAGTGCAGCAATATTTTAACTTAATTTTCAGTGAGAAAAAAGAATCTTTTTTCACAAAACAAATTAGGAAACTATCCATCAGGTTAGGAAATTATTAGAACTGCAGCCTTCTCTGGTGAATGCTTTCAGAACATGCTTATAAATCCTACTTCCTCAGATTTTCTCTCTTCAGTGTCCTGAGAAGAATTTTACTTGGTTAGGACATTTCATGCCTTTAATTTTTATGGGAGTGCATCCAAAGTGAAAACCAACCTGAGTCTTCTACCATATGGCAAACATTTTCGAGGTAGCCTCTACAAAACAAAGATAGAGAGTCATTCAGTATCACGTGCAATGGTTACAATCACAGTTAGAGCCCATTACTGTGTCAGCAGCCTGAACAGTCAGTGAGGACATGCTGGAGCTGTTCACAGTGCCCTTATGCTACATATAGGTATTTCAGTCTATTCAGAGCAGGAATTTCAAAAATTAAGTACAACTTTATTAACATAAAGTTAAAAACTTTTTCAGTATTGCTCCCAAAACACATAATGGTACTATGAACTAGAAAGTTCCCAATGAATTAAAGCAGTTTGGAAAAACATTCAGAGAATTTCTGGGGTTTAAAAAAATGTTCTTTTCAGGATGCCTATTTCTGAGAAACAGTTTGTTAAAAGAATCCTAGATTTGGTTTAAGAAGCTTACTTTATATCCCTATGAGTTACAGAAACATAAAAATCATCCATGTCAGCATGTGAATTTTAGGCTACTCAAGCTTTAAACAGTATGCTGTACTTCAGCTGTAGCACAGCTGTTAATCTGCTACAGTTGTAAAACCTATTGCTTTCAATTTGCCAGATAGTTGAGTCTGAGGCTACATTTCTAATCCAAAGCACTTGGGGTTAAAAATTCCACCATAGATAATTTTCTTTTTCAGGAATAGATACCACCATAAAGGACAGTTTGGGAAGGACGGTTTTGGATATACTTAAAGAACATCCATCTCAGCAGTCACTCCAAATTGCAGCTCTACTTCAAGGTAAGTCATATTCAGTTATACGTTTGTTGGAGACAAATAAGAACAGCATGGAGAAATATTAAGGTTTATTGTAATTTCTGCTCTTTAAATACTTCATTATAGAAAAGAGCAGTCTTTTTAATTAAAAACACAAAATTCTTGTTTGCTATTTGAACAAATATAAGTGGTTCATTTCAGAGTAAAGCTTTTTGTTTTTTGTGGACTGTAGTAATTAGCATGCTGTGTCATTTATAGCACTCTGTACATTCTTCATTATACAATAACATACTAATATTTCACTGCATTTCTATTAAGTTGTAATGACAACATACAATTGAAATGCTTGATTTTTTTCATAAATAACTATGATTGGAAGATGAAAGTGTTTTAAAACATTTCATTACATTTGTCTCATTTTCCTTACATTAAAAAAATAGTCCAACAAGAATCAGACAGTATCACTTGTTATTTTAACAGAAATAATGTAATTTTTTGTACATTCATTTGTTCTCGTTCCTCATCTTACTTTCGTGGTGTAAGAGGGATGGAAGTCCGTTGTTTACTTCAATTTTTTACTCTAGAAATGGCAGTAAGGTGATGAAACATGGAGTAGGACATAACTCAGGAGAGAATAAATATATGTTTAACACTATGGATTTTTTTTTCTGCATCTTCAGATTAGTCTTTCATTAACTACGTTTGACAGAGGAGTCCCCTGCAGGTATTACTGCTGCATTTCTATTTGTATTGCTTATTCCCACCTTTAAAGAAGCCATTTTAATCAGTTCAAGGGTGGTTCTACACATGAGCTAGATCCTACTTCAGTCTCCCACGTAACTGTATTTTATAAGAACATTTCCTAGAGAAAATGAGGTCATGTGGCCATCCGGTGTCCTTTCTTTTTTTGAGTGGCTTCCTAACTTGTTGCCCAGCTTCAGTAAAGTTTTCCAGTGAGATGATGAAGTGCAGATACAAAGCACCTGTAAGCGTAATGAAAATGTTTCAGGCTGGAGGAGAGGTATTCCTGTGAGAAGGAGATTCATATTATAGCTGAACTGAATTAACAGCTTGCCTTGAGGTCTCCCTCTCTCCCTCCTTCCTCTTTTCCCTCGCCCTTTCTCTCATTTCCCCCTTCCTCTTCCTGTACTTCCACTTACACAGTTTCCTTACATATTGCCTGCCTACAGGAGATTTCAAAGTGACCTGATACAGTTCATGAACCAATAAAATACAAACCATCTATTTATTATATCAAATATATTTAATAGTATATAAAATATTAAGAAATAATATTATAAACATACTTTTTGTTGTTTTAATGAACCTACTTTCTGTGTGATTCAGGTCCTAGAGTTAGCTCTGTCCCAGGTATCTGGCAGGAGGATATGGGTAAGGAATGTAGGGCTACGCCCTGTCAGGAGAAGGGAGTTCCTTCTTTGACTCAGACTCAAACTTCAACCTTTATGTCCTCACTGAGCTGCAGCATAAACATACCAGTATGTAGAGGAAAAGAGGGTTAATGTTATACTGAAACTTCTTCAGTGGCAGGAAAAGGGTCAGTTAGAGTTTTCACTGTCTTAGACATCCAAATCAAGATAATTCAGATAATAATCTAAGTTTTATCAGTAAGTCCCATCACCAAATAAACTAGTTTTCATTTCAGTGCCTCTTTATTGTTCTGTTTTCTCTTTAGTGTGATAACCTTGCAGTCTTAACCCCACTGGTGAACTTTTTCTTCAAAATACCTTTGCTCTATGAATAATAAAGCACCTGAACCTCTCTCAAGGGTTTCTCATGTTAGTGGATCAGTACCTGCCCTCAGTTTTTACCACACACACACACAAAAGAAATTTATCAATTTCCAGGCTTTTTGGTGCATTGTCATGAGATTTTTTTCAATTATGTTCCTTGAAAGTATAAAGATGACTGTTTAGCAGTTTCAGCTTGTATTAGTGTGATGATACTGTGCTTGTAATATGCAGCTGTTTATTTTTGCTCTCTCTACCTTATAGTCAGAAGTGCTGTGCAAAGATGAAAAATGGTTACAAAGACGCTATTCTGACTCTTAAAGAAAATCTGAGGAGCCCCTTAGAACCCACTTAGATTCTTTTTCATCAGCAAAATGTTCACTGAAGCTTTATCCATCAAAGATAAAATTCAAACTGTGAGCTGAAGTTGAAAAATAAAATCAGGAGTGGCAAGATTCAGTACTAGCACTACTGATGATACAATTGACCTGCCCACCTCTAAAAAGCCAGCTGAGCATATTCTTCACTAAAGTGTGGGCATTTATCCTATTTTAGCTGAAAAAAATCAGTGAAGCACTGGGATTCTGGGAATCCTGAATGTTCTCTAATTGAGTTCAGTGGTGGATAATGAATTCCATGCAAAGAAAGGGCAATTACTAAGAGAAATTTAGTGGCTTCCAAATACATTGCTGTTAAAGCTGCCGTCTTCAGATGATTGTCTAGAGAAGCTTACATGACTCCTTCATGTAGACTTACAGGAAAAAGAAATTAAAATTATGATGTCAGACAATTACTGGCCAGATTTTGTAATTTTCTTGCTAATTTTGTTCTTTATGAAGACATAATGACATTGAATTTATTCTTTCACCTTGTTGCCAGGACAGATTTTATTATCTAGCATTCTCATTAATTTTTACTGTTTCCCCCTTGCACTGTTATGAGTGTTACTGTACAGTTTATAGCATTAACATAGCATAATATTTGTCCCTGCAACAAAACACCAGCTTCTGAAATATGAAAACAAAGGCTGAAAGATGCATATGAGCAGGCTGGCAGAAATGACCAAGGAAATAGCGTGACTGGTATTACCAGGTAGGTTCTACACCCCTATATGAAGGGGGATAACAGATCTGTAAGAAAAGTGTAGAAAGAAAATGGGTTTGAGGATATTTATGAGAAACTTCTTTGAAGGAGATAAAGTAATTTATGTGTTTAGAAGCAGTTCAGGGAGGCAGTAATGCTTAATCTGTTGAGCTGATCCTAAAACCTACAGGGCTGGTAGCCACTTCTGAATGAATGTTCTCCCAGAATTTAAGAATTGTAAATATAAATTGCCCTCCCTTTTTAAAAAACGGATACTTAGAAAACTACATTTACAGTTTATAGGTTTAAAAGAAACAAAACCATTTGTTGGTAAGATTTTAGAAGTGATCCTAATGTGTTTGTGATCTTTACACCATTACTCACTATCCCAAGAATACTACAGTCAAAGTTTCTGCAAAAAAATTTCTTTGTGTTTGGCAAATCTGCTGTCTTTTTTGAGATGTTGGTGCTTTATATGATAGATGGAAAATAAATTAAATAGCCACCTTAAAGAGCAACATGAGAAAGGCTGAGTAAGCTCTATCTGCCTGAATGTTTTTTTTACTGTCTGTTTATTATAGATGGAATTAATAGAAATGACAGTTCAAGTTTTAATTCTATGTTTTTATAGATTTCACTTCATTTTCTGTATCTTGCTCAGGTCTGAGTTGCATTGAACTCACTTAACAGTACTTACTAGAGTTCAGATTCTTAATTTGATAAAGAAGAAGTAGTTGTATAGGCACTGTGTACCCAAAGAGCAGAGAATTAGGATACTGTGCCAAGTAAGGCCAAGCTCCTGAATGCATTTCATGGGTGCAGCAAAACAACAGCATTCAGTGCTGAAGCAGTTAACAGTATTGCCACTTAGGGCTTTATAATTAGGCATTGAAGACAAAAGGGATGTTGCCAAGGCTAGTAAGCCTAAAATTAAACCAACCAGCTGTGTTTTAGTTGTAGCACATGTGAACGTGATGCAGGTGCATGCTGTACTGTCTTTCAACTCTTTCTCCACAGCTTACTGTGGTCTCCATTGGAATCTTGCTCTTTTACTATTTCTGGAAGCAAATTTCTTGTTATTGTGAAAAAATGAGATAGTAGATAACCAGGAAAAATGGCATGAGCCCCAGGAAGGCACAGTAAGTGCTGCTGCATAGCCAGTGGTGGAGAGAGGTGCAATGGAAAGCTGTTTCCTCTCCTCTGCTGGAGCTGCTTAGAAACTTAACAATGTTTGTACCTGTTACCGAATTATTCATAGATGGAAAATGCACAAGAAGCTGCAGAACCAGGCTCCTTTCTTCTCCTCTCTGCTTAAATAGCTTTGGTGTCATTAGCACTGGCTTTCTTTTGTGTATTCTCACTCTCTCTTTCTCTTCTGCTCTTTCTGTGGAAAGTGAGTCTTCCATTCCCAGGAGTGCAGGAGGTCAGCCTCACTGAAAGGATGGAATAAGTTTTCAGTCAAGGATTTAATTACAGCTGTGTAGGGTGAAAGTAATTTAAATCTCAGTTCCTCTTCGTTATTTGGAGGGGTTTTGGTTGTGGATTTGTTTTGGTTTGAATTTTTTGTTGATTTCCGTTTGTTTGTTTGTTTTCTGGGAACTTCTCAGCTCCTTTTATAGGCTATTGTGCAAAAGCTATACAGTATTAACTGTGGTCCTGAATTAATTTAACTGCTGATGTTGTGGCAACTGAAAGTTTAGCTGCATCCTTACCCCTTTCAGAATCATAGCAGTACTTCAGTACTTGTTTTTGTTTAACCTCCCTGATCATGTGCACAAAAATATCTACTGACTTCAGGTTTCTCTGGGATTAAACTAAATTTGAGTCATTCAGAATTTTCCTCTGAAATTTAGGAGATTGAAGTCAACCAGCTTCCATCTCAGCTCAAGTCTGAGCTCACCTTAGCACACCTGACAGTAGTTGCCAGTCAGTTTTCTGCTACTGCAGGTGCTGTAAAGAGAAGGAAAATTGGGTCGTGAAGGCTCAGGTGGGCTCCTTCCCAGGGGAGCAAGTGAGCTGTTTGGGGAAGAGATTTTTAAGAGTTCTCAGGCTGGGGCAGGATTCAGTGGAGCTGAAGATCCTTAGCCAGGTTCTGGAAGAGCCTTGGGGAGGGCAGAGGATTTTCTGAAGATTGCTGCCCTTCAGGAAGATGTGAAGGAGAAGTAAGTGCGCCCCTGCAGATATATCGTCTGTGGAGGGGAGTCATTTCTAAACAAGTTTTGTTTCTCTGATCTAGTTACTTGGAGAGTCTTCTATTTGAAGAGGTGAGTGTTCAGATTTTTACTCTAATCAAGTGTGACCTTTTTTTTTTTTTTTTTTTGAGGTCTAAAAGGCTTTTTGGTGGTCTTAGGGGAAATTGGTCTAGAAGGAGCTTATGTGAATCCGCTCCATGGCATGGCTGACATAGGGGCTGAAAACAAAAGGGAAAGGAGCTTATACTTCATTTGAAGTAAAATAATTTTAAGAAGTTATTTGTGGGGATTTTTTTCTATAATAAGTAAAAAGTTTTCTGACATGAATGTAGCCATTACCCTAAATCCAACGTTTATAAGTAAAGCAAAAACCTTAGCCATCTCACCTTACTGAGAAATTAAGATCTAAGAGGAGCTGAAGTTAAAGCAAGTTGTGCTTTTACTGTCCCTGAAGTCAGAGGCAGCACTAGATGAGGTGGGCCATGCTCCCCTCATAGTGGAGAGGCAGCTGTGTTTCTCTGCTTATGTGGTCCTTCTTTCCTTTCTGCTTGCCTTTGGCCTAACTGGTGTTACAGAAACTGAAAAGGCTGGAGTTCCAGCTCTTTGAACTTTGCAGAGCTTGTTACCTTCTTGAGTGATGTTCCCCACTGTTCTTATTTCCACTGCTGTGAGGCCACTTTTATGCTCTTACTTTTTGTGCACTTTACCCTACTTAGGTTGAGTGGGGCTATGTCAAAATAATTCTACTAAGCAGGCAAAGTTTTTGGAATTCTTAGTACTAATCCTCACTGACCTGCAATCTTCCATTTGGGTAAACAGAAGTAAAATGGTCCATTCTTCCCATTATGAATATGACAGGTTGTGTCCCAAACAGCCTTTACTCTCCCTTATTGCAGGAGTGATAGGCTTTTCTCTAAACTCTGTGAGACCACAGCTGGATAAACTGTTCTGGTCATTAGGTGGCATTCACTTAGTTTGCCCTTGTTCTGAGTTATCTTTTTTACTTTGAGAAAAGTAAAACCTCAGTGGCCTCTCAAGCACAGCAGTCAGGGCAAAAGATGGTAACAGAGTCACCTCTTTTCAGTAAGTTTGGGCAGGCTTTGAAGACAAATTCCTAGTCAGCTGTAGGTGAGTAGAATTCAGCTGCTGGTGAAAACATCAGGTGTTTGTGTGTGCTTTGTCTTTGGCTCTTAATATAGCTCAGCTGTTTCTCTGACAATATTGTGGGTATGTATATATTTGCTTAGACTGTGAGCCTCGCAGCTGAGTCCTTGTCTTGGTCTCCCTGGTATCTGGTAGACTTTGGAATAGTATAAAACCAAGTTATGAGTACAAGTCTCACAGGAGTCCAGATTTTTTGGGATTACACTCTTACAAGGATGGCACGCTGCTGGCCTTTGTAAACCTCTTACACTATGCCTTCTGTGAGCCTTTTGTAGGGGTTTTCTGGAAGGAACTCTGCATTTTTAAAAGTAAGTATTTAAGATTTATGTTGAACTTGGGACTTCCTCCTCAGAACTAGCCTTCAGCAGGTAAGTGCATTGGTCCGGAAGGGGGCCTGGCAAAGAATAGAGAATTATTTTAAACCTATGGTCTTGTATGATTATGTGACAGCAAGGCTAAAGTCCTTCACAATCTCCACTTGTTTTCCCTCCTAATAATAGCTGTATTGGTCTGTTAATTGTAACACTCATACCTGACGGAACTTCATTTTAGGTTTGCTTTTGACAGTTGCATAATTACCAAGCAAGTATTTTTAGGCACAGATTGAACTCCTCTTTTCTTTGGGTCTGGCTTCCTTCTCCATCTTGCACATTAACTTGACAAATACTATAGCTGACAGAGCTGGAAAACATTTCAGAGCATTTTGTCATGCTCCTAATTTTCTCAGTCTCTTACAGCTCATCTTTACTTCTCTGCTTTTAGCATCACACAAGAAAAATTGAAGTGCCCATGTTCTTATGAAGAAACGTATGGCAGATTATCCAGGGGACCATTGCCAACCATCAAACTTAATATATGGCACTTTCAAATCATACATTTAAAACGCAAAGCAATACAAAAAACCTCTACAATCTGCAAAGCATTCTGAAACTGCATGCTGTTCTATGCCATTTCCAATTTCAATTTCTTGGATATCTATTTTGTCACAGATTGTATTTGGGTTTCGGGATTTGTTATTTAATCATGAGTAACAGCAAGCTAAACAAGTGCATTGTAGACTGTAGAAATTAAATCAGGGAGATTTCACTCCCCAGAAACTCCTTAGTCCTAAAAAGCAGTTACTGTAGTTTGCTTTTGTGTGTGTTGCAACATGTGTTGTTGTGGTTCTTGTCAGTATCAGAAAGAAACTGTTTAGGCAATGTCAGAAACTCAAGAAAATGCAGATGCAGAATAACTGCAGGAGCTGAGAATCAGTCACTCTGCTGGGGAAAAAAGTGCCTCTATTGCGTAAATTAATTTCTAATTTATTATTGTACTGCAATTCATTAAGTTCTTAGTCTTCCATTGATGTAGCTGGTGTACAAAGCACATGAGAAGATTGTAGATATTTTTATGAAAAGAATATTAATGAAATCAACATTTAGCACATTCATAATGTCACATTTTTCTGTTTCTATAAACACTGTCTTGAGCATGGCCAAGGAAAGTTTTAAGGAGGAAAACCACAGAAATTTTATCACACAGCTTTTTAGCCTGCTAGTTTTAACTCACTTCTTGAGTCTGCATTCTTTTTTTTTTCCTCATGTGCTATCTCTGTGCTGCAAGCAGAATATTTGGTTTTCTTAACAGTATCAATGTTTCTACTTATTGTAAACATCCTGAATATCTTGACTAAAAACTCTCCACAAATTTAGAATAAAAGTCTCTTGCAACAGTAATCATATAAAGGAACAGTTACAGTGATGTTTGAAGGAGACAGGAAAAACACAGACAGTCTCAACTCATTACTCTTACTATGAGATTTCTGTAGCAGTTTCAGAAGATTACAGAACTGGCCATTATAGTGCTTTACAATACTTTCAAGAAGTTTTTGCCTTGCAGCAGTGTTAATGGATAATTACAAGGTTGTAATATGAAACACTGGAAAGGCTTTAATGAAAAATGAAGTAGCAAATATTCTTTTGATTAGAATAAACCCTCTTAATTCAGTCATTTACATGTATGTATATCTTTAAATTTCAGAATATATGGAAACAGGAAATGCAAGTATTTCAGAGGAACGCCCACTGGAATGCCCAGAACATCAGCCTTGCATTTTGTCCCCAGAAGTTCCTCCATCTCCAAAGGCTAAAAGTAAATACGTGTACTCTGTGAATGCAAAAGCTATACTGAACTTCTCTTTAGTATTAGAATTATATCACTAAAACATTGATAGACATACAAAATTTAAAAAAAATTTGACATCAAGAATCATTATTCTGCTATGAATTACTGGTCTTGACTACGTAAACTATAATCTATGTCGTATAGCAAAGCAAGGACCTGTATTATTGGACAGGACAAGTCTCTGATGAATTACAATATATTGCATTATTTGATCTTAAATCTTTTTAATTTATCTGACCTTACACTTCATAATCAAGTAATACATTGAAGTACTTTGCAAATATTGTTCACGTTCAGGTTAAAAATGGAATTTACTTCCTCTTTCTTAGTGAGTAAATCTTCCAATTGTGTTACATTTGGAAGCCTCTTTCAAAAATCATGCGTGTACTGCTCTTCCATTCATCTTCTAGTACAGCTTTCCGACACTGTGGTGTTCACTGTTGTCTGCACATGCTTTCATTTTATGTTCTGATTCACCATTTGCACATACAACCACTAAAGTAGTGCATTTGCTGAGTGTGGTGGTGTCCTGCTCTCTCATGAAAATCATTCGAATCTTGACCTCTGTCTTCAGTAATCATCCAGAGTGAATGTAATTGACTGCTGGCAAATAACTAAGCCTCTCTTTATTTTTGTTGTGTGAGTTGTGATGTTGTTTTGTTGTTGTTTTTCTGGGTTCTTATTTTATTTTCCTTTAAACACATTTGCAGGGAGAGTTTTCATTCATAAGAACTAAGCTGCCTGCTGCATGTCAGATTATGGTCTTCGTGGTGACAGTGAACAAATGCTATAGTTCCAATCATATTTCCCATTGGAGAACTTAACAGATATGTTATATAAGAAGATAAATAGTTCCTTTGATATTAGTGGAATTGTGAAGTCAAATATCATATGCAATAGAAATGCCTGTCCTTAAATGAAGTAGTAAATATTTTTAAAATATGTTGTACTTCTTAACAATAAAGTCATGATCTCACATTCCTTATTTCCACTTTCAAAGTATAAATAATGTAAAATGTACAAGCTGGCTTTTGCTTGTCTATTGTGTAATCTGATACTAAAGGAATGAAATTGTTCTTGATTGTGTTTCCCATCCATCTGCCATTCCCTGACAATTTAGGTTCAAATAATTTAAACCACATTTAGAAGACGAATAGCAGTATCAATTACTTTCTGTGACTTTCATGAAAATAGGTAGCTAGACAGAGAAGAGGGACCTTAATTAGTACCTACACTGAAAGAAACAGCAATCAGCCAGTCAGTTAGTGTGCTCTCACTCACAAGTCAGTCCAGTTTTGTCACGCAGAATTCATTCTTGCCCAGTAAGATGTACTGCAGGCCATCCGTGGGAAAACATGGGATTGGGAACATAAACATAATTCTATAGGAAGCAGTAGTTCTGTTTCTTTATAGGTCACTTTAACATTACTTTAGAATAGTTTTTAATATTTAGGTATTTTACTTCCAATTTTTGGTTATTATATTAATCTGGAATAACTTCAATTTTCTAATTAAAAAGAAGACTATAAATAAACCTGATTATATTTTTCCTAACTAACATGTTTTGTGGAAAGTTACCATTGAATAAGAGTAATGAGTTTTGAATGCAAAAATTCTTATAGTTAGGTATTTAAAAGCAATTAAACGCTTTTAATTAACAACTTCTGTTCTTGGCTCAGAAAATTTCAATAACTAGCCATGGTTGTAATTTTGAAAATATTTTTTGAGTATTTTTGTTTACTTAGCATAGCAAACAGCAGCTATGAAGAAAAGTGACACAAACAGAGCTCTAGACCAAGCAGATACAGACTCATTTAGGGGATTCTTTAGTTATGTGGATGTACTTGTCTGTTTATATATGCTGAGCTCTAATATGCTCGCTCTTTTTCCTTTTCATCATTCTATTTCCAAATGGAAGTATCTGTATTTTATCAAGTCCAGGTGCTGTAGTTTCCAACAATTTGACTGCTGTAAACTGAGTCAAGAGAAGGGCTTTCTTATTTGCTCTTGGAAAAACTTGGTTTTCCCTTGTATTTTCGTTGCTCTCACTGAAGGCAGTAGATAATTGGAACCCAATGCAGTTGTTCATATTGAGTAGCTTTTTAGTGTGTGAAGGTCTTGCTGCTGCTTGTGGGCTCTTTGCAGACTAGTTAGCACTCAGTGTGATTATAGTACTTATTGCTACCACTGTTTCTAATAGTGGCCCTCAGTTAGTATAGACATAAAAAGCTCATTGCCTTACTGTTCTGCTAGATATCTTAACTAAAGATATCTGATAAATTAAGGAGAAAACACAAAACACAATGCAAAATGTACCAAATGTGGGTTTCTGATAGACTGCTGAAGGGAGACATGTATTAAACATGTGGATTTTACTCAATATATCCTTCCACCATTCCATTTAATCCTGGGAAAGTGAGCAAGAATTATTTATAAAGCATAGCGACTTTGATGAGACACATGTACATTCTTAGGAACTCAGTTCCAACGTAGTCACATTTTACAGAACCTGTGTAGTGTATTAACTACAGCAGCAAAGATGAACCTAATGCAGATTATGGGACACTGATTCTTTGTGTTTGTAGAAACTTTGATTCCTGGATTAATTTTACTTAGATAGTTGCTATTTCTAGACAACTCTTTGAATTAGAAAACAGAGAAAGGGTAAGTATATATTGTAATTCATTGTAATTAAATGCAAGGTGTAGGGCAATACAGAAGCATGGAGATTGCCTTTAGCAAATGCCCAATCAGGAATAAGATGCCATTGTGTTTGAGAGGAGAATTGTGCATGAAGATTATTGTTTACAAGATAAGGCATGAAATATAACAGATACTAAATGAACTGTAAAGAACGTGCATTTCCTTTTCAGGCACAAATTACCCCTGGTATTCTAATTCTGACTAATGGTGTATCTGTTTTCAAAGGTGAAGCTGTGACTGGAGAATTATCAAAGCTCTTAGATGAAATCAAATTGTGCCAAGAAAAGGAATACTCTTTTGAAGATCTGTCTCATACAATATCAGACCATTATCTGGAAAATTTTAGTAAAGTATCAGAGGAAGAACTTATGACCAGTGGAAGCCAAACCAAGCTTAATGTAGTAAGTAAGATGGGGTGCAAAGACAATATATTCAGTTACAACTGCTTTATTTATGGCACAGTCAGGAAAGAAATAGTACAAGAGTGAAAATAATACAAGGTTAACTTTATAATAGAAAAAAATAATACAGCATGTATTTCTTAGAGTTTTAGAATGTAATGCTCCCCTTATTTTACAGAGATACTGCATACCACACCTCAGAATGGATTTTTGTGGCAGCACTAACATGACCTGTTTTGAGCATGGGGAGGACAAGGATGGTTTTTATGGTTTTTTTTATAAATCAGTGGAAATTAGTATGCTCAATACTATATTGAATACTAAATGTCTGCAGAATCTGATCAGATGTACCCCCTAAAAGAAGCAGCTAAGCACCTTAGCATCTTCAGTTATGATTCTAACATACTTCATTACTATATAGCTTTCTCAGTAGCCTAATTGTATTGAAGACTGAGCCTCTAATACTGAAAATTGTGGTTGTGATACTTCAGTGATTTCCAGCTACAATTGAAGATTACTTCATTGCTACTAATCTTGTGAATAAAGTGCTCTAGAATTAATTTTTTCCTTAATGTAACAAGGATTTTTTTTTTTCTTTTAATTGAATTCTCTTCCTCAATAAGTAAATCAGATTGCCCAGGAAGTAAAGCACAGAACAGAGGAAAAATGCTAAGTGCTAAATTTCAATTAATGTTGTTCGTAAGTTAAGAAAAATGATGCTCTCTTATGTGAGGAAAACCATGATGAGTTGAGAATTTCATGTTCTGAAGGATTTATTACAGTATACGTAGACAAATTGAGATTTCCGAAGGTGATTAGCTGCCCTGAAATGCAGTAGACACTTTTGTAAAGTCCTTTTAGATGTTTGAATGTTTAGATACATAACTCATATTAAACTCAGTTTGAACAAGGTACTAATCCTATTTAAGTATTTTCAGACACTTTTCTACTGTCTCTCCAAATTTAGGTGCTAACTGCTATTTAAATCTGCTCAGCTGCTGTTTTGCAGAAAATGTATTTCACATAGATCTGTCTACTCTGATGGAAATTTTTACAGACCTGAATGAAATACAATGTGAATAGAAAGTATTCAGACACTAAATCTGTAATTTATGTGCAGCGGAGGGATACAAAGGTAAATTGGGCAATTCCTTTTTTTTTTTTTGAGATTTCATCTATTTTATATTGAACTAAATGTGAAAACAAATCTTCAAAACTGGGGGCTATTTAAAGTATTTTATGGTGCTCTCCTACTAGGATATCCAGCTTTTCTTTCTAATAAAATTGTGATCAGGATGATGGGTGCACACTCCCAAAATGAATCAGGATGGAGAGTAGAATGTATTTTCCCCTTGAGTAAAAGCAGCTGTACAGACCTGTATGGAGCAGACTCTTTGCTGTGATGTGAGACTTTCCTGTTTGTTCTAAAGCATCCATTTCATTTTTTAATGTATTTTAGGGTTACTCAGTCTGTTCAGTTGCTACTTGGCTGCCTTGCATTGAAGAATGGAAGACACAATGTCTTTCAGTTTTGGTGAAGTGCTGCCTTCCCTTGGTGTTTAGGCTCCCTGTGTCATGCATAGGCAATACCCACATGCACAGTAAGGAGCCATGAAAGACTAATTAGGAGGGAGCACTAAAATGAAGAGATGTTTAGCTCCAAAAATGGTTGCAAAGGCGAGTGCTGCCAAACTACTCTGGGGGCAGGACCAACAAGCATGGTTGTGGAAGATGTGTGACAGTATGGTGATGATTGAAGAAACTGAAATGAATATTTATGTATAAGAACATGAAGATACAGAGAGAAGGAAGTGGAGATGTATATAGATGTGGGGAGTCAGAAATAGATTCCTTGGATATGTTTTCAAGAAGAGAAAGATTCTTGCAGCTTCTTCTGACTTTAGTTTTCCTCTTTATGGGAACCTTCTGTAAAAATCTCAGTAGGTAAAATGAGTTTTTCTGTTGTCTGCATTTGTTCAGCTTTCATTTGTTCTGCTGCACATTATAAAACTCTATGGAAGGGGCAGCACAGGAGTGTGGTGACACTGGAGCACACATTCTTTCTGCCTGCAGGACCAAGGTTGCGTTTCTGTCATCATCTCTTAACACCGAGCTGGAGAACTGCACCTGATGTGCCTCCACGAGCCAGCAGTTACTTCAGGTTCAAATCAACAGTTTTTCCCTTACTTTCTTTGCTGGCTGTGCCAGCATCTGCTCTCAAGAGGTGTAGAAATTGAGTGCCTGTTGATAATGTTAGGTGATGCCATGCCCAAACAAATGTTTGTTCCAGAGATAACTGGTCCAGGCTTTTCAACTTCCTGTAGTCTAGTGATCTGAAGAGGTTCCAGACCCTGAGTCATGACACTTTGTGACCTTCCAGAGATTCTGCAAACGAACTGGCTGCCAGGAGACATCTACATTTTTTGCATCATGCTGTTATTCAGAAAAATAGGAGGAGAAGACTGGGGCTTTTCTTAGTGGAATAGAAACTTAGGAAGTTGGAGAAAGAAGCACCAGGAGCCACCTCCTGAGAATAGCATGAGCTTGGGGAAGAGAAGGCACCAGAAAGCAGAGTGTATTTTAAAAATATTTTTTAACAATTGGCTCTTTTGAAGAGGACTAAAAAAACTGTGGTACTGCTCTGGCTAAATTTGATTTAGGACTGCAAAAAGGAGGGGAAGGTCTGTCTATCCAGGATCCACAGATTGAAATTCTCTCCTGAATCTCAAGCACCAGCTTTTATTGTTTGAAAGAGCAGGGCTCACTGTTTTTGTTTAGTGTAAGGGTAGGGGGGATGCCTGCTTTTTAATGCAATAACTTTACAGTAAAAGACTTCATCTGGAAGAGTGGCATTCAGTTCTTTCCATGATATGAGTGAGTTTTAACATCGGTTTTATAATCTCTCAAATAAAGTATTGATCATCAGGCTGTGATCCCTTCTAGTTTTCTTTCTGCATTGTAAAACCACTGGAAAAACACCAGTGCAATCCAGAGTGCAAAACTTTGGATGCCTTATGCACAGGCAAAGTCTGTTCCTTTTCTGGTGTCGAGTGTCTTGCATTGTTTGTTGCTCAGTGATACAGCACTTGAAGAATGCTACATTTTCTTTTGAAGGAGTTGTGGGTTGGAAGCCTTTAGGTCAAGGACAGAATTGAATTCATTCTTCTATTTGCTATGTTACCAGACAGTTACCCAACCATATACAGCAAGTTCTGGAATGATTGGAGTAAGGAACTACTTCCTGTCACCAAATTTGCATTGAAAAGACTCATCTTTTTATTCCTTTTTGTGTTTCTGTTGACCAGGTATGTGATGTGTGACATAAGGCGTTAAACCCTCAGAGATTTATCGGCTTACAGTATTTTAAAGTCAAGGAGGAAGCAGAGTTTGCACAGCTCTGAGATTAGGTGAAATGGGGGAAAAAAACCCTCAAAAACCTTTGGGTTTAATTTTGTGAGTTCCAAATTACTAGTCAGCTCTGACTCTTAAGTTTCCTTGGGACATGGAAGAGCTGAATAGGAAAATTGAAGATCAGGATCTTTTGGACTGGAAGACATGAACATCTCGGAGAGGGAGATTGCAGTGGAGCAGTAAGTAGAGGTAAGGAGAGGAACAGGAGACACCACAGTGTAGACATGATCAGGAACAGATCTGGAGGTGAGCAAAAATGTCCCCAAAGGACACTTGCATTCCAAACATTGAAGGAAAAACTATGAAAATGTTGGCGTTTTGGAAAAACAGATGATGTTAGTTTCCTGAATGGGGAGACTGTTTAATGAAGAAAGGGAAAACTGTGAATGCCTGTCTGCTGAAGAGCACAAAGTCAAATGAGAATAAATCAACATTATCTTTTATTTGAAGAGGGCATTATAAAGAATAAAGGAAGTCAAGATAAAGCTGCACTGGGAATTTTATATGTAATTTCAGTATTTTCTTTCTCAACTCTCGCTTGTTTAAGTATGCTTCTGATGTGCCGTAATAAAAAAATACTAATTCCATGTTTACTAGTCTTCTCTTCACCAGTATTAATACACTGTTTCAACATATCAGGCAACAACTCCCTCTGTTCATTGTCTCCACAAAATTAAAGGCTAGATTAAACACATTTTTGCAATTCAGCTTCAGAGAGAGCTCAAAGAGGCCTATGTGTGCCCAGACATCATTGTCGTTGGAATTCCTAGTTTTTCTCAAAGACTTCCATGCTGGGTGGGGTTGTTGGTGTATTCATAGCTTTTTACTCCCGGTTCTTGTCTTTATTTTTCCCATTCTGGTCATTGTGACTTGAATACACTCTTTAGTTCCCCTGTGTATGCAAAGGCATGGAAAGCCCTGACAGGTGCTGCACAGGCAAGTTGGGAAAGCTTTATACTTGTGTTTTACTCAGTGCTGACATACTGCAGTTTTTCTTTGTTTGCTAAAAACAAATCTTTCAAAGAAACCTAGAGTTTGATTGTTCAGCAAATCAGAAAAGGAGCTGTGCTTCAAAGCATATTCCAGAAAACCTAAGCTGGAAAAAGATCTAGGAAGATCCTTGATTTTTATCACAGTTCAGTTAACTAAGGTGTTTCCCTTTCAAGCTAAGTATGATTGCTAGGAAAATCAATTTCGACTATAAATTATAGCAGTTTCAGGTTTTTTTAAAAAAAGGTTAATTAAAAAAATATTTATTTTCCAATAGATGGCAGTCTGGTTCAGTAATTCCAAGAACAAAAGCAGCCATCTTATGTAAGGGTTTTCCAACTTTTTTCATTGCTGCATAAAAATCGTGCATTTTAACGCAGTTGATAGTGCAAACTGCTTCAAAATGAACACCCATAATTTTTTCTCTAGGAGAAAAATTTGTGGAACATCATGACATACATTTAAAATACAAGCTAAAACATCAGGGCTAAATTTAGTGGTGTATCATAGCAAAGAGGTTACACACCAAGTGTGTGTTCAAACAATCTGTGTGAGTTGAACAGCAAGTAAGAAAATTTAAATAAGTACAACTTGCAAAGCAGGGATCCAGAAAAATTAAGTGTGTCAGGAAAAAGAACAGGAGAATGACAAAGTGTATATTGTAAGAATCCTAAGCTCCAACAAGTAAATTGCTTTAAATTCCTCTGTCAGTGGAGTACTAAGATCATTACCAGTTTCTTGTCAGGTATGAGATTACTGTGTATGTTTTCATGTGAGAACAAATAATTCTAAATCAATATTAAACACAGAAATATGATGCTTTTACTGCAATGTATTTGCGTATATTTAAAAAAAATCAAACAGAGAATTATGGGCTTTTTGTGCTTGCAAGAAGAAAAATCCTGTGGCTACCAGAGAATATGTTACTTTTTATTTGCTTTGGACAGCCTGCGATTGCAAAACAAAAAAGAGGTTATTAAGAGCTTCTGTCTTCCATATATGTGTCTGTGTGTATATGTATTTGCCAGATGTACATGTTGGATACAGTAAATCTCAGTCTTTTTCTTTCATAAACTTGATATTTTATTTTAATAATATTTTCTGACAATTGCCTCTTTTAAGAGCTTCGTCTTACTCTGTGATCAAAAATTTATTCCAGTCCTTACTTTGAAAAGTGTTGTTTACTTTTTGTGCAGTAACAATAATTATCCTCCATATTTTTTGAGAAGTCATGAGATTTTTTGAACTAAAACTAGTTTTAAAATCTGCCACTTCGATAAAACTAAAGCAGCAAATCGAAGTATTATCTTCAGAACAGTCCCTTTAATCTTGTGTAGTAGGTCGTTGCTTGCAATGTTTGCTTTTACATTTATGCTATTGTGTTCTGAAGCATAATAACTATGTTATTGATTTGCAAGTGCAAATGCAGTATTTATTGTCTCTGGATCTGGGACATGAGTTTAGATAAAAGGCATAGTTCCTGAAAGTTTTTTATGTTCTTAACAGCAGAGTGTATGTGAAAGGGTTTGGCTTAATTACCTGGAAGGAATAGTGAGAAACTGAAGTTGTAAGATGCTCCTAGGCTTTTTGGTTTTTTGTTGTTTTTTTTTTTTTTTTAAACTGGAGACAGTAAAAACATGTAGTGACTGTGCTTATAGAGGGATTCCACACAAGTGGCAGCAGTATATCTGATTAAATTTAATGTGGTTATATAAAAGATAATAAAGGCTGGCAGCAGTAATTTAAATTTAAACATGAGGAAAGGTTCTGTGTAGTCTTGGAGAAAAAGATGTGGATTTCATCACACGCATATAAATGTCAGTTTCTGCTTACTTCTGTCATCCAGAAAGGAGAGCTGATACTTGTGTACATTAAGAGAGAGTAAGGGAAGAAATATGGTTAAAAATATAGTAGCATTGTTGAAGACAGTGATGGTAGGTATTCAGAGAGAAGACTCACTTTTTACTCTTGTGTCAGAACATTAAGAAGATAAAGCAATATAAAGGTAATAAAACTATGATCATGTTTGGTTTATGTCTAAGGGAAGACTTGAATGCATAGATTTATGTGATTTTGAAAGAAGCTGGCAAAGAATGGTTATATTAAAGGTTGATAAAATTCATGTGTGGTTTTTCAGAAGTCAGTTACTCTGATTATTTCTTGTCTCTAAAAAAAAACAATTATTTTTGGTAAAAAGTGTACATACAAAGATTTTTTTTTTTAATTTTACAAAGTAATAATCACCAAAGAATATTGAGGTGAACAATTCAACAGCCTTATTCAAGAATTCTGTTTTGGTTTTTACTTTTAATGTAATTTTAAATACTTAATGGCTGGACTGAAATATAAGGGCTAAAACCAAACATGCTGAAGAAAAATAATTACTGTCTTTGATCAAATGTGGTAGCCTTTAAAAATAGCACAAAGTTGCATACATGCATTATTGAGAGAGTGATACAAAATTTTACATGATGATTATGAGCAAGCCAGAAGTACATACAATTGCTTACTAATGAGGATACATTAAAAACACATTCAAGAACAATTTTGGTTACTTATTCATTAGGGAATAGTAAGATTATCAGGCCTGATCATTTGGGGCTCCATGGGCAGAAGCAGATAAATTTTAAATTATTTAATACAGTAACACTTACTGAATTAGTTAATAAAGCTTATTTTGTATTTTGTAAGTATATATGCTGTATTAAAAAAAAAAGGGAACAGCTGTACTGAGAAACAGTGATTGCAGTGTTGTTGGTTTACTGAATTTCCTTTTTTAGGTAAATTATATATTGCCAAATTTTGACATTGCAAGAATTTTGTATTCAGTTTCTCTTTAACTCTTGCACCCAGTCCAGTTAAGAGTCTTACCTTGCAAGCATGTACTGACTCTTATTTCTATGGGAAGTAAAAACATGAAGGCCATCTCTCCCAAGGTATGTAGACCTTACTTTTCAAGATTCTCTTGTTGCAAGGGCTACCCACTCTTTGGAGATAATCTTATGTAATTTCAAGAATTGTTTTTAAAAGCTACCACCCAACTGAAAACCATCTGGTAGTCCTGATTTCTAATGTACACAGTGGTATTTCCCACTGAGAAGAACTGGTGTCGCTGGGGGTTTTTTATAATTGGATATTTATAATGTGACATCCAGTATCAAGCATCCACTTTGTTAATATAGAATGATATACTTTCTGAAAGCTCATTTACAAAAGGGTTTCTACATCGTATTTAAAAATGAGCTGGTGATTACAAAGAAGCAGAGGGGGGTGTACCAACTTGATGCAAATTTTTGTCCCCTATTTTAGGTAGGTTGCTTAGCTGAGGGGACTTCAGACATTTTTAGTGTATCCTATCCTAATCTGTCTTCTATAGCTATTAAGGTATCTGTAGGTTATTTTATGCTTCAGCACTGTGTAATGACCATTTCTGTATTCCATGGGTCCTGAGAGCAGCTATGTGGAACTCTACACAAGATGATTTGTGTAGTATCATGCTTGACAGCTGACTAGAATAGCCTGCAGCTCCCTGCTGCTATAATTTCTGGCAGAAGGTTTGTTAGACAATCCTCCAGTGTGCTGCACAGACCTACCCTGTGAAAAAGTCAGCACTTCTTTAAGAATATAAAATCTCAAAATATGACAGCACTTAGTGTAATTAAAACTACATGGAATTAAGTATAACTAGGGGAAGATGTTGGCCAAGCCACTAGTTCATCTGATCCACATTAAAAAGTACCTACTCTTTTTTCCCCCCAAATTATTTTCTGGAATAATCAGTCTAAGCAATTATGTATATGTGTGGCACATACCTTGACTCCGTGCAGGAAAACAGCTTACAGACAAATGCGTCGCTCTGAATGCTGTTATGTGTTTAGCTTGCACTGGTGAATTCTAAATGTATCTAATCCTTTTGCTCCAATCTGTCACATTCTTTACCACCATGACCCTGTGTTGCTAGGTTTTGCAGAACATGTGCTGTATATACAGGCATTTTTTTTTATTTGCTGAGTACATGCTTCCATTTATTCTTATGTAGTAAAATCTGACAGAGTAGAAAAGAACGAACACTTTGTGCACAACCGCCATAACTTGTAATACTTCAGGCTTGTTCTTTCTTAAAGATTCTTTTTCCTGACTAAGTAATCTTAGAATTTTCAAGTTTATTTTGTATGTAAATCTTGCCTCGCTGCCAACCACTTTTACTTGCCCTGCTGTGAATGCTTTCATCTCAGCTAAATCTTTTACATGGGTATGAGTGTAGAATTTTTTCCATATAAAGTAATTAAAATATAAGCTTTTCAGATCAAAGAGCTTGTTTGTCTTTATGATTATAAAGCTGTGTATAAATCTAGGGTGCTCTGGAAATGATGAGTAACATTTTGTCTACTCAAAAATTCTGTTGGGCAGCTATGTTTTATTAAATTGATTACAGTAGATTTTTTTTATTTTCCCCCACAGGACAATTTTAGTTCAATACTGAGCACATATGTAATTTGAAGGCTAATCTTTGTTTCATTATACTCAGATGAATACCAAAGAAGTCTACTGTTCTCAATAGGATTAGCCAAAATCTGAGGACTCTATCAGAACTGATCCTAAGATCATCTTCCCAATATGAAGGATATTTTTATGTGCGTGTGTGTGTTATTCAGTGATTTAGATAACTTTCTTTTTCATCCATATTTGTTTCATTAGTTTCTTAACAGCCCTGAGCTGCCTGTAGCATTGTGGACACTATTTCCAGACATGCAGAGCAGAACACCTGTCTCTTCCATTTCTTCTGTACCCTCAGTGCCCATCATCCTGAAGTATGCAGTAGTGTACAACACCATGTCCATTTTTAAGCTGCAGTCTCCAACTTCATTTGAGATCATCTGAGAGAGTTCAGTCACTCCTGGATAACAGAATGAGAAGATAATACCATGGATTTTCCACCCAAACTGGTGACCTTTTAGTATTAACATCAATTCTCACTTTGTCATTATTGTAACACCAAATCATCAGGAAGACTGATGAGTTTTTCTATTACTAAGTGATACCGTGAGAGACCCCAAAAACAGGACTCCAAGCCAAGTTAATGTGGGATAAGATAAAAAGGTAGATTCTTTAATGTCAAGGCTTAGGGCTTTTAGGAATACATGATGGCATATTCCTGAACACAGATTTCCATGGTTTTTATAATATTGCCCACCCAATCATTACTTTACACATCTCTTGGTCCAGCCCTGGCCCCACCCCTGTTCCAACCCCTTAGGATTTGGGTCTGGGGTCATTGAGACCTCCTCCTCATCATTCCTCCTCTTCTTTGGGCTTTTGGAGTTCTTCCAATGTTCTGATTTCTGGGTCACTCTGCCCCATGTTTGTCTCATTCTGCAGGCCTGCTGATGTTGTTCAGCTCTTTATCTTGAAGAGAGCATAAACAACTAAAAGAATTTGAGCTACTGATAAATGCTAGGAGTTGGGATACATAAACAATTACTACATTTGCTTTTTACTACAGTTGCAAGTACTTCTAAAAGCTATAAAAATGGAAAAATCAAAAACCCCTTGGTATCGAGTTATCAGCCACCAGAGGCGCTTTCCTCAAGCCCTGATCCGTCCCTGTGGTCTGCCAAAAAAATCTGTCATTGACTTCTGCCCTGTATTTCCCTTGGGTTTTTCCTCTCTTGCTTGTGCTCCAGTCAGAAAAAGGTTTTCAACTTCTCCCTCACAAGAGAACAAGAAGTTCTTTTTGTCTTGCTTGGTTTTCTCAAACTACATTTTCCACCTATTTGATGAAAGCATCACCAGTAGAGGTGCGGATACTCCAAAGGTGGGATCTGGCTGCCTTAGCATTAAGTTTGTTGTGTCACTGTGGAGGCATAAGTGTCATGTTACATAGGGTTAACATGGGCTTAGTGATACCTTCAGGAGCAGTGATTAAGGGCCAACAGCTACCCTGTAGTTTCTCAAATGATGCTGGATGCCTGTGCTTGGCAAGTGAGTCATAAGTAGTTGCATAAACATAGCCATCTAATGCTGTTTGGTCTGGTTGGCAGCCAAGACATCTACATGGGGCTGGCAGATATGAGAAAGAACTTGGCAAGTCATGAGGTTCTGGAGTGGCAGTCTGAGGCTAGGCAGAGTGCCCCAAGTTAGACACTGGACCTCAGTGCAGAGGCAAATTAATCAAGATGCAAATGTCCTTACAGTAGATTGGCAGTGTTAACATTAAGGATTGAGAATTGATTGTGATCTTCAGTGATCTCTTTGGTTTATCACAATTCAAGCAATGTATGAGGTCTAGAAGGAATATGAGGGACTTCACCAACATTTAGGTATGGTTAGATTTTAATTTCTGAAAGTGTATTTTTACTCTCTTGCACAATTAATTTTGATAGATTGTAAAAAGACTGAGCTTGAGTATGCGGCATATTTTTCCACAGTCATATGTAGATATTTATCTGAGGGAAAAGGTAACTGATTTATTAAGGAAAGAAGGAGAAAGAGTGCTTTAAAATTTACTCTTTTCTATCCTGAAATCTAAACAGGGAATACATTCTTCTAGAACTGTTAACTTGTGATGTTTTTGCATGTTTAAGAGAGAGGAATTTCTGCAATATTTGTAGAACTCTGCCACTGTTGTCAGCAGGTATGAATGCAGATTTGATTGGTTTTGCAGTACAGAGTGAGCTCAGAATAAATGAATGTTCTACCTCTGTATCAGATTACAAACAGTAGAGGAAAAATAATTTTAAATATTTTTGTATATACCTCAAGTCAATGCTGATTTCATGTCTACTCCATTAGTGTAAGAAAAAAGTCATTAAGCTTTGAACTGACATTAAAGCCACTATCTGACAGGAAACACATGAGAGGAGTGACAACCAAAAGGATATGTCTCAGTTGTCTTCTGTAGTGAGTGGAGCAACATCATTTTAACCCAATGGTATAAACAGATGTGAGTCTCTGCAAGATTCAGTAAGGGGTGGAGATAAGAGTAAATGTATGGTTTCAGGATATTTTATTCTATGATTCTTTTGAAGTTGAATAAGTAGATACTCTCTTAGCAGCATTAGTCAGTTTCCCTTCTTTGCTAATTAGTCAGAGGTATACAAATAATGCTCATGGTAAGTATTGTGTCATGTTTCACAGGAAAAAATGACCTCCAATCAGCTAATACACAATAATACTTTCTTTAAAAATTGTTTATTAGCTGAGATCAGAACATTTGGTAACATGTTTGGATTACTTGCATAAGTTCATTTTTATTCTATCCTGATACCAACAAGCAGATTTATTTTATAATTGGCATATCAAAAGATTCAGTATTTTTGTCCTGAAGTTTTGAAGTAGTTGACCACTCATGACAGAGAGTTTCATTGTATTCTGTTGACAGATTTTTTTTCAGTCTTCATAAACAAGCTCAGCAAATAGAAAATGAATAGCAGAAAAGTTGAACCAGATTCCTAGACCTTTATAAAATACATGAGTAATTCAGAGTTAAGGGCAACTGGCTTATACTTACTATGCATTAGAAAAGTTTGCATATGGAGATCAACAATGTGCTAGAAATGCACCCCTTAGTTTTTCTGTAACTTCATTATATAATAAAATCCGTCATTGAGTTCATTGCTATGAGTTTTTAAATAGAGATTGGAATCAAAAACCAAATTTACTTGACCCTGCAGGCATCAGTTGTTACACCAATTTCTTTTCTAGAGAAATGTGAGCTGAATTAGTTACACAATTTTTTTAATCTATTTTCTCTTCTCTTCTCTTGGCATCTGTCCTCCCTAAACTTAGTATAAGTTTCAGTTCAGCATCGTGAGGGAAGATCTCAGAAGAGGCTCTTCAGTTTTATTTGCTTTAGTATATATTTGAGATTAAGCAGATTCCATTAGTACTACTTTTACTTCTGTTGATATTGGTGATCTGCCCAATATGGACAGAAATACGGACTGTTCATAGCCTGCAGAGAAGCAGCATCAACAATGCCTGTCAAACTTAGACAAAAATCATATTAAATTTTTTAAAATTATTTTATGGTTATGTTGGTCTTTATTTTAGTTATTGATAGTTGCTTACTCATAAGTATTGGAATATTTACTACCTTGCTCTTGTCTCTGTCCAAAATGGTATTTCTTTTAAGGAATCTCAATAATTTTACTGGATCACGGTCACTTATTATTTATTGATACTTAATAAGAAATGCAGTGTTACACAGGAGTTATAGATGAAAGCAAGTTACTGACTGACTTGTTTATCTGTATTTTACAGGACCTTTAAGACACTATATGATGACTGGCTGAAGAAAGAATTTAAATATTAGCTCTTCAGCTACCTAGGAGTGTGTCTGGAAAACAACATAAAGGTGTGCTTGTATTGTGGTGGATCTGTACATGCAATGTTGAATCTACTACAGGCAGAAAGAACAGTACATATGACTAGCACAGGAAAAGCAGCTTCTGTCCTAAATGTTCTGGTAGTACTGGTTATTGAGATGACTGCAGTGACATCACTAGTTTAATTATATAAGATAGGAAAAAGCAGCAGCTTGCAGTATGTGACTTTCACATTGGCAGATTTTCTTACCAGCTATAGCAGAACCATTGTCTTCCTTGTGAATATGACTTTGAATGCTGCTTCCACCTACCATGTAAATTAGGCTGTATCCAGAGCCATTGCTCAGTGATATTACTCTGCATCTCTTATTGGGGAAGTGTGTGTGACCTGTGTGATCCTTTTTTTAATACCTCTAGAGGAGTCTGACCTCTTGCTTGTGCTACTGAGAACAAAAGTTAGATTACCCTTTGACTGATCTTTTCCAGTTTGGTCTTCAACTTCTGTAGCCTGTCAAGACATTTCAACTATCAGCTGTTCTACTGTGCTGTGTTTATATTATGTTTAGCACTTGGGTGACAGTATGGCAAACCACTGGTATTTTGTTACTGGTGGATCTGTAAGTGGTTTACTACAAATGTTCTTTAAGGCCCTTTTGATTATCCACTCTTAACCAGCATTCACCTTCAGATGACTAACTCAATGCAGGATATAGTTCTTTAGATTGGCTTTGTCTGTTCAGGTATGATATAAGCCAACAGCACCTTAATTGAATAATAACTGCATTTTCAGTCACATGTTTTTTTTTCTGAGACTATATATGCTAAATAAAAAAATGTGCACTGGAGGAGTAATAAAGTGGTGACTTCTGCCTACTCACTTACCACCTGATTTTTCCCCTACTTTAATTTCTGTTCCTTCTGCTCTATTTCATGACAAATAATGCAATTTCTATAAGTTTCATCATACTACCACCCACTTATCCACCCTCTCTTTCACAACTTTAAAAAAGGAAAAATGCATGTTTTATAGCTGATTTGTGTGGCAATTACACTGCACCGAGTTTTTCAAATGTTGTATGATAACATTTGAGTAGTATAGGGCTATTAAATACAGAGATGCCTCTCTAGTTGTTCTCCAAGCAGTGTTTTCTTTCTGAGAGATTTAAAGCCAAAAATGCTGGCCATTACTTTGAATTATACTTTTTTCCTTTATGCAAAAGCAAATAGGCTGAAGCTTCCAATTCCATTTAATATTTCTAAAATCATTAACACTTGATTTTGGGGGGTTTTTGTAGTCTCCCATGCCTTTCATTATCAGTTTCTTCTCTTTCGACTGGTACATGTGTTTTTCAGTGAGTCACATTTTGGAGTGAGTCATGTGCACATTGTTCCAGGGAGTCACATAAGCCTGTTGTTAATATGAGAAATCTCATTAACTTAATTGGAACTATTAATGTGCTTAAACTTCAAGATTAAAAAAAAAAGGTACCAAATTCCTGCCTTTTTGTGCTGTCTATGTTTGTGTATACTATTTCTACATACCAACAGATCAAATCTACTATGCCTGTGGGATGGAAAACAAGTTTCTGAAGCACAGTGTATCCATGATGTCTATATGATTTGATGAGTAGAATTGTCTTGGAGCTTTATGCTTCATGTGCTAGGTTTTTTTTCTTGGTAAAGTACAGCAGTTGTAGTGCTTTGATGCTAAGTGTGCAGAGAGTCTGATTGAGTGTTAGGTACATGCTCAGTTACTCAAGTGTTTAAAACACAGGTTCACTTTATTTTTCCTGATGTTAAGAGAGAGAAATTAGTTTGGCAGTTCAATCCTGTTCCACACACAGATATTGGATGAATTAAGTTATGGAAATGCTGGTATTTCCATGCATTAAAGAGAAGTAATTTAATTCATAGGTTAAACAAATAGCTTGTAATAAATGCTTACTTTCAAACTGTTCAAACTAGTTAGAATGATGCTCTAAGTACTTTTTTTTTGATTCAGGACAGTGCATATTGCAGCTTCAAGCAGCTGATACTTCATGCTGTTAATTTCACACTGAAAAAGCCACATAGTATTTGCTTCCCAAGATACTAAAAAATTCTATAGGCTCTAATGCCTTTATAATTCTTTAAAAATACTGTCTTTAAATTATAATTACTTAAAGCACTTAGTCATTGATTCTCTGCATTTTTTGATGTTTTGAATGCTTGAATTTTCTGTCACTTGAAAATGTTCACCTATGTGGCAAAATTAAACAGTGGTTTGAAAAGAGTGAAGATTTTTACTGAAATACATTGAGATGTCTTTTGTTTTGCACTTAAGGAATAGGCACAAAGTATTACATCATTAAATATGAGAGTCCTGGTAGTGGGTTTTATGTGTAGATGAAATATTCTTCTTATGAAGGTCATGACACTCAGCTGACAAGCTTTTATATTTAGCGAAAATTTAATTACTGAAATTTAGCTTTTTATTAGTAAGTGACTATCTATTGATGGGTCATTTTTTCTTTTATGATTATGATTATTTTGCAAATGAAAAACTACCTTAGACTTGAAAAATAGAATTCCTTCATCAATGGAAGAAAAGGTATCCTTTTTAGTTTATGCCTGTTATTTTCTGATTAAACTATGACCTGTTAGGTTTTTAAATCCTAAACTTTTGTTTTATTTGTGTTTGCATCCTTGTAAGAAAGTGGTGCAGGCATTCAGAATTGTCTTAGTTGTCATTATTTATGTTACATGCAAGGATGAATTAAAAATTTGAAATGTGTTGCCCTGCTTTCAATACACATTCAGAAGAATTTATTTTATACTCCCGTTTTTCCTTAAAATTTTTACTTTACTTAGTGTACATTGTACTTGCCATCTGGCTCTGGGTGGATTTCCTGTATGCTGTCAGATCCCTCTCTGAAGACAGAAGGAATAATTTCTCAGGTGCTTATCATGGTAGGCGTCCATAGCACTTGCCCACTGAGGGGCAGCAACTACACATTCGTGTAATTTTCATCATGTATGTGAATGAATCACATTTGCCTACAGTTAATATATTTTTCACATTTTCAATTACCTTGACTCTGCTGACTTCATGTGACAGGAATTTCTTCCCAGAATCAGACATCACTGTTCTTGAGTTCAAAATGTGTCATTGCTTTGGATGAGGTGGGGTTTTTTTGATGCCCAGTCAGAAATGTGTCTGGGCTGATGTGCAGTGGTGTAGAGATAAAGGTTCTGCATGTCTGAGACTGCTAGGGCTTGAATTTTCAGAGCACTTAGGCTCATATATGACTGAAAATTCATGATGTAGGCTGGGACTTTTGCAAACTTGCCTTCATAGTTTTGATATAGCCAGCAGATAAGGAACACAAATGAAGTGACCATCTTGGAGAAATTTAAGTGATGTGCCCACCATCCCACAGGGATTATGGCAGAGGCAGGTACAGAGTGCACTTCTTCAACATTCAGCTGCTTTAAGTACTATATTTGTCCTCCTGATACTCTCTTGCACATTACAGGAGGTGCGGTTAAACTCTTATCAGAAGTAAACTAAGAACATGTTTGCGGAAGAATGGCAGCAGCAGATGTGCAGTGTAAGGTGAGGGACAAGAAATTGAGGATGGGAAATGGAAAAACACTAAGCAGGGGGAAGGCTGCCTGGGGGAATGTGGAGAAGGTGTGCTCAGACCACCAAACATTTCCATGTTGTTTGTTCATGAGACACAGGATGTATCTTGCAACTGAGGCTCCTCCTTGTCAGGATCCTTACTGAATTTCAGAAGGGCATTTTATTTAATGCAGGGTTCCGCTGTGGAAAAATAGTAACTGATGCTGTTATATTTTAGGCTCAAATGCTGGAGTTTTTTCTCTTCTGCGTAGCTCAGGCATATTCCCCTGGGAGCAGCCTGGGCAGCAGCAGGGGGAGCACTGAGAGCACAGAACACTGTCCCAGCTCCGCCATCCCTGGCCTGGCTTCCACAACTGCTGGGAACAGCTGCTGCAGAGATCCACTTGCTCATCCTAATTTATGGTTGACATGCAGGAGCAGTTTCCCACTGTATTAGTATAATGTCAAAATTGAATATTAGGCAACAGAATTTCACTTTCATTTTACAGTTTAGGTACGTGTCTTTGGGTCAGACAACGGAGAGGTAGAGGGACACCTGTGTTAGGATCATAGGCAATACTTGCATGGCTCTCTGTCTGACAAATTATTTTTTCAGAATAAACTTACTGACCTTCTTATTTCAGACTGAGTATTAGCATTTAGCTTATGAAGTGTCTGGTTGCCTTCTGTCTTCCACAAGCAGAAAGATACTGTCTTCTGATATAGTCTTTGCTGCTTCATTTCAAAATCTTATTTTCTTAATATGCCATTTCCTACACTAATTCAATGTTAGTGTCCAGAGCTGCAGTGCAATAGCAAATGGTAAATGTCCTATTATTTTATACCTTTAATAGTTCGCTGATGCTGTTTTGCTCGAGTGGATTGTCTGAAAGGGTATGTGCAATACTTCTACAAATGAATGATTATATGAAAAAAACCCCAGAGATATAAGAAGTAAAGATTTTGATGTTTGGTTTTAGGTTTCAGTGAACTACTACAGGAAAGCGTCCTCTGTATCCTTAAACAGGGGAATTAAGTCACAGTTTGCCTGGCAGTGGCTGCTTACAAACGTCAAAGCAAAAAGCAGACCAGTTTTCACTAGAAGTTGAGAAAAAGAGGGACTGAAAGTAGAGGTTTTGTATCACTTTGTGTTCCTAGAGAAAGCTTGTCTAGATAATAAGGTCATATGGTACACAGGAAATAGTTGACATCTGTAAAAAGGAAGGGCTCGAACTTTGTTTTATACATGGCATACAGCTGCTTGAGCTGTGGCTTGGTAGCTGTGAGTAATGGTTAAGATTAAAGCTGTTCTCTCCTACTCATCTTGTTGACCTTTAAGAATGGAACAGACTTTCTCTGCTTTTTATGTCTGTGTTGATCATTCTGTCTGTTGACAAATATTGGCTTATTCTCTTAGATTGGGAGAGAGATGTCAAGTTATTGTGATAGCCAATCTGATGTACATACATGTTCTGGGAGAATAAATAGTCTTCTTATAGAATAAAGTGTCCTTCAGTCTAAAGTATCCTACTGGGCAACTTTTACCTTTTGTGTAGATGGAGACACGAAAAGGAAGGCTTCCATATCTAAATTTTCACATCAATCTAAATGGTTGTTAGGTCTGAAAATAAGAGGTGATGTGTCAGGCCCAGTAGAGTGTGAAGAAAGTATGCCACTAATTGTGGTGGTCCAATGTCCCCTTGCCAGATCTTACTTTTCCTTCATTGCTGTATCATTATTATTCTGTCTTTTTTTTATACATAGAGAAATTCTTTTGTAAGCCTTTTACTACTATAAGCAATGTTTAATACTTAATTCTGGGTTTCAGTAAAACCCAAAACTTAATAAATCTTTTATTCTCTATTAAAATCTTGCAGTTTCTCTACCAATTTTTCCTTTTGCGTAGCATATCTAATATCATGTAGAGTTTTCTGTCTGCTTTGTTTGAGGATATATGATGCTTATATTGATGTCTCTTCTAACTTAAGCAGAAGTGGCTTTTTGGAAGGTTAGTATTGCAGTTTATATTGACTTTGCCATTTCATAATGTCTAATTCAATTAATTGAACAGCTGTGATTTAGGTAGCATTTGTTAACTACTTTTTTCTTTTTTTTAGAAATCACAACAGACATAAATAAAATATTCTCAATGTGTCTGTTTTTCTTTAGTTGACAGAAATACCTTCCTCTCTATTTATTCATTTATTTATTTTCTGAGAAGTGGGCATAAATAACTTTGGTTTCACTAGAACTCTTCCTTCAGGATTATTTCAAGGCTTCCCAGCAGCACACACAGAATTAGATTTTCATGTTCAAAGGATCCCTAAGGAGGCAAAATTAAATTATACAACAGAACAGAAAAATTAGGGAGTTCTGGGAAAGGAATGAAGGCTATGAGAGAATAACAGGAAACTGGGTGGTCTGGGTTTGGCATTTTATGGGTTTGTGTGGCAGTCTGAGGTCTGTGAGTTGATTGTAGATCTTTCTGTATCTTGTTTGTCTCCTCCTATTGCATCCCTCTTCCCAGGGTATGCAAGCCCAGTCTATCAAATCTGGGGGACTTGTGATTCCCCTTTCTCTCATGCATCTATTATCTCCTTCCCTACTCTTTGCAAATGCAGCTCTCTTTCCCTACAGTAATTCCCACATGTCTCTTTGTGTCTGTCATTTGGGAAGAACTGGGCTTCTGGCAGTGGGGAAGCATGAGAAAGGTGGTAGCAATAACTGTTTCTTGACCCTTCATATAGGTTTTTCCTAATGGTTCCCTTCTAGGGCTTTATCAGTAGCAGAAATCTGGCCAAGACAGAAATCAGTCATTCAGTGTAAAAAGAGGTAATCCTACTCTGCAGTAGTCTGTAAACTAGCCTGTATCATGTTCGTACCTGGATTGTCTAGTTGCGTGAGAGTGCAAGTCAGTTTATTCCAATAGTGTGTCTAATGAACGCTGACATTGATCTTTTTGTGAATGATCAGGAAATCTGACTGTGTAGTATTTCCTACTTCTCATTCATATTGGCATAAAATTCCTGTGATTTTCAGTCTATATTAGGCTATTCATATAAAATACATCTCACAGAAACAATACAGCTCTCATTGTGCTTGTGTATTTTTTTCTTATCGTTCAGTATTTGTTTGGTATGGGATTTTTTCACTCTGTTCCTGTAATGGCTAATTCTCCCTTCAATAGATTGAATTTCATTTTTCATCTTCCTTTAGTTGTGCTGAAAAATTTTGCTGATATTATGTGTATTTTTTACCTTTAGAAGGTACACTGACATTTTTCGGTGACTTTTGTCTTCATTCACTTGTATTGGTGCGTAAAGCCACAGTTAATGTGTGTTACTTGCTTTCTTGTGGCGAGCACTGCTGCAGTTCTTTGCTTTTTTCTCCAGGGGGCAAGAAGCGCTTTATTCTCTGGTACAACAATTCTGAGATTCAAAGTATAAATGTAGGGCAGCCACCATGGAAGATGGCATCATAAACAGAGAGAGGAAAGACCTGTAGTCTGCTTCCTTTGTCTATGCAAATACATAGCAATAATAGTCTTTGACGACCCACACTCTGCAGAATTAACCCAATCCTTTTAATAATCAGTGGGAGAATATTGGTTGCTATGGCAACACATTCTGTGGTGCTACTTGAGTGTCAAACTAACCTAATGAAATATTGTGCTAAGAATGTTTTAGAAATTGACTTTCAAAATAAAAAGTAAATAAATCCACCTAACTTTAGAAGATATGGCTAGATTCATGCGATCTTCAACAAGGGAACAACCGTTTTCTAACCAAGTGGAATCAATCTAGTGGAGATGGAGATATTTGTGTTTCCCAACTTGGGTGAGTGAGCTGAAGTAGAACTTAGAAATATTTTCCCTACTTAAATTAATGATGTACCAACCACATCTGTGTTAAGAAGTTAGCACAAGAGTCAGAAGTTTAATGATCCTCAGATCTCAAATGATTTAAGTTAGTGCCTGTTTGTGTAGTGCCTTTGCTTCTGTTACGGTTTCCATCAGCTTGTGTTCATCTTGAGAACTGCTGCTGTTTCTGTCCTTCTTTCCCCTTCTACGTTTCTTTCACTTCTCTGTTCCCTTCCTTGCAACAGGCTCCATGCATTTCTTTATTCTATTGGCTAAAATAATCTGCAGTTAAGTGTTGGGGTGTTTAAAATTATTTTTATATGGGCCTCATAGCAGTGTTTTAGAGTTAATGTTACTGCTGGATTAATAGTTGTGGTCAGCCATTGTCTGAAATAGCATTAGTTTGGTGAAGCAAAAATCTGAAAGAACCATTCCTGAAGACAGCATTTAGTATCTGAATATCAGGTAGGCTGCTCAAGCAAGTGTCAAGCAGGCTAGAACAGCTATTCCATGTTCCATATTCCAGTTTAAATTATGGACAAAGAATTAAGATGTAAAATTTACTTTTTTACTTTTAATAATTTTTGTTGAAAAGTGATTTTAAAAATCATTCATTGCTGGGTTAACTTTCCTCCTTCTTCTCTTGAAATGAATAAAAGTTGTCACTGCAATTCAGTTGGGGTGGAATATCCTGCACAGCAAAATAACAAATATATGGGAACTGTCCAGTTTTTTATTTCTCTGTGCCTTAGAAAATTAGGATACTGGTTTAAGCAAAAATCAGCATTTTCCCTGTTATCACTGAGATGAAGATGTAAGTCATAATGTTCACATCTGAATGACATGATATTACATCAAATTTTAAAGTAAGATAAAGTAGAAATTGCCAATTTCTTGATAATAAAGACAATAAATACATATTTTTACTGTATCTTATTATGTTCACTCATCTCTAAAGTATAATTGCAGATAGCTCAATATGCACCTTCCTTAGAAAGTGTGATTTTCATATGACAGTTTAACAGTTGAGTAGGTACTTTGTATTAAAATAGCAGTTTGTTTTTTTGAATTTATAAATGGGACACTAAGTTTTTTCATTAAGTGAAAGGTTTCTCTAGAGTATATTGATGTGTTTAATTTGAAAGTATCATTTCTTGATACACAGAGGCCTTCTTCAATGCATTTATCACCAAGGGAGGAAGATGACGATGATGCAGGGGAAAATACCTGTGGTCCTTCAGGTTTATGGGAGGCATTGACACCTTGTAATGGATGCAGGAACCTCGGATTTCCCATGCTTGCACAGGTATGTTTACGTTTTCATCATAAAACTTAATAACTGTGGAAGAGCTGCTTAATCTTTGCCTTAACTCTTGCAGTCACATTTATCTTGCCTGATTCCCTTCAAAATTGTTACTTTCACACTTCATTTTAATGTCAGAATCTGATTCTAAAATTAAATTTTGAGATTTGGTCATCCTGCTGTAATACTTATCTAGATGGGTTTAATGTTGCGCCTGTTTGTTGTTTATTACCCCTATTTTAGACAGCTGGTTGCTGTGTTGGATAGCTTTCTTTTCCATCTGGAAAGAAATTTGAAGTTGTATAGTTTCCATTCAGATAAGTACTCTATTTTTGACCAGCTTCTAATTAATATAATGACATCTCAGCTACTTTCTTTATAGAACTAATTGAGGACATCATGTGTAACTCAACTGATGTGAGAGTATAGCCTAAGACTTCACTTTGAAGATTATGTAAGTTAAAAAAAAGGTCCCCAAACATTTTCAAATGCTCATGATAATACAGAAGAGAATAAATAGAAGTGGGTAATATATTTGGGTCTAAGTCCCAGCAATTCTCAGAGCAGACTACCCTGCAGTATCCACCAAAGCATTCCAGCAGCTGTGTCCTGAACGACTGATATTGTATTGCTACAGAACAGGATGATGCTTATTGCTGCTTCTAAGTCTCCCTTGTTCTCTGCCCCCTAATATAATTTAGCGCTCTCCTTTCTGTAACATTTTTCCTGTGCTTTTTCTGTAGCATTGAATAAAGACCTGCCAAATTTCTGTTTAGAAACGTCTGCTTTTTTTGCAGTTGCATCCTTACTTGGCACTGCATTTAAATGGCTTTGTCAGATTCTGGTGTACCAGATTGGAATTACATATCCTGTCTCACTACACTTTATACACTGTTGCTTTCATACCGTGACTGTACGTTTTATTCCCTTTAAGTCTCATGGGACTTGCACCTGTTTTGAAGTCAATGCTAAAGCTTTCCCTGGAGTCAATGGAAACAGGATATGGCAGCTAATGTGCTTGAATGACAATGAGTGCTGCCCTGTCTTTTTATAAGGAGCTTTTATATTCCTTTCCCCTTTCAGTAGCTGTTTTCTACTTCTTACTATCCATCATTTTAGACATTTGGCAAAATGTGGAGCTGTTGGAATTATCCTAATTTACAATAGGAGTGCTTTAGTTACTAATTCTTCAGTTTTAAGCATTTATTTCAAAACGTATTTCTTAAATTTAACTTTTCTTATTTAAATATATATCACCTATGGTTAAATTATTGCTAAACTTTCCTATGATGAACGTACATGCCATTTTGATGTGATTTCCTGATTTTAAAAAATATTTTTGTGTTCCTTGTTTCTTTTTAATGTAAGGTATTTTTAAAGGGTGTTCTAAAATTGAGGAATGGCTTTGAAGAATAGAATCAAGCTAGCTTGGTTTGTTGTTATCTTTTTCCTATTTATATAGAGAGATTAATTTCAAGAGCAATATAAGTTCTAAGATAGTGATTCCTGAATTATATTCATTGTACTTAAATTTTCAACTCAGCCTCAAGATATCTCATCTTTCTTGCTTTCAGAACTAATTAGATTTTTAATTATGGCTACAAAAACGATTTTTTTAAAAGATATTTATTATATGTTCATTCATGATATGACAGATTGCCTTTCTAGATTGTTTCTATCCATAAAAATTGAAGACAGAGATACTTTTGGTCTTTTGTTGTTTTTCTGTCTATGGGAGAAAGGAAAGAAATTAGGTAGAGAAAAATCTCATTAAAACCCAGGGAATTTGGTTTATAAAGCACTGCCATCACTGTATGCAGTCTTTCAAGCTGTTAGCTAATCTGTTGGATCTTTCACATTTACTTCAGAGTGCAGCAGAGAACATCTTGCTCAAAGGGATTGAGAACACAAAGTATATACTTCAATTTTTGGATTAAGAACAGTATGTTGAATTGGTCTAAGAAATTATGATACTATCTATGTGCAACAGTGTGTTTTAGGTAAATGTACAAAAATGTATTTCTGGTACTCATGCCACTGCTCTAACATATCAGAAAGTGCAGGCTTCATCATGAAGGAAGCAATGAGATAAAGGTACTTGACATTGTGTCTTAAAATCCATGCTCTCATAAAGATCCAAAAATAGGAAAGAGTGTCTATCAGTTACACTTGAACACAAATGACAAGTTCATTTTAACACTTCTCCTTTATTTAAAAATAGATTTTACAGTTCTATAAATATATTATGTTTGCACATCAAAGGTGAACAAACATAGATTGATTTTTGCTTTATATATGTAGTCAGTGGTACAATGATAAAACGAAAGTGAGTTTTAGGTGGGATTATGAAAATGTCTGTGACAGTGAGCTAACAGTTTTCAATATGCCACAGAAGAGGGCAGTTATCTCCTTGAAAAACTTGGTTTCTTTATTGCAGTCATGGGAAAAAAGCTTGTGTGGAGGTACTTCTGGCATGCAGCGTGTCATTGCTGTCGGTACTATGCTGGGAAATGTCATGTTAGAAAGGGCTGTTATAGAAAGTTCCTTGTAAGTTGTTCTGCAGATATATCATTTGGAACCTGATATAGCAGTAACACAGGTATTCTCAGAACAAGGAACATTCTTTTCCAGTCTAAAAACTGAAGTCCTGGAAGAGCTTGATGGAAAATCTTTGTGTCTTGTAAAAATTTCAAGGTTTTAGAAAGTGCCCAGTTTTACATCAGTATTAACCTAACAACTACCTTCATTCATCCCACTCTATCCCCCCCAAAACAAAACCCCCAAAATAAACAAAAACACCCACCCCCCCAAAAAAAAAAAACCAAAACAAACAATCTAGAGAACTAGGATACACAGCTGGATTTTCAGAGACTGAAATTCAAACGTATCTTCTTATTTCAACAGAGAGTGAATTCCATTTCTGGATTATGATTTAAGGTTATTGTTGGGGTTATTGCTTTTTTTCTGGAGTTAATCTTTGGGTTTGGGCAGAAATTCCATCTTTGCTAAAACTGATGAACGTTTTGTGGAAAATGTTGGCTTCCAGAAATGAGTATTTTGCATCTGAAAAATAGCCTTTCTCAGGAAATTCCAGAATATATGTTTTCTGGCTGTCAGTCAGTACAAAAGAAAAACCTTTTTACCACCTGCATGACTTAATAATTATCTTCTACACATTCCAGAATTTCTAGTAATCATAAGTATCAGCACAGTAAAAACAGTTTTAAAACTTTCCAAGATGTAAAACCTTAAAAACGCTTTTAAAGAACTCCTGAATTCTAGTAGTGCATGCTCCATTGGAAACAGTTTACTCTGGAATGATACGTCTGTTAAACTGAGGAAGAGTTTTTATAATGGTATGATAGTACGAGAGCCTCTTCTGTGGATCTCTAGTTCATGTAAAATCTTTCTACAGTAACTAACAAGATTTTTAAAGCTTTATTGGTTGCATTTCTACCAATCATAAAAATATGATACTCTTGAATATTCTTTCTACCCAAGAGCTAGAATAAAAGAGTGTTTCATATATAGTTTTCTCTCAGAGTATTCACAAAAATAGGAATTATGTGGCAAAGTATAATGTTTAACTGAAGAGATCTCACTATGCTGTAGGTAAGTATGGAAGAGAAAATTGTGATATAATCCTTAAAAAAGGTTTTTGAGAAATGGCTACTAATGATAAAAAAAGCTGCAAGTCTTGTAGTGTCATCGCTGTTGACCATCTTCAAATGAGGGTGGTTTTTTCAAGAGACTGATAATTCAGTGAAATATAGAATAGGAAAGTTTAGAGGTAGAACTAGCATAATCAACTTAATATGTGTATGGGTATGTAGTTATTAGGATGTCCAAAGAAACACGGACTGCCCTGACAGATTTCTCCAGGTAATTGAGTTGACACAATGGCTTTGATTAGTCAATCAATAGAGTTATGTTTCTGTCCTCACAAAGGCAAGAAGAAAAAATTCAGGTTGAGTAAGGATTCACCTCTTTATAATTTTGATAAAGGAAGTTAGAATTCTGGTCCCTGTTCTGTGTTTGTATATCTTTATGACAGTTTATGTGGAGTACCTTAAGCAGGAGATTACACTTATGGCCATCTTTGGGTGCTGCTTTTTCATCTGGTCAAATTTCAGCTCATATCAAACTTTTTTTGGCGTAGTAAAATGTTTGAAAATATCCCTCTATCAGAAAAGGTGGTAATCTAGTAATAAATAGGATCTGTGGATGTGAATCTCTAAAACAAAAATTTAATCATATTCCTATGAGTGCTCTAATTTCTGTATTATTTAGGGCAAGACAGGCACTTCACAGAATCACAGAATGAATAAGGTTGGAAGGGACAACAGTAGGTCATTTGGTCCAACCTCCCTGCTCAAGCAGGATCCTTGGATCACATGGCACAGGATTGTGCCCAAATGGTTCTTGAGTTATCTCCAGTGAAGGAGACTCCACAACCTTGCTGGGCAATCTGTTACAGTGCACAGTCTCCTGCACAGTAAAGAAGTTCTTCCTCATATT
>JAWWLZ010000042.1:46337584-46386826 GCA_035041345.1 Poliocrania exsul | reverse complement strand
GTCCTGCACTTTGGCCACAACAACCCCATGCAGCGCTACAGGCTGGGCACAGAGTGGCTGGAGAGCAGCCAGGCAGAGAAGGACCTGGGAGTCTGGATTGACAGGAAGATGAAAATGAGCCAGCAGTGTGCCCAGGTGGCCAATGGCATCTTGGCCTGTATCAGGAATAGTGTGGCCAGCAGGACCAGGGAAGTGATCCTTCCCCTGTACTCAGCACTGGTGAGGCCACACCTCAATTGTTGTGTCCAGTTCTGGGTCCCTCAGTTCAGGAAAGATATTGAGGTGCTGGAGCAGGTCCAGAGTAGAGCAATGAGGCTGGTGAAGGGTCTTCAGCACAAGTTCTGTGAGGAAAGGCTGAGGGAGCTGGGGTTGTTTAGCCTGGAGAAGAGGAGGCTCAGCAGAGACCTTATCACTCTCTGCAACTACATGAAAGGGAGTTGTAACCAGGTGGGGGCTGGTCTCTTCTCCCAGGCAACTATCAGAATGACAAGAGGGCATGGGCTTAAGCTCTGCCAGGAGAGGTTTAGGTTGGATATTAGGAAGAAGTTCTTTACAGAAAGGGTAATTAGGCATTGGAATGGGCTGCCCAGGGAAGTGGTGGATTCTCCATCCCTGGAGGTTTTTAAGACAAGACTGGATGTGGCATGGTCTAGTAACCATGGGTGCTAGTGGGTCAAGGGTTGGACTTGATGATCTCAGAATTTTTTTCCAACCTGTCTGATTCAATGATTCTTAGGTTAAGGTAACTCTGCTTTGACTGAAAATTTGGACAAGAAGACTTCCAGAGATATCTTTCATTTCATTGTTAACATCTCCATTCTATAAATATCTATTAATTCTAGCTATGGGACCTTGGATGAGCTAATTTCTTTAAAAATTTAGTGTTGACTCTGCAGTTTGTAAATGACTGCTTGTGAAAGTGTGGCTATGCCTGTCCAGCAGTGTGTAAATGTGGGCACTGCTGGGGTGAGTTGTCTTTTGGTGTGGTCTTGAAAGAGCAAAATTAAATAGGATGAGAGAGGAGAGAAGTGTCAAACAATACTGGAATCATTGATGCATGTCAGAAATAATCTGAAATATTGATGACTGTAATGTTTTACAAGATGAAATTTAATTCCTATTAATGATATTGAAATTAATGTTGAATTGTATGCTGTCACATTCCTAATGAAAGATGTCACAGTGATCACCTGGAAGGAGTTCAAATAGTCTGTTACATTTTGTTGTTTTGTGGTTCAAAACTTAGTGGTAATGAGAAGACACACTTTCAGGGAATGTTTTTGCTTCCAGTACTGCCTGACAAGTTATAGGAAAATGAAAAAAAAAAAAAATTGCATTGCACAGCAAATGGATAGCAATAATACATAGCAATTAGTTTGGTACATGAAAGAAGTTAAACTTTGTGTTAGAAACTTCATGTTTGAATTTCAGCTGCTTCATAACAGAAATATTAAAGCAGTATATTGAAACTTGAAAATTTTTGTAGGAGTTTCTGGTTAATCTGAAAAAATCGGTTTAGTATTATATTTTGTGGGGAAAAAGGGCATCATACATACATTGTATTTGTTGTTCCTATGATGCTGACAGGAGCAAAAGAGTTTATGGACAAAAAGATTGGTATTTGAGGTATCTGGAGTTAAGAGATCAGTTGAGTGTTGCTGTCTGAACACGGATATTACTGCATAGATTTACAACATTGATTAGTCATTAAGTTAACTTTGTGTAAGGTTGCATTTCTGTGAAGGGCTGTTTAAAGGTACTTGACATTTTGAGCTTTTTTTGAGCCTAAAAACTTATTTTCTGTTTTGATTTGTTTATTTTTTATATTTGAGAACCAGGCTAACACTGGAAACTGTGAGACATGGGGTTTTTTACTTCAGTTTTTAGTAGTAGGGAAATTCATGGCATCATAGAGTAATTCCCTGAAGAAGTCTGTAAAATTTATAGAACTTGATTTCTTTCTTAAGAAAAGACCTGATTGACAACTGGGCTTTCAAAAAGAACAACTCTGTAGTCTGTAACTGTGAATCCTCTCTTGCTGTGCAAAAGAAATTGCATGCCTTGGGTTAAAAGTCATGTCTGGCTGATGTATTTCACTAAAAACTTTTAGTCCTGGTATCCATTATACTGAGTCTGAAAATGAGATAGATCCTGAACCAAGAAATTACTTATGCATAAGCATCAATGTGCTTAATCCCACTTGGGTGTTTATACAAAAAACTTTAGCAAGAGTACTTGTATTTTCATCAAAATTCAGAACTGGTGTAAGGCTGAGTTTCCTAAAATCCCAAAATGATTGTTATGATTTTTTCACTACTAACAGCATGTAATTAAGATGAACCCATGAATTAGATGTAAAATAAAACGAAACTGAAGTTAAGGAGAGTCCGTATTTGAGATATCAAAGGGAAATATGTAAGACTGCATCATCTTATGTTTTCATGATAATGTATTTTGATTTGTTTATTGATAGAAAATGTGATTTGCCAATTCTAGTGAAATACCTCTTTAGACTTGAAGGTCTCTGAGAATGACAATTCAGCTAGGAAATGAGGAATCTCATGTTCTAGGTTTTTCTATCTAGAATGGGGTTAATACTATATATTGCTGTAGAATGCAGATGCTCTGTTCACTTTCCAGAAGCAGTAAGCAGCCCTGGTTTATAAAATCTTACTATAATAAAAAGAAATTACAGTAATACTCCTAGTAGGATAGAGAACAGTTGTGTTCCTTTGGAGAAAGGGAGAGAGAGCTATTTTATAAAACGTTATACTTGTGTCTCTGTACAACCAGAACCAGACATTTTGATGAGTTTTTCAGTGTAAAAGATGTAAGTGTGAAGGCTTTGAGGTAAATTAATAAATTGACAGTATCAAGTTGACTATATTATTTTTGGAGGTGCTATAATTTTATAGCATCCTAGTTTTTGTTTCACAATATTTTATACTGTGAAAAAGAAGAGAGACATAAAATATTTAGGCAATGTTCAGTCCTGTTTAATTCTTTCTAATTCTGAATTTAGCAAAATTGAGTCCATAACCCTCAGATAGTGTTTTATTCTAATTGCCTTAGTACTTAGAAACCACTAGGTTTGTCCCTAACATCTTTTATGGTTAACAGATATTATATACATATATTAGTTCTATATGCACATAAAGCTTTTTAGTAAACGGTTGTAATCTGTTTGTATGGGGACAGCTGATTAAATTCTATCTTTTTTAGACTGGTTTCATAGTGTTTTTTATGTTGTGAGGATACTGACAGCAGAAAGTTCATTCAGAAACCCATCTGGATGCTTTTGCTCTTTGTAGCAATAAGCAAGTATGCACATCTCTGAAGGTGTTTGCCTGATATGTCTTTTTGTTGAACAGGAAACCACTGCAAGCCAGTCAGTGTAAGACATGAACCAGAGGGCTGTGTTTGACTACATGCCTAGTTTTTGAGCTGAATTTGTGTGCAAATTAATCACAAGGGCACTTACAAAGGGTACACAGCTGACAAAGCAGAAGGTTTTCCTTCATTCCTTTCTGGGCAGATAGTGTATCTTTTTTATTTCTTTTGAATGTAATAATGTTCTATTTTAAGTTATGTGAACAGTTTTTGAGCTCTTCAGGCTAACAATCTTAACGTCTTTCTCCTAAGGACAATTATTTCTCATCAGGACTGCATGACCAAAGTAGAAATGCAGACACTCCACGGTTTGGATTTTAAGTAGCTAGTGTCTTTTTTTTTTTTTTCCCCAGAAAGAAAGATCCACTACCAAGTGTTTTCTGTTGTCTAGCTTCAGGTGGTTTCACATGACAAACAGGCTTTCCACTTAAGAAATTTCTTTTACTCACCGACATTGTTTCTTCATCATAAAATTTTCAAGACATCTTGAGTTTGCAAATTACTGGACTATTTATTAACTTTTAGCATTTACATTGCTGTTTTGAAGTTCGTTATTAATTTGTTAAAATACAGGAAATTAGTTGAATCAGAATCTAGAGCAATAGAATCATTAGGCAAAGAGTTTAGTGAAAACTTTGTACCATCTTGTTTTTTATGAATCACTGATATAGATTCTTTGCATATGAAGGAAGGTCGTACAGCATTAACAGAAAATGCTCATAGTAAAAGTGTAAGATAAAGCTAGTGTGACTGCAAATCTGAAGCAAGACCCCCGAATTCTTGACAAATAAACACATTATTCTGTGACAGTTTTTCCAAAACTGGAATCTTGCAGTAAACCTGTAGAAAGTTCTTTAAGTTCAAATTTCATTGAAAATGTGATTTTGGTTCCCTTATAATGCTTACTCATTCTATTTTATATAATTTTCATATTCTGTTTTCATTTTACAATAGCTAAGGCTGATTATTTGCAATGAATAAATAGATTATCACACCATAGAAATTATTACAGTAACGATTAAAGCAGTAGAGCTTTGGCATAAACCAGCAAGATTTCTTGTTTAAAGAGCCTAAAGGAAGTGGCCTCTTTCTTAGCAGAATGTTGCCCTTCAATGATGAGTAGTGAATTATGTAAATACGCTCATTGAAAAGTCTTAACTACTGCTGTTCAACATGGTTTTGTCAGTCCTCACAGATTTACCAAATATATAGGCAGTATGATGGGATAGCACTGAACGATGGAACTTGGTATCCATAATGCTTGAATACCCATGTTAAGAGTATTACTGGGCTTTGGCACGTTCTTGGCCAGAAAACAGCAGAGTTCGTAGAGTCCCGTTCAGAGCTATGGTTTGAAATAGAAAATTACTGGCTCCTTTAAGAAATAGGAGATATGGACAATATTCTGTTAAGTTTTGTCTACTGCTATTGTGCTGATTTCTCCTGTTGTCATGGAATAATTTACTATTTTATTAACTTAGAGGATGAATTTACTTTCCTTCGAATTGTCTCTTACCATTAAGCTCAGTTTTCACACTGCTGAAATGCCATACAATATTGTAGGCAAGGTTTATTTGGTCCTGTTTAATTAGGAAGTACTAACTTTTACAAACTTTGCATGCATAGTGGGATCTTTAAAGAACAGTTTCCAATTCTTTTTCTTTTGATTTTGTATCTTATGTTTCTGTTCAGTTTTGTAACTATGTTGTAAAAGTATGATTCACAACAGTTTTTAGTTTGTGATAAAATTACTCTCATAACTTTAATTTTTTGAAAAAAAATGGTTTATCCTTTCAGTTTTACTGTAGGAGCATGCATAGGAGAGAGGTTTCGTAAGAGGGTGTTGGCTTATGCTATTGCAATAATAACTTTTATACCAAACAGAGATAAGGTTTTGTTTCTTCAGTGTCAAAAACTTTGAAACACAGGAGATTCCCTTTCCTGAAATAACAAGTATTTATTTGTAACTTCTATCAAATCCATTGTGTATGGTATCAATTAATTGGTTTCTGTTGTATGAATGTGTCAATTTACGTGAATTTGGAACAAGATGCATGGGAAGATATACAATATTTTTCTAAAAGCGCATTGATTATTCATAATAGATAATGGATTGACACACTAAGGTTTAAGCTTTGTTTTCAAAGACAATGTCTTCCATAATGTCTCAGTGTTGCTATCTAACCCCCAATCAAGTCAGTTTACAGTTCTAGGGTTACTATTTACCCAGATGTGTTTTGCTTCAAGATCTGCTTTGGTATATTCAATTCCTCTGTACCTTCCACAGCAACCCATACATTTTTCATTTACTGGCACAGTAATTGATAGAAATTAAGCTATAAAATGTGAGAAAGTTTCAGCCAGTCTGCTTAACTGGCAGTGTGTTAATTGTTTTCTGTCTAGCAATTACTGACTTACTTTAAGGTTTCTCAGTAACTAATATTTTCCATGGTTTTGGCCCTTACAACATGAGGAAATATTCTTCATGTTTCCTGTTTCAGTTGGAACTGTGGGTATGTATGTTTAAAAACCTAGTCATAGGAGCATAAGCAACGTGCAGAGAAATATTGTTTCCGTGGGGCTTAAGTTTCAGTTCATTTTGTCTTTTTTAATATAATAGCCTTTCTTTTAAATGGGCATTTGCCTATGACTTGATATTCAAACAAGACATGATTATATTTTGTTTAATGTTTTTCATTAAAACAATGGGGGGAAAGGGAAAATATTTAACCTGGAAATTACTTTTTAGTTTGTAAATGTATTTTGTTTGGCTAAACTAAGAATCATTTATCTAAACAGTTACTGTATTATGCTACATTGCAACACACAGCCATTAGCATTTGCATAAACCAGATTATGTGCACTTTTAGTGTATTTTTTGTCAGAGGGAGTTATTTGTGAGAGGAATCATCTGCTCTCTTTCATGGCTTGAATGTTATGTGCATGGGAAAGCGTGTAACATGACTAGAACAATCTAACTTCATTGGAAATGCTGAATATTTGCCAGTTAGAATTATGAAAGCTCTGCCTAAAATACAGTGACATGTTTCTGCTGCAGAGGTTAACACTGCATTCATTATGCTCATAATTTACTCATAGTTTCAGATATTTATAGTTTAGGCTATATCAATGAATTTTATATTGTAAGACTGTATCGGAACCTTTAGTTTTCAGTCATTTATGTCTTTTAGTGTTTTCATATAAAATTTTAGATTCTAAACAGGATATGTGAAAATGTGCATTTGGAAAGGAGAAGGTAAGCCTACATTTGGGGTGCTATGTAAATAATGCTTATTTTTTTTCAAAGTTTGAAAAAGGAAATCTAAATTTTGAACAGTACTTTAAAAATTACACATCTAATTTACACAACTAAATACACAGGACAATAAATCTAGCATGTTTTTAAAATGAATGTTTTTCTCAGCTCTGTGGAAGGCTTACTGAAACTTATTCACAAAGGCTTTTCATGTGCTAAAGGAAAATATTTATTTCAGGTATTTCTGTACATACAATATTTCTGCAACAGCAAACTCACCATTTCAAATGTTTGGTCAGAGTGTAAAAGAGGAATACTGTTTTAAAATCTGTACTGTAAATACTCTGTGAAGACCAGAGTAGAGCCTCCAGTATCATTACCCTTAAGTGAGATTATTGATGATTTTTCCAGATTCTCTAATATATCATGAATCTTATTATCTGTTCTATGACAAAATTGCACATTCAAGTGTTTCTAGCTGTCATAACAATCATAAAATGGTAGTTTGACTCTTGGAAAAATGATTCTTATTACATGATGCTATAGAACTTTCTTTGTTTCATTTATTAGTAATAAATTAATAAATATGTTTTTATTAGCTGTAAATTACAGTAATATTTTTGATATCTTTCACTGGAAAGGCAGTAAAATATTTCACCATATACTTGTCATTTTGGGTTATTGTGACATAGGAAATACTTTCAGTTGGTCTTGCTTAGGACAGTACTATGGCACGACACACTTCAGGTTCAGGCAGGTCCCCCCGTGCCTTACTGTGCACAAAAAGCTATCCTAATTAGCTTCAGTCATGGGTCAGAACCAGTTGCTTGAATTCTTGGTTCCTCTCAGCAACCTTCGGTTACTTGTCATTAGTATTTCAGTGTGAAGTGTCCCAATTCAATAAGATTATACATCAGTCTGTTCACAAATATCAAGAAGTGTGTTTGATGCAAATAGACTAGATGTAAGGAAGAAATTTTTTATGACGAGGACAGTGAAACACTGTAACATGTTGCACAGGGTAGGTGGTAGATATGTGGAAACATTAAAGGTCAGATTGGAGGGTGCTCTGCAGTCTGGTCTATTTGAAGATGTCCTACTCACTTCAGGGGATTGGACTAGTTTGCCTTTAAAGGTGCCTTCCAACACGAATCATTCTACAATTCTATGACATAAATGGGATAAATGCAATATTCATTGCTTACTCTCATGGAAATCATCAACTTTGGGTTGATGGAGTGTTTAGAATCAATAATTCTCCTAAGTTTTATTAATAAAGTATCACAGTACTCTTCTAAAGGAAAACTAGGCAGAATTTATCACACTGCAGTGGAAGAGGTGCCACCTGGATTCTTCATGCTGGTCCTGGCGTGCAGCAAGCCAGAGCAAAAGGTAGAATACTCTGGTGGATTTTAAGGGTTATGTCAGAATTTAGTAGCAGTTCTTCATTATCTACACAAATGAAGAAAAATGTTTCTGAAGGTCGCAGATATATTGCATTCTTCCTTCCTACATTTATGAGATTATTTCTCCTTTAAGAAGAAAGTCATGTGTGACTGGTGTGTTTTCCCATGTTCCACGGAAATATTAAAGCTTCAACTGACCTGATTCCTATAGGAAAGGATATGGAAGAACTAAAATTTTCTGTTAAGTATAAATTCTAACTTTTTCAGATTAGATGCCTCTGTCATTTTATTCATACCTCATACAAACACGTATTTGTGTATACTGCTTATATCTCAGTCCTTAAACATACCTCATTCAGTTTGATTCTATAAAGAAATGCGAGAGTATATAGAAGGCAGAAGCAAGAGTACCTAGAAACCTGGCAAAAATGTGGAAAAAAAGTGTAACTCAACATCATGTAGTTTTTGAAGATTTAGTCTTGTTATGGCATATTGTTTCACAATTGTATGCAACCCTTTGCAGTGGCCGTACAGATATTTTGGTAGCAAATTCGTTCCCACTGATAAACAATCTTGTAGTCCTGTTCAGGTTTCTGGTCACATATCATAGGTATTATACCATACCATATGCTCAGAAGAGACCTGGAGGCCTATGAACAAAGCCCATACTGTGTCCCTGCCATGTGCTCTGCAACTTCACTGTCGTGTTGCTGTTTCTTTCTACAAGACAAAAACCTACTTTGTATTTTATCAGTATGAGTGACTTTTCTGTAATGCTATCCCAGTGACTCGCTCTCTCTCTAACCTATCTTTTTGGTTTTGTGTTTTGTTTTGTTTTGTTTTTTACTTCTATTGTGTATTTATTTTTATCCTTTCCACAAAAATGACTTATTTTAATCTACTAACAGTCTAGCCCATTACATTTAAGAAATTCAAATTTTAGATAAGGACTAACTGACTTGATAGTGGTCTTCAGTTGCATGTCTCATTTTCAACCTTTTGGAATAGTTGACAGAAATTTGAGATTGAGTAGTCTCTGTTTTGAAAACAAAAATTAAACTCAGATTATTTTGATTTCAGGACTAAAGACAATGAAAAGTATTTTAGAAGGTTTTATTATGCATATGATAAGTTGGACATGTAGAATTACTGTAGAGTTACTGGCTATTGTACTTGGTGAAGTGAGACAATAGAACTGATACTATTGAGAAGAATGCTGAAGAGCTTTTAATAGTAGAAAAAAAGCATAATCACATTGCTTTGTTCCTGATACTTGTAGACAAACTTATGTTAATTTCTCGAAATGCTCAGTACCAGCAAAATGGGGAACACATTGCAGCAACCAGAAGACTACAACGCTTTTCTCCAGCAAAGAGAAGTTGTCTTTTATTTTTCTACATATGCAATTTTTAATTAAGGCTTATCATCTTCACTTACTCACTTGATAAAATTCCAGACTTGTTAAAGTATCAGCGATTCTTTTTTGACTCTAATTCATTTGAGTTCTGCTGGACATACTATTATCTTATTTTCTTTATTAGGGAGATATTTAGGATGAATTTACTTGTCTGTAATTTACATTCTAACCATTTTCTCCCTAACTCCATAATTTTTATTTATTCTTCTCTGACGTTTATATTCATACAATGTTAATTACAGAATGTTGAATAACATTCAGAGAATCAAACTGAATGTTAAAAGCAATCAGGAAAGGAGTAGAGTACAAAAGAGGGAACATCATTATGTCAGTATGACTACTTGGTGAGCCTTCATTTTCAATGCCATGTGAAAATCTGATCCTTGTCACATCACTGAAGACTGAGAGGATGAGCTGTGACAGGGATGGTCATAATCCTGGAACAGCCAGGTGTGTAGGTTAGTATGTCTCATTCCCTAAAGGAGAAGACAAGGAAAGAGGATAAAGGTATGTGAAATCACAAAGGAGCAGATAAGCAAAGAACAACCATTCATTGCTATCTAAATAATTAGCGGTGTCATACTTGGTGAGATAGCTAAAACAAAATGGGGTGCATGCAAACTGTAAAAAGGGGCATGTGCTCTAAAGGCAACTTGAGAAGGTAATTTTAGACAGTGAGATGGGTAGATATGCAAAGTTAGTAACTTTTGATAATGGAATGTGAGGTGCTCAGAGTGTTGCAGAAGGAGAAACACTACTACATGCTTGTCCTGGTCTCATGCTGGTTTCACTGTTCTCTAGGGCAGGACTGTTGGCTGGATGACATAGACATAAAGTATGATCCAATGTCTATACTAATATTTTGTATATAACTTTTTAAGGTTTTTTTGAATGTAGCCAAGTTCAGAAGCTGAGTAGAATTTCACTTTGGTGTTTGGTGACAATTTTAAGGCTGCAGTATTTATTCATGGGCTTCTCTAGGAAGATTTACTATTATTAGGGTTTTGGCATTGTCATGTGAAAAGGGACAGAAATGCAAAGATTTCTTGTCTTAACTGAATTAATATATTTTTTATTGGCTATAAGTGTCACCAGAATATCAAAGCCTTTTAAAGCCCAAAACAGTCTGTCTGTGCCTCACCTAAAGAGACCTTTTGCTAGACAGATTCACTGTGATGGACAGGACTTTTGATATTTTTATGGGGACAGCACTTAATATCAAGGGAGAATCTTCTCCATAAAGTTTTCCTACAAGTTCTGTCTCTGCCAGCACCAGAAACAAACTGGGCTAACTCCAGCAGTTCATGAAATAGCTTTTATAATACAAGTACATAACAGCTACTGTGGGTTTCACATCACTGGTGATAACATTTAACTGCATGATTGTACTTAACTAATAACAAAAACCCCCAAACCAGAGCATGCTCCACACAGCAGCACAACAACCTAAGCCCCAATACAAAACTCAAGCAACTCCCCTTCCACAACAGATCAATTTACTAAGGCTAGAAAAAAATCTGAACTCACTAGTTAACACAAAGCAAAAAGAAAGAATACAGTCACTTCCCACTAACAGACATTTTTACCTAAGGAACCACACACCTTCAGGCAAACCACTGACAATGAGTCAGCAGTAAAGTACAGCGTAACAAAACAAAACTAAAAGTAGAATACAAAGTAATATCTATATCTATCTATATATATGTATGTACGTATACCCAGTAAGTTACAAAGTGTAGGGCAAGGTAAAATTAGTATCAAAGTAGCCAAGTATAATTAGTAAATAAGCTATCTATGGGGTAAAAGTGAAAGATGTTAATCTATAAGGTATAAGGCATATAAGGTAAGTTATAAGGCATATATGGTATAAGTTATAGAAAAAAAACCCCAGAGTAAATGATCACTCACCCCTGCAGTGTCCAAAGGAGTAGGAGGAGACAGGGCAGCTCATTGGTTACCCCTGCAGAGATTATGTACTCCTTTCTCCTGTTTTTACTCATGTCCAATCTCTTTTTGTACTTCTTTTGCTTAGACAGTTTGACTACAGTCAATAATAATTTTTGGGGTGATAGACAAATTAAATAGGCCTGAGGGTCAGCTCCCTGTGTTCCTACAGGATATTGCAAAGAAAGGCCATGCTATTTCCTTAACACTCCATTCTTTATTAATCCTATCAGTCTGTTGTTGGGAAATCTCCTCATTTTGTTGAGGAGTTTTGGGAAGCCTCTGTGGTCTCTGTCCCTTCTTGTGTGACCCTTTATCCTCTGACAATAGTTTCTGTAACACCCCCTCCAGGCGCTGAGGTGTTTACCTCTGTCCTGTCTATCACCCTACAGTCATTCTGGCTTAAATGCAAGTTTCTAAAAAGTACAAGGATTAAATGGAATTCTGCTGTTCCAGTCATTGCTTTGGTAAATAAATTTTGGCCTGTTTTTTTGGTTTTTTGGTTTTTTTTGGTTTTTTTTTAGAGTAGACTTGAAGGGATAAGGTAGAAATTCTTTTTTTTTTTTTTTCCAAGGTAGGAAGGACTGCTTTTGTCCTGCCATTGCACTTCAGCTGCTTTGATGCCTCTGAATAATTTTCTATTAACTTCATTTAAGGAATGAAATGGCTTAATTAAAAAAAAAAAATTGGGAGCAGCAAGAAGCCCAACTTACAAACTTTTATAATTCCTTGGTATGTCTTTAAAGTCTACTAACTGAAATTAGTTACTATTAATTTATATGTATAAGATTACTAGTGCAGGGAACTCATACTCTGACTAGACAGAAACTCAAAAGAGACATAATTGCATTCGTCTTTTAGACAAGTTTTTTGAACACTGACCACCAATCTTTGTATTATTTCCTAGTACCTACTAATTTTTTTAGTTACAGATGCTTGTTAGTATTCTGTTTATTTTATTTTGTATGATTTTTCCCCTGTTTACTGTTTCCAGTATTTATTTTGAAGTTCTTTATTAGTGGTTGTTTAGCTTAGGATTTAAATCTGTCTCAAATGAAGCCATCAAGTAGAGTTTTGAAGTGAAGCTTCTGTTGCTGCCATCTCAACCCTATCCTTAAGAGGCCTTGAATTATTACTAGGCTGTGAATTCTCATAAAGATCAGATGAGCACAGTGACCAGAAAAAAAATTGCCTAAAAAAGTTCAGTAATGTAATGATCTGCTTACAGTATAAATCATTTACCTAAAAAGGCACTGTTACCTACAGCCATTATTTACCTTAGGTAATCTAAGTTCTTGGTGTAGAAATTGTTATTCCACATTTTGTTCTAGTCATCACATTCTTCAATCATTTTCTGAGTGGAGCTATGATAGTATATAACTGTCAGGGTGCTTCCTTGCCCTTGTCTTTTATTGTATAATATTTGATTTATGTCTGATGCTTGACTTTGCAAGGCATTCATATCTCTAATATAAGAAAGATGTGGAAACATGTCTTTACCCATGCAATCACTTTCTACTGGGATTAAAAGAAAAGAAAAATCACAAATCAGGAAATAATGGTGAAACTGTATGCTATCTTCTTATTCATGTTCTGAACTAGAGACAGTCTGCTGCATTGGACTGTTTACCAGCAGAGTGTCTAATTTCATTTTTCCTTCCCTCAACATTTGCTAATGAGTAGAATTTTCTGTATGTGTCACTGTTAAGGGACCTTTTGTCATTATTTTGCTCAAATGTAGAGCAGTATTTCATATTCTTTCACAACCTGGGATTCTGCCATTTTTAATTTTCTTATATATAATATAAACATACTGTAAAACCATTCCTGAACAGAAAGTAGTTAATATAATTGTTGCTCTCATGAGATATAATTAAAAAAATAAAATATTGAGATATCCTCTGAATTGGAACCTAGCAAACAGGTATGGCAAGACCCGTTATACAGCTTTTGCTAAATACCAAGTTTGATGAATAAAGTTTTTCTGTAAACTAAACAAGCATTATATAACACAAACATTTAAAGAAACAGGAAATGTTATCTTGTAGAATGCAAGTAATTCTTCCAGTCTGTTACAATTTGGATTTCAGCAGAATGTGGTATTTAATTTGCTGAATTTTAAACCCTACTAGCTAGAGTTATTGACCCTGGTTCTTTTCCTGTCTCATCTGAGTAATATCTCTCTTACCTGCTTAAATTTTTGCATTTCAGGAATCTTATTCAAAGAAGAGAGGTTATGCATTGGAAGCAATATCCTCTGTACCTCTGGATGCAGTTCCTGCAGAAAATGACAGCAGTCATTGTGATTCAGTAGACATAGCAGTGACCAAAAAGCCTTGTTCCCTAGAGATAGCAAGAGTTCCTTCCTCAAGACCAGGTAAATCACGAAATAATCCTTTACATAGTCATTGATGTATGTGTAATGTTATAGAAGGTAGAGGTTTATATTTTTAAGCATGCAGTACTTTATTTACTTACCACAGCATGATTATAGTCTTCTATTAGCTACCATAAGAGCTTAACATCAGAATAAAGATTAATAGCAAGAGATTGTAGAAGTGAGAACAAAGTAGAGGTTTAAATACTTTCCTAGATAAATAAAAGGTTGCAAAAAGCTAAATTAGAAACAGAGTATCTTTAAGCTCCTTTTGCAGGAATCTGTTTGCCAACCTGTTTGTTTTTTAATGAAGTGCTTAGCAACATTACAGAGCTAGTTCAAAATTTAAAGTACTTTGCATTTTCACGTTACATAAAGAAAGATCTGATTTATTTTTGAAAATTAGTGAATCGGAATTAAGGAAATAATAAATGACAGTTTGACAGACTGTTGCTTGTATTATAAACAGTTTTGAGCAACAGTGAATTAAAACAGTTTTAAAACAGAATTCTGCTAAGTCAGATGCATGATATTATCTGTAAGGAGTCTGTTTATGTTCTCAAAAATTATATGATCTCTTCCATTACCCTAGTTTGAACTCTTCATTAGTCACCACCTGGTACAGGAATTTCAGAATATAGTAATTTCACTGTAAGTAATTGGGCCAAGAGTCTGCTTTGACAAATGACAGTTCTCAGCAGCAGAGACCTATTTGAAACAGGCAATTGACTTTTTGACCTGTGCTATCTTGATTATGAATCATGATTTGGGTAATATGCAAGAATGACAGATGATTGTTGACTAATATCATGTCTGTGTAAGGGGAAGCACCTTCTTGATTTCACAGCTGAACTAGTATTGGAAGAGTGCCAGACCTATATTTGGCATAGTATATAAGGGCTGGGTATCAAGATAGAGCTTTGGAGTCCAGAAGGTAAGGTGGAATGGATCATAATTCCCACCTCTCCATTAAATTTGGGCTAAAGAAGCCCTGAGGGAATCTGCATTATGAGCAGCAATCCAAGAGGAGGCACAAAATAGGATAGCAGCTTTATAGCATAGTTGCACAGAATGGGCCAGAATCTCCCTTGATCATCAGCATGACTATGTGTGTCACTGAAAGCTTACTTTATTGATTTTTTTTTTCTCTGATAATCTAAAATATTACCAGTGTGGGCAGGACAATATTATGGATTGTTGTTCAGTAAAGGAAGAAAATGCCAAATTATCTTTTTTTTTTTTTTTCAAACTTCTAATTGATTGATCACAACAAACATGTATTGCACTGGAAAGACTGTCATGCCCCTACCCAATAAATTTGTAGGGGAAGTTAAGTATCTGCCTCCTTAGCAGTAAGGCTCAACTACAAAGCTTTCCATTGTAATTACTATTTTTTAAAAATATAGAATTTTCTCTAGTTAAAATACCAGGCTTTGGAAGTGTGCTGTCTGCTGAACACAAGCATTTTTCTTAGGCTTAGTAAATCCATTAAGATCAGTGTGAAACACAGATGCTAAAAAGTCCATTTTCAAATCTTAATCTGAAAGTATGTTTTGTGTAAGGTTAAATATAGTGTGTATCAAAGGCCCAGAGTTTAACCAAGGGAGCTGTAAAACATGCATGAGGGCACACATAATATTTATAAGATCTCACAAGATCAATGAGTTGAGAATACATATGTACTGTAATTCTTTCTCTCTTAGTTTTCCATATACCACTGTGATATTTTCCCAGACATTTTATTGGGAATAACATTTGGCTGTATAGATAGCAGATTCTAAAATGTGATTTTATTTTAAGCTATAAAGGTTAAAGTTATCTAAGTGGCCTGGCATACAAGCCATGTCTGGAATCATGTTGGCCCTTATCTTATACTACAAATAGCTCAAATTAAATTAATCACATCACCCTCAGTTATAAGGTATTTAGCTCTATGTATAATTGTATGTGATTGCCACTCTGCCACTTTAGGTCATATAGATTTATTGCTCAAACAAGTTATGTGTATTATAGAGATCCTTTATTTAAAAGAAATAATCTGATTTGCGTGACTTTTTTCCTGATTTTCCCTGGTTTTATGTCACTGAGACATGCTGACTTTGGGAATAATGTTTCAAATTTCTGTACTTTGTCATATTCTTTATAGAGCATGAAGCAGCACTTCCAACATAAAATTGCATCTGTCAGTCTCTTTTCCCTAGGTGGTAGGACAGTGTGATCAACTCTCACCACTGTCTGGGGCATTACTACCTCTTGGCAGTAGAAGTAAGACTGACTGCACTCAGTGATTGAAAATCCCTTTCCTGTACTGAGAGGAAAGGTCATTCTGGCTGGCCTTTGAGGATGCCAAGCTGCATGTTGCTGCTATTACCTACTCTGCCAATAAACTCCTAACAGGTTGGCAATAGTTACCTTGCCAGGTGTCATCCTCTGATCTACTGGGGAAAAAACCCAGACTGATCTGTAGTTCTCTGGAATTGTGTTGTTGAACTAGTAGGGAGCTGCAGAGGATGAGAACTCCATGTACCAAAAGGTTTGTTAGATATCGGGGCAAAAGCTAAATAGAAATAAAATAAAAGTAGACATAAAGTTTGTTAGTTCTGCTTCTGAAATCCTGTGTTATTTGAGTTTTATGCCTGTCTGTAAAAAATTAGGTTCATATAGGAAGAACACTTGCATTATTGGTTTATGCTGTCAGTTAAAGCAATTGCTTCTGATTAGGACAAATTTAAGATTAAAAAAGACTTACATGCATGTCTGAGTTCAAGTTAAACTGTTCTTTGTTTCTGTGATGGATTGATAGGACAAGTTTGGCAGAGTGTGTTGGCATCTCTCAACATTTCCACCTTTAAACTAATAGTTAAGGCATGATAGGAATATTCTGAAATATTACAATCTTGAAAATAATTTTTTTCCAAGTAAAATATAAATTTGGTTTTAAAATTTCATAGATAAATCTCATAAAATTAATTATACAAAGCAATTGATTCATGAATCACTCTTACTAATTCTTCTGTTGGGCTGTTTCAAGATAGTATTTTTATTCCTTAGAGTAGACATTTCTACTGCTCATTTTAATTTTTACACTGCTCTTCCATTTAAAAAAGAAGTCACATGACATATTTAACCTTGAAAAATAGTAATAAAATTTTATTAGTTCATAAGACATGCATTAGTGTTGCCCTTTTGCTTTTAGAGTTGTAATGAAATTTTTTGAGCTATAGCAACAAATCATCTTGAAAAATGTGTAAACTTTTAATAAATGGCTGAACCTGAAGCCACTGGATAATTCTAATGCTAAAGTAGCCATTATCAAGTATCTTCATGAAGTTAGGGTGGTTTAACTTGAACCCTTGGACATTCTGTGCCATAGTCCATCCTTGCACCTCCTAATATTATACACTTTATTTAGGAGAAATATTGAATGAAATCTGAGCTACTTTACAGTTTTTTAATTGGAGTTAATTGCATGTCTATACCCAATGGAGCGAATATATCTGCCTTTTTAATTTCTACTGCAGAAACTACCTCTAAGTGAGACTAGTGGCAATCTGCATGCTAAATTTTTTACAATAGTGAGTGGTGGCCAGTATGAATTAAATATTTTTGGGTCTCATTGAGTATCGTTAGGAACTAGAGAGGACTTTTCAAACTCTGTTTCTCGTGAATAACTTGTGGAAAAAACCAAACAACCACCTTCATGAAATTTGATCAGTTCATGCGGATTAATGAAGGTTTTAATAAAGCATCTCAATAACAAGAAAGACATTTCTATATGTAAACTGCCTTAAAATCATCCTTAAATAAGAGAATTCTAGTTGAAGGACCCATTTTTTTCAGTTATGTTACTTCACCGTGGCTGCAGGTAGGGGAGACCTTAGTGAGCCATCTTCTACTCTGGAAACAGCTGAGCTGCAGCAATGCAGAACTCAGTGTGGGCTGTGAAAATCAGCTGAGAAATAAGGTAAATACTGTGGGGCTTCACTTATGCTGAGCTCTCAGCCACTGCACAGTCAGCAATTCTCAAGTCAGCAGTTTTAAAGATAGCTCTCATATAACTGTTCAACCCAGTTACATCCAAGATATGGCTTCTGTCAGGGATGAAAATTGTCCTTAGATATGGGACGTGTTGCCACTAGCCTGTAGGAGGCAAACACAAGGCAAGGAGTTGAAAAATAAAGGAAGAGCTATAATGTCCCTCACCCAGCTAAGTGTATTTTGGAGCAATCTTGCCGTTGTCAATCATGATGTTTTTGTCATTTAAAAAAATTACTTGATTTATGCTTTAATGCCAGGAAGTTGTAAGGAAGACCAGACAGTTAATAAATCTGTAATTAATTTTACCTTCTTCTTATAGCCTCATAATCACAGAAAAATAAAAAAAAAAGTCATTGAATTATTACAACATATCACACTGACCCCAAGCTGACCAATCTATTGCAATATTAGAGGAGTGGGTTTTTTGCTGACTGAGCTGAACCTGAAAATTTGTAGCTGGTGCATTAGATCACCTCTGCTTGCATTCTTGTGTGTACTATATAATACTGTCTCATTCATATATATATGAGACAATTCCCGAGAAACCTGAATTGAAAAAAAAAGCCTAACTGTAATAACATTTTTATAAAATTAAAATATGTGGCTTCTACCTGGTTTCCAAAATCATCAAATACTTGGCTTGTTAAATAAAGTTCTGTTTCTCAGATCATCAGATTGTTCGACTTCAGTAGTCCTGAATATTTGGACATTTCAATTCTCAAAATTAAGACTAAGATTGCAAATATGTATTTTCCTACTTGAAGAATTTATACCTTCATTTTTGTGCAGTTATTTTCTAGTTAAAAGCAAAGCAGTGCAAAGTGGCCACAAGAAGGAACCATCACACTGCCAGATATACAAAATTGCCTGGATAAATGGAAATTCAAGAGGCTAGCCTTAGTCATCCTTGCTTCATCACTTTGAAACTCTAATTGATCTGAAGGATCACACACTAACCTTTCTAAAGACCACTCATGCAAATAGCTTCTAATAGAAGGACCGCTAACAGAGCTGTGTTTCATTTAACTATGTTTTTAAAATCAGAGATAGCAGAGTATGCTGCATTTAAACAGATGACCCACAGTCAAACTCCCCAGCATTAAATAGTTTCAGGGATCGAGAAAAATTGTCTTAGTTGTGTAGAGAGAAGAACATAATAAAGGAGCCTCTTATCAGAGTAACTGCAATTCAGTTAGTCCAGAGCCAGCTGAAAGTAGCTAGAGTCTATGAAATACAGCCTAATTCAACAGAAATGTTTCTAAAGCAACTGATTGTGCATTAAAGCTTTTGATATTGTGGTGCATGTTCAAAACCAGTACTACCTACCAGCAGTGCTGAGTACTGAGCACTGAGTCTCAGGCCTGATGTGTTAAGGAGCAGGAAGGTCCAGCTGCCTCTTTAGGGATGGGGAGATAGCAGTGAAGGGCACTGCTACGACTTACAGGGAAGGGACCTCACTAAGCAGAGCCCTGTCTCACCAGCCATGAGCAGGGGAGACCTAGAGATGATGGCCAGCTTCAGCCAAGAGCTGATCATCAAGCAAGTTTATGCTGAGGAGATAGGTCTAAATTCCAGCTAGAAAGTCAATACGCAAGTCAGAATCAGTTTCAGTGATGGCCCCAAAGGTTCATGATGGTGAGCCCAGGTCCAAGGTCATGCTGGGAAGTCAACCCATGAGTTGAGGTCTGGATGCACAGAGCACGGGCATAAGCACAAGATGAGCACTTCTTCTGCATAGCTCTGGCAGGAGCTAAAGACCTCAGACTGAGCTGAACTGGTGTCTGCAGGAATGGGGATGTGAATGGAGAACCCTGAAAAGCTGGTCAGGGCCATTAAATCTTCCCAGTGTTTCAGGACCTGACACGACATCACAGCGCCAAGCCTGCCAGAGTTCAAGAAACATTTGGACAATGCTCTCAGGCACATGGTGAGATCCTTGGGGCTGTCCTGTGCCGGGCCAGGAACTGGACTTTGCTGATCCTTGAGGGTCCTTGCCAAGGAATTACTGTCAGAATATTCTGTGAAGATATATGAAAGATGATCAAATGTCCCTTATTCTTCTGTCTATTACTGAAGGAGCAGTATCTCCAATGAGTAGAATTCATCTGTATGTTGAGTGAGAAGTGAAGAGTCACTTAGAGCTTGTTAATACAGAACACAAAGCGTAGGTGTGTGTTGTAACATGAGATGTGCATTGGTTTGGTGGAGTAGATCACTGACAAAAAAGGGTTTGTGTTTCCATAACAACCTAATAGCTGAACACTTTCTTAGGCAGCAAGTGGTTTCTCTTCTAAGTAATTTTTTGCCTTAGAGAAATGCTCCCATTATTAACTAAAGTTTTGGGGTTCTCAGGGTGCTTTACAGAATATAATCCCCCTTTACGTTTAGCACAGAAAGAGTATCACAGGCCACGAAAAGACTGAACAAGTCTCACAGTGCCCTGACAATGACAATAGTCCCCTTAAAGGAAGAAGAGTTAGATTCTAGCCTTTGTGTAGTTCCTTTGATAAACTTCTCAAGATTCATCTTAAAAATAGCTGAGATTTTGTTCCTGTTCCTCTGCATAGAAATCTGTATTAGAACCACTGATTTTTGTGCTAGTGATTAAGAAGCTTCTCATTTCCAATCTGAATGTATTCACGGCCAACTGCACTCAAGACAGAGGTACCCTAACATTCTGTCTTTGGCTAAGCTGGAGCTCTCCAGTGACCCTTCAAGAAGCAAATTTGGGCAGCCTGTGATTTATCCTGAAAATCTCTTATGTGTGTCTCTGTGTCTATACTGCCTTGTTGTGGTGGCTAGAGGACTCCAAAGGGTGGCGAAATGTTGCACAGAGGTATTCTGAGGGTGTGTTCTCTGTATCACAGTGTGCGTATTTTTAGTTTTATGTATGTATGCATCCATTTGAGATGTTGGCTTATATAGAAGTCTGGATTATATTAACTATATACTGTGCTCTAATAGCCTTCCCTTTATATGTTCAAGAAGGAGAGAGTGAGATCATAAGGATTATAAGAACTGCAGCAATTGAACTGAAAAACATACTTTTTTAAATTAAATATTACATTTAGTTTAGTTGAAAATATTTTTTACTTTGCTGTTTATTTACCTACTTTTTAGTGAAACTTGCTTTGTATTGAAAATTAAAAATTTTCAATCAATTTTCATCTGTATTTTTAGTCAATAATTTATTAACAGTGAATTTCAGTGCCCCGTCTTAGTTGTAACACCTCTACATACTTTTTCTCTGCTATTCTTTTTTTTTCCTTTAACCCACAATTGAGCCATACGGTACAAAATTTCTCAATTTACTTGTTTTAACAGCTTGATTTATAACGTTGTAAGGATCACATTTGGAGCTTTAAGATACAATTTTTTTTTTTTTTTGCCAGAACACTGTTTGGAAACCAAACTAACCTTCCCCTGACTTTCAGTGATGACACATGTTCTCTTTGTCATTCCTCTTGGCACAGTGTAGAGTGCACTCTTCTCAGAAGCTATTTTGTCTAATGCACTAACATATGTTTACAGTTCAGATTTTTAAATCCTGTGTGACATTTTAATAAAGATTAAGAGAATGCTGGTGGAAGAATAAAATACACAATTGCTCTTCTATCTTGCATTTTTTTGTGGGTTTTTTTGTTTGTTTGCGTTTTTTGGTGGTTTTTTTTTATTCAGTACAACTAGTACTTGTTTTAAGCACCTTTTAAAAACATAGATTTTTGAAAATCATGCTGAGTGTGTCTACTGCTATAGTTTTTCCTGTAATAGAAATTATAAATTTATAATTTATTCTCTTTTAAAAAATATTTTATGGCATTTTATAATTCTTTTTATTTCCTCAAGGTACAAATGCCCAAAATGTGGGAAGATTGGAAAATTTTTTTCATCATAATTATATGTTTTGTATTTCTGATATTATTATCATGGTTCTGGAGTACAATTAAGATGCTTTCTATTGACTTTGTTAATACTTTATCTCCTAGAGGAGCACAGTTTACCAGTGGTCCTTTACAGATTACTATTTTGTTGACAGGTGTTACTAACCTACTGATCTTGACAAGTAGTTCTTCAAGTAATCTGAGTCTCAGAGGCTGACATATTCCTGTTGTCACTGGGTTTAGGACATGTTTTGCTGTTGATTTCATTTGGGTTAGATTTTCATTGTATACATCATCTTCCAGAAGAAGAGTCTATTAGAATTAGGAATAAGTCAATTAAGTATTGATATGAGATCAGGGAAAATGTCTTGTACTATAAGATGAAAAATTAGATACTGTCTGTAAGTAATTCCCTATTCTGATTTTGTCTGAAATCAGAAGATGTCTCTTAAGGTATCTATGACACTGTAGTAGTTGGAAGTGGCTGTAGGTGGATCAGTGAGGTGTGCAACTGTTCTCTGCCCATTGAGCTACCTCCCTAAAGTCACGTTTTGACAGCTGTGACCCACTCTAACTGCATTTGGATAGGTTTCAGGAGGTGAGTGACACAGCCTGAAAGGGAAGTCCGTTCCTAGGTTGTTCAGGTAAGGCAGGTTTCCAAGGAACAGCTTGAGGTGATCTGTATATGCTTTATGTCGATGGGTCCTGTTCCATATTCTTTCTTGACACAGCTGTAGCTTGTCAGTAGATAGACCAATAGCGTATACATCCCTCGTCTAGTATTTAAAGAAGAAAACATATCCATGCTTTATTGTTTCAATTTCCTATACAAGATGGGAATTGGCTTTCATGATAGAAGTTGCAAAGAGAGAGAGAAAAAATTAACTTCTGCTGTACAAAATAAGCACCATTTTCATTAGGGTGTGACTCCAATTATAAATGTATTAACAGGACAAATGAATAAATGAGAGAAGATAAATTATAGAAAATTTCAATAGTGATTCATCTGCTGTCTGCTTCACCTCTAAGCAGTCCTGGGCAGCATGAGATAAAGCCATAGGTTCCCCTTGCACAGCTGTGCCCTTAGTTGCTCTATTTTAAATGGAGCAATTTTGAAATTTGGACAAACTTCTGTTATTGTAATATTTTTTATATTAATAACTGGAAAATTGAAATCCTCTGATTTTGTCATCACTTGAGTGGCAAAGCACTGTGTTAAAAATTGATTCTTTGCTATGCTGGGAATAAAAATGTTTCAGGTTTTTTGTTTCACTTCATTTCTTGCCTTTTGAAAAAAAAGCAGAATTTATCCAGTAAAGCTAAAATAAAACTTAATTGTCACAAACTGAGAAGCAGACAGTGAGAGCATTCAGTAACTGCTGTTTCTAATGTGATTTCTTCGCTGATTCTTGCCCATTTAACTGGCAGATTTCAGAATCCCAACAAAGAAAATTAAAACAAATGAGGTTTTTGCAGACTTTTTGACCCTTCTCCTACCTACAGTGGTATTTGTAGGATAGAATGGGGTAAAACTGTCACATGTTTCTTCATTTGGGTAGTGCATACTTCTTATGCACATGTATCTGGAACCATATAATATCAAATCTTTTAAATATCCTCCAGTGCAAACATAGACCACTTGAACAAATTTTATTAACCCAAACGTAATAATTGACCCAAATGTATTATAAAAGAGAATACCAAATTAACTCTATTTACCTGTTTTAAACAATCTTACAGTTATATTGGAAAACCAGGTTAACTAATAAGATCTAGTTTTACTGAAGTAATGCTAACTTGCATGACTTCTGCCCCTTCCATTCATATTTAATGGTGATCCATATCAGCTTTTCCATTATTCCTGATCTCAGACTGAAAGCCTATAAAAACTAAAGTTTCTTCATTAGCTTCCTTTTAGTCTTCTCAAATCTTATCAATATTCCAAGTGCTATTAAGAAACAGCACCGTTTGTTGATATAACTTCTTGTCAGATCTTTTTAATTTCTTGGATACAAAGTAGGTCTCTTGATCAAAAATTTCTAGCTTCAGTATCTCTCATTTAACATTATTTTTGGATATTTTCATAGGGATATAGTTTCATGTGAGTTTCTCTGTGATATTTAAGGAAAATATTTCACAACTTGGTTTATAATATTATTTTTCCTGCCACATTTCTGGAGTAATACGCCATAATTTCGTTTGTCCTATTGTCCATTTCCTCTGCTCCTTTATGTCCTTGATGCAGCAAAGGTCATTTGGAGAAACAGCATTATAATCATAAAGACTTCAGAATGCATATGCACAGGAGACTGAATTGAGGTTTCACAAGTCACATCAATTCATACATATCTCAGCTCTAATGTACTTTCCTTTAGAATCTTATCATTCCTCTAAAAGGTTTTTAGTATATAATTAAGATAATTGCTTCCCATCATATGCTTCCCTGGATAACATCTCTGATAATATTCTGAACAATGAAATGCTATTCTTAAAAACACTCTGTCATTTTTGAAGGTAAAACACATGGGGATGACTGATACCATGTGACCAGTTCATTATCAAAATGCATGCAGGTCTCCACCCATCCACTAGGTTCCAGTAAACAACTTTATGTTGTTAAAGTAATATAATTTTCCAAAGGACTAACTTGTATTTTCTCTGCAAACTGAGAGAAAAAGGCTGCTGCTTGACATATGTTAGACATTTTCTGGTTTTTCATTGCTTTTATTATGATTGATTAAAATACAGTTGAAAAAAAAATTAGCTCTCACAAGAGTTTTGGGCAATTTTTGCAAATGAGTGCTCATCAAAGTGTGTGCATTCTGACCAGCACTCAGTTTCATCCATCCTGGTGTGATTACTGTCTAGAATGATCTCATTATACACTTGACTGCATGCTGTCAGACAAAAGCCCTTTTTCAAATCAAGACAATAATTCAAAGGAACATAATTATTTTCAGGTATTTTGCATTTTGAAGCCCACATGCAAATATTATTTAGCAGGATTTGAGTTTTTCTTTGTTAAATGATTATTAATTGCAGCATCCTTTGCTAGTACTTTTGGGTTAGGGCTGAAGTATATATAGATCACATAGAACATATTCCATTCTAGTAAGTAATCCTACACCTCAGAATGCTGCTGAGATTGATAATTGAGCAGATACAAGTGATAGTGCCTTTTATAAGTGGCAAATAATTTAATAGGTATATGAGGAATGATACTCCTATAAAACTCATCAAAGTGATAATATTAGCAGTAATAGTAAAACTCATCCTAACATTAATTTGTTTACAGTTTACATGCATCTGGTATATTTTAGAGGAATATAAGCTTGAAGTGAGTATAGCTCTGCATGGGGATTTTCAATAGGCATTTAGCTAATATTATGTGTCTCCTGATGCACCTGTGAATTTTCTACAAATCCTAAATTGAATTTTCTATAAAGCTTTTAATTGTGAATCTTAATCCATATTAGATGTTGGGAGGAACCAGTTGTCTTGACTTAATACTTTTTATTCTTTTGTGTTCAAGACTTTGCACACTGTGATATTTTGCATTAAGAGGAAACTGAGTCCTAAAATTTGTGAGATCCAATGCTCAAGAGTTAGTGTTTTCCTTGAGTTATGTCTATAATGCAATAAAGTTCAAGTACTATGAAAAAAGCTAAACTTTTCAGAAATGCTGGAAATGCAATATAGATATGTCTTGAATCACAGAAAGAACTCAGCTGTCTTTTGTGGAAGATTAATTTCTCCACTGTTTGGTCTCTCAATTTAGATGATAAAGCTTCTCAGCTCTGAATGGTTAATCAATAGACACTGCAATATACATATCTTAAGGTCATCTAGACATTCTCAACTATTGCCAAAAGTTATAATGTTATCAATATTCCTCATCTCTCCTGCTCCATGTGTAGTTTCTCAGGTTTTTTTGATACTCTGTATTAAAGGCTGCAAGTTTAATGCAGATTATTAGGGAGTGTTTTCTGACTTGCATATATGGTGAATAGATGTGTAGTCTATATATGCCTTGTAACACAGTTTTTATTATGTGATTGCCTTTGGTTTATATATTAGATTTGATGACTTGGGTGATCCCTTCTATTTCTATGTCTCGTATCAGGGCATTTATCTGGGATGGGGAAGGTCAAGCTGAAAACCCTAAGTACCAGGCTATATGAGCAACTCTGTATGACAAGTCATGGGAAATGTATTCAGTGCTAGGTACATCGTGAATGCATCCCAGCTCTGTACCAGACCAAGAAATACAAACTTAATGCCTGCCCTGTTCTGTCAAAATGGTGTTGAGTTTCAACAGGACCTGTGAACTTTGTGGGAGAATCAGCTTTGTGAGTTACCTGCCCTGCTGTCTTTTTCCTCCCTAGTTTTTCTTGCAAGCACACACCAGGATTTCCATCCTGCTCAGACAAGTATCTCTGGTGAAAATACCCCCAGTATCTGATGAAAATATTTTCCCCAAGAATATTAGTTTGGATTGATCAGTTTTTATATGGTGAAAATGATTTGTCAAAAGATGCAGCACGGTTTGGTGGTGTTGCTAATAGGCGGATACTGAGGTCTGGGGATCACAGTTCTGCCTTTTTTCCTCCCTGCTCTCCATCATTTCTTCTCTTTAAAAATCATCTACTGCCACACAGTTTCTGTGCTTTTTCAAATACTCTAGTGAAGAGTTGATGGCTTTAATATGAATGGAATTGGTAACTTTGCTCTCTTTTCTACGCTTTCAGTAGCCCTAGCACAGCAATAACTCTCCGCTTTACTCACCACCAAACAAGCTTAAAAAGTTTTTATGGCCCTTCTGGCTGACAGACTTTAGGAGAATTTTTGTTTGTGACTGTGTCAAAATTGGAATATAGATTTTAGCTTATATCATACAATCAACTGAATATCCACAATAATAATTTTATTTCAGCATTGACCTGAATCAGATCTGAAATACTATCTTTATTTTATATATATATATCTATATTAAATATATATATTTATAAATCTCCTATTTCTACTGTCTATACTTCTCCAACAAGTAAAGACTGAAATGTCATAGTTTTGTGAAAAAAATGAAGTGATTGTATCTAATATGTTAATGCCTTTAACTGTGTTCCACTGGGAACTCACTTTTTAATGAGAATGATATGTCTTACGCAGTTTTTAAATAAATTTTTCTTCTAACTTTAGTACATTTGGAAAGCAGAAATCTTGGCATAGCTTGCTAAATTTGGTTAAAAATCAAAATATTTGTGAAAATATTAAGCAATTGCTAAAATAAAGCAATTTTATTCATAATGAACAGATTTATTTGTTTTATTCAGTGTCAGAAATGACTAAAAAGTAGAAAAACATTGATTTGTAGTGAAGGTAATCAGTGTTGCATTTTGTAAAAAAAATTAAAAATTTTCCCTCCTGTTCTATTTTAAGTTAAATAAAAAACACTCAATTACTTCCATTTTCTCTGCTTCTGTCTCTCTTGCTGCATCTGCTAGTCCTGATGGCAGTATGTAGCTTGCTGCCAAAATGTTTTTTTTTCTGTTACTTTATAGAGATTTGATTTTTTTCTTTTTATATGATTTTCTTTCTATGCCACCTCAAAACAAAATTTGAAGTATGTAGGATTTTGCTATATATCTAAATAGGGTGGGAATGGATTTTTATTGCCAATCCACAAACACATAAATGCAGCATATCTTTAATAGCAGCTAATAATAGAATAATTTGCTACTGCAACAGGATATCAAACTAGACTTTTCCTTTTTTTACTGATACTCTGTCATATACTGCAGATTTGGAAGAATCCCTAGGAAAGAATATTGTAACACTCAGTTGCCTTATTGTTTTCAGAAAGCAGGAAAAGTCTTTAGAAGGACCATTTCAAATTGAGTGTTTTCAGAGCAGGGTATATTTTTTCTGCAATAGAGTGTGTCATTGTATGTATCTGGGAGATGATATTAAACACAGCTATAGTAAGAATACCCTTTCCAGTCTAGCTCCAGCTGTTCACCCCATGTCCTTTTTCTTTCAGAAATCATTCCCTCCATGCTGGAAGATACATAAATAGTGCAGTACAATTAAAACCTTTTGCTTACCAGTAGTACAGCGTTTGAAACAATTTTTTTTCCAAGAGCAAATCCATTATTTTTACATCTGTTTGTCTCACATTATGTTGAAAAGGTATCAGGACTTTCTGTGCATATTGGGTAAGTAAAATTTGAAAACAATACTTTTTTCTGATCAATTACATAAGTCGTTTTTCAGAGGTTTTCCTCATCCAACCTCTAATAACTTCAACAAGGATTTGCTATTTATCAATAGAATGAAAGTGTTAAATGCCTTGTGAAGTCAGTGCAAACAAAAAGCAATGTTTTATAAATTGCTTGTCCAGCTGCTGGGTATCAGCCTGATAGACACAATGTGGAATGAATTTTTGATGCATATTCTGGTGGAATAATGGCATTTGCGCTAGGAAGCCTTTGGTAGTTAGAAGTTCTGGCAGTAAGAGTGACAGAACTTGTGTGAATCTGCCTTTTGTTTTAGGTAAATTCCTACCTGTATTCCACTGTGATTTCATTGTAATTCTTTGTTGTATTTTAAGAAGTTAATGTTAAGGAAACTTGAAAAATTTTAAGCCATATTTCTCTCCATAAAACTTGGCAAGCCCCCCATAATTTCACTTAATTATAATTCCTCTTTGTTTCTGCCCCATTGTGCTGGAATACTCCTCCTTGCCTGAATATACTGATTTGGCTCTGTATCAAACAAACAGGCCAAAGCTGCATGGTCTAGAAATTGAGATTTATTTACTTGCTATCAATAGCAAATAAAAATAGCATATCTCTTCAATATATGCAAAGTTTTGTGCTATCTTTATCATTCCTTTTTGTAGTTAACTGCAGCTATCGAGAACTCCAAGGGCCTATTCAAACTCCATATTTGTGGTCTCTGTAAGAAATGTAGTAGGTTGTATTAGTGGGAACACTTAATGGGAAGAATTTTTAAAAATCTGCAAAGCCAGCATGTGGATCTGGGAGAACCTAAAACCAAAATAAGAAAACTGTGACAGTAGCAAAATTAAATATGCTGAAGTGTCAAGAAAATTCTAAACCCTCAGAGCAGAAGTTATGTAAATCCTGCTTTGTCAGTCAGAAGGTAAGCTTAATAATCTCTTAGTATATGGCAGTGTTATTGCATATAATTTCCTCTAGCTTGCAGAAGATAGAAATTTAATGCAGGAATATTAGTAAAAAGAGTAGAATTTGAGTGTTTTTCAGAAGTAAATTCTATGGATAAATAAAATGCGTAAAATATAGCAAAAATGTTTTGGCATATTCATTATAAAAACTATAATTTGGAAATTAAAAAACGACAATCAAATTTTGGATTTTTTTTAGTTTTTAGGAACTCTAATGCTGTAGTGCCACAATTTAGCTGTTAGTGGTTGGAAACTGGATTATTTTATTCCACAATTATCCATAGAATTATTTTTCTCAAATCATTTGGGTATTATCAGAGCAATATATGGGACTAGATAGCTGGTCCACTCTGGTACAGAAGTTTCAGTATTGCTTTCAAATGGAACAGAAAAGACTTGAAAGATTCTCTGAGTTTTGACTGCATGTTAGTAGTCAGCAAACTAAACATAATTTCTATCTCTGGTTTTAAAATATTTTGTTTAGCTCTTTGGCGTCAGTGTTCTCATAAAAAGCATTATTAATTGATACTTCAGAAGCACTGAAACTGATGAAAATATAGTTTTCCCATGTATTGTCTTTCCCTGCAGCTGTAGGTAGATATATATTGGAAGGTTTATCTTGAAGACTGTCAAAATTATTTTTTAACTGAGCTTGATCTCTGGGGTGTATGGCTATCACAGGTATTATTTAAATTATTTGAGTACACTTATTCTCGCCACCTTTTGGGATTTATATTCTGAAATCATTTGGGAATGTAGCTAAATTTACTAATCATCTATTGCATTTGTAATAGTAGAATACTTTTTCTTCAAAGCACAGTTAGGTTATTTACTTTGGATTATAGCAGGAGCCTTATGAAATACTAAGGTTAAGATATGTATGTGACCACACTCCGTGGTCTCTCACTGGTAAGTTAAATTTAAAAATAAGCACAGACATCATCGCCAATATGCACCATTCTTTTTTGGGTGATTTTTTTTTTTAGAAGACTACTATGCATTCCAGTTTTTAGTGAATGGCTAAAATAAACAAAAATATTTTAGCACCTGTAACTATACGCTGTGGTTTTCACTGAACTTCCAGAAATATGATGCCTACGTGCTATAAGACAAGGCAAATGTAGAAATCTAGGAAATACCTGTCATAAGCAAGGGCAATCATTTCACTGCAAATCTTTTAAATATGAAAAACCCAACAAAAACCAAAACACAAATGAAAAAAAAGGTAGGTGGCAAGTGTGTAGCATTGTTTTTGAATGCTCAATTAGACATCAACAGCTTGCAGAGGCAGTCTCAGAAGGTTACTCAGGAAATGGTGGAAATCACCCATCATCTCTCATTAGTACTTAATGAGAGATGTTTTTCCAGACAGTTGCCTGGTATTACAAGGGTTATGCAAGCTTGAAGCAGTTCCAAAGTCTATTTGTGCAGGTGGGTGATTAGAGGAAATAAAAAGTTGATAATAGTCATACCCAACTCTCTTGGATGATGCAGAAACAACTAAGCAGACCCCCTGCTACCACTGGAATGCACTTCACTGGTAATTAATTCCAAATACAATCCTGAAATAGCTGCCACATCCAAGATTGGTCCAGTTATAGCTTCGAGTGCTTTCAACAAGACAGTTGCAGATATATATTTACAATCCTACTCAGAACAATGGTTATTCAGGTTCAAGTGTGTGGGAACCAAGCAAATTCAAAAGGGCAAATTCAAATGGTTGAGTCCAACTGTTCTCCCTATGCATCCAGTGTAGCTACCTACTGATTCTGTTATTCAGTATTCCATCTGTTCTTTTGAAATGTCTCTTGTTATGTTTGTTCCTTGAAATCCTGAAATACAGCATTGTCCTTATCTGTAGTTCCTAGATTTATGCTGTGTGGAATGGTCATGTAGGAGAGATTTGCTTTGCAGGCTTAGTCAAGTTAAAATTATTTTAAAGCTGAATCCTATGCTATGGAAACTGCCTAGTCCCTCAATCAAGGCCACCATGTAACATGAGCGTTTTTGTTACCTGCCTGACGAAATAGGAGATTTTCTAATATATTCCAGGATTTCTGTGTAAACTGCTTAATTTACTATATGCAGTTGCTGTGAATCTTTGCAATGGGCCCACCACTTGAGAGAGACACCATTTTTACCACACATGCTATCTGAAAGTCTTATACAAGGCATCTCTGTATCAAATCGGGGTGATTCCTACTATTTTGGGGCCTAATATGCTCAGGTTTAGGTGTTTGTTAGTTCCTTACTACTTGGTGGCTTGGGCTCCTGCCTTGTAAATTTGCTGCTGCTGGAATCCAGTAACCAAGATTGACCCACAATAAATAAACTGAGTCCCAGCAATGCTGTCATACAAACAGGCATACTGTTTTAAGTCTTTTACTGAAATCTGTCTATGGGTATGTTTTAGAGTAATGAAATGGTTCTCCTTGCTCTGCCTTAGGACTGTGCTTTAACGAGCCCTCTGTAAGCTTCAGGGAATCACTGGGTTCAAACTATCTTTACTGTAGAGAATTGGATTTAGATGATTCTTGATGTGGACCTGCATCTCTCTTGCTTTTAAAGCAAGCTCAGCACCAGTGGGAAAGATTCCCTGAGGTATAATAGGTGCAAGTGTCTTGGTCTCCTCCTCAGCATAAGCATATCAGCATATCCTTCATAAAACTTCCACATACTTGAATTATCACAGGAATCAGAAAATACTGGTTTAATCTTTCACTCCAGTGTGATTAGAAGTGGCAATACCTCTTTCATTTCAGTGATGAAGCTTTTAAAAAGACTAGATGATCATCTGCCCATTATTGAAGAGTGCTAAAATTTGCTTCTAATGGTGCCACACGTGATGAGACCTACATTAATAAGTTATTTCTTAACAAATCAATGAAACTAGCCATTCTGATGGCTCTGTCCTCTGCAGGGAGATCTAAGTAAATTCACTCACTGGTGACTGATCCTCCAGAAATAGTACTATTTCCATATTAAGTTCTTTTGTATGCTTCCAAGATTTCTATTGTGATTGTGATTGATTTCTGTCAAAGACAGATGATTAGCATTGCCATATTCTTTTCAGAGTGTTTTGCCTTCATATAACACATTTGATGTTAAGAGGACATATAACATGTACAAAGGCATTCCAACATTTCTTTCTAAAGACAGCTCCAAAGCCATAGAAGGTGCCAGACTGGATAAGAGTTTTTGCAGTGCTTTTCTAAGAGTCTCACAAATTGAGGCTGCTGTAATTGATCAAACTTAGATCTGTCTTGATACCACACTAAAAAAGCATTTTGAACCCAGACAACACTAACCTATTTGGACCTTTATTCACATTTTTTGTTTTATCCTGGTGCTGATGTGTCCAAAACAGATGCAGGATTTTGACCTACCTTCATGTAAGTTTTTACATTGCATTAAATATTCCACACTGAGCAGAGCTTGAACAAGTTATTTACTCATAATAGGGTGCCATTGGAGTTGTTGTCTGTTTATGTGTGCAGGTGTATCTATATATATTTATGCATATATGTGCACATTGATTTTCCATCCTGGGGTTATGTTATAAAGCTCTACAAGGTCATAATGATTAGGGTTTGTGCTTTAAGTGTTTTGTTCATGACTAGTATTATATTTTCAGGTGTATTAGAATTTAGTATATATATATTTAAACATAGTGTTAGATGTGTAGTGTATAATCTAGTTCTAGGTTATTACTGGTCCATACCTCCAAAGTTAAATACACATTTCTTTCATTTTTATAGCAGATTGTAAATCTGAGCATATAGTGTTTAAGTGACTCCACAAATAACTGGAATATGGAAATAAAATAGGCGGAGTATACATTTGCATTTTGGCTCAGAACCCTGGATGTGAATATGAAATAAATCATCATCTGCAGTTACTATTCATTGCTTTAGCTACAGGCTGGTTTTGGAGTATATAAACCAGACTCCTTTTGGATTTGAAGTTCCATTTCAAGTGGTCCTTCAGAAGCTGTGAGGAACATGTATGGTGGGAGTGTTTGGTAGAATAAATAAGAATGCTATGTAGTGCTAAAAGTTAAAACCCACATGTATTCTAAATGGAGTGTCATGCAGATGAACTGCTTTTGTTCTGCTTATCCATTGCCATTACACTAAATTGTAGAAATAAGTGATGTAATAGCTTATAAAGACATAACTGTAGATTTTCACATGAATGCTAGCATGTTTCTGTAATGGAAGTAGAAAAAATAGATTAACTGTGTGTTCCATTTGAAAGACTTATCTCTGCGGTGAAATCTAATTATAATTGTGTTTCTGGAATATGGGCTGCCTCTGGCTTTTGATATTTTCCTTCCTGAGATGTGGTAGGAAGTGTTCTGGTTTATACATTTGATATCTTTCTGGTAGTTAATATTGTGGCATTGTATTCATGTAGTGCCTTTTCTTTGAGTATATTGTGAGAAAAAATACCCATCAGAAAAGTTGCAGTGAACAATTTTTTCTCACAGTACATGGATAGGGGGATGAAAATGTCGATGCAACACTTATTGTTAAACTGTAGTGTAACTGTTTATTGCTATTCATAAGGGCACTTTTCTCTATGCAGTGTTCCATATGAAAGAAGACATATGACACTGAGCAGTGATGGCACACAGCACAGTAAAGGGCAAAATTCCCAGTGCATGATTTTGTTTATAATTTCAGTTAAATTGTTAACATTTTTGGTTTTGCCTGACATTTTAGAAGGCAGCCCTAGATTAACACCTTAGTTTGCTCTTTCTGTATGCAAAAAGGAGACCACATTCGCTTTTATTTTTCTTTCTTCAGACTCAAATCTAAGTTGTCCTTAAAAGTGTAATGCAGTCACCCTATCCATGAATCAGAGCACCTTGCACTTCCCTCTTTTTTTGAAATCCTTTTATCCTGCATACTTCAGAAAAAAAATTACCATAATTTTTTGCCATGATGGTAGCAATAAATCATAATTTTCACAAATATCTTTTGGAAATAATGGTTACAATGGTTTGAGACTGATCTCTCTTAATTTTAGGATCTTGACTCTTTTGCCTATACATAGCTGTCTTGTGAAATACTTTTGGCGGTCTCAAGCTTGTGCTTTAGAAGGGCAGTGAAATTCCATTGTTCCTGAAAGCCTCCAGCAGATGCTTTGAATTTCCTTGGAACATGGAGATGGCATTACATGGAGTGGTTAACAGCACTTTGGCAGTTGTCTACAAAAGAAATGTCTGAGCTGGCTATCTGGACTTTGTTTAAAAGTAATGCATATCTTAGTATATCCAATAAAGTTTAGGACTTGTTCCTCTGTCCTAGTATTTCTTCAGATAATATATCTAAATATAGAATATAGCCTGAATTATAATTAATGTTGTTTTAATAGGTTTTCACTGACTTAGAGAGGGGTTTAGCATACTCACCAAAACTAACTGTATTTAAAGAGAAATCCTACCTTTCATGGCTAAAGATCATTTTCTGAATTGCTCCAAACTGCAAAAAAACCTGATGCAATTTCATTGGATAGCAATTTAGTTACTAACATATGAATATAGAAGTTCAACTTCTTGAAATAACTGGAATAGGACGATGTGGAAAATAAACACTGTGCAGCCATTCACTCTACCCCTCCCAGTCATGTGGACTGGGGAGGAGAATCAAAGTAAAACTTGTAGGTTGAGATAAAAACAATTTAATAATAGAAAATAAAGTAGAAATACAGTAATAATGGTAAATGATAATAATAATAACAATAATAATAATCAATAATAATCAATAATAATAGGGAAAAAAATGATGCACAGTACAATTGCTCACCACCTGCTGACTGATGCTGGAGTCCCCTTCTCAAGCCACCCAGATCAGCCCTGCTTCCAATTTACATACCGGGCATGATGTTCTGTGGTGTAGAATATGCCTTTGATCAGTTTGGGTCACCTGTCTCAGCTATGGTCCCTCTCAGTTTCTTTTGCTACCTCCTCACTGGCAGAGCATGAGACAAGAAAAGAAGTCCTAGATTTAGGATAAGTGGGATTTAGGATAAGTGGGACAAACACAACTTAGTAAAATCCCAAAACATTAGTGTTATCAATACCATTCTCATTCCAAATCCAAAACACAACCCTGTAACAGCTACTGAGAAGAAATCAACTTTATCCTGTCTGAAACCAGAACAACCACTAAAAACTTATCGGATTTTCTGGATTTGGTGGCATTGATTTAATATTAGTAAGTTTTAGTGGAGCTGAAGTCAAGGTACATGTTTGTAAATGTGTTGCTTTAACTTAAATAATGTTGGTATTGCTTGAGAGTAAAAGATTGTTAAAGGGTGGTAGGAACAACCTGATCTTCAGGTTCTAAACAGTGATGTCATCATTTGTAGTTACAAGCTTCTGGTGCATAAGTAAAAGACCAATATACATAGGCAAGTTGTATGCAGCACAACTGTGACTATTGCTGTGAATGTTGAGTCTGCTCCTACTGTATATATTTCAAAAATAAGGAAAAGTAGCAAATAAAATCAAGAGATATCGAAGATTTGGAATTTAAGATTAAGATGTGGAAACCTGTCTAATCCTGTGAGAAATTTTAAGAATCACCCTCTTTTTTTCATGTGTCCATGACATAGATTTACAGGATTGTAATTGCATTGTAACACTTCCTATAATTTAAAATCATTTAATCAATTAATCAATCAATGAACAAAGGAAATGATAAGGTTTTCCAGGGTGCAGATAAGTGTAGTGATTTTAATAATCCCCACTAGATGAGTCCAGTTAATCAAAACCCAGGGTTCATCTAAACTTTTAAAAAACTATTTTGGTTCTTCTGGATATAGAAAATATAAGGTAGTATATTGTCCTTGTTCCGTTCTATTTTCTTTGCCCTGAAACAGAGGAAATGGAGAATGGCAAGTCCTCAGTGACCACTTTTAAAAATCTGAATAAGCTCCAATTACGTAAACCTTGTCACATTTCCTCATGTGTGATGGAAGCAGGAAGGAATATTGTTAGAGCATGGTGCAGTTCATTAATTTTTCACTGCTAGATGATCCCTGGAGCCTGGTGTTATCTGAGTTACACAGAAGCATCTCCTCGATTATTCCACCTTGAGCCAGGAACTAGAAGAGAATGACAGCCATAAATACTTCCCTGTTGGCTCCATTTATAGCACCTATCAAAAACTCAGCAGAAGAGCTAATCTTTCCTAAGTAAATTTGGTAGTTTCTCAAGTTTCCAAGTTCTTTTTGCCATGAAATATTCCCCTGAAACTTTCAGCATTGCCATTATGGTTACCTAAAGGGGAAAAAAGTTTGCTTTAGTTTTGTCACCAGAGAAAGAGAAAATTAAATTATATAATTTAATTACAAAAGAAAATATATTCAAATATATTCTTAATGAAACTATGATCATGGTATACATAAACAGACTAGTCCTCCAAATTGGTTGCAAGAACTAATCTGATGGTGATGTTCTCTCTCTGAGGAGCAGACCCAGGTAGTAAATCATTACTGGTTGCCTATTGGGAAGATCCTACTGTGAAAATAAACAGCTGTCCAAAATAAAGTAATTGTTTACAAGAAACCATTACATGTCAAACACTTATCCTCTTGAGAAAGGAGGGAAGGTATGAAATACTTAGCAGTTGGAGGGTTTTTTTCTGGGTTGTTTATTTCAAAGAAATATAATTGGCTTCTTTTTGCAAAGTTTTATTTTTAAACTCTAAAAACACAATCCTTTTTTTTTTATTTTATATTGCCACCTAATTTTGTTTGGAAGGAAAGACTGTAACTACTTTTTTTCTGAGATTGCTGCGTTATTTTAGAAGAATAATTTATCAGTCTGAATTTGGTTAGAAACTTCAAGACCTCATCCAGTTATGTACTGTTTCTACAGGAAGTATATCTTAATATCATCCATGCTGTGAAAGTGTCTGTAATTTGGAAAGACTGTATATTTTACACTCTTGCAACTATTCCTTTTTATTTTAGGTTAGCTATGTTAATGTAACTTGGTATTCCTTTCCCTTCAGTATCTTTGTTACACTTCCAAGAATTCCCTCATGTCCGTAGGACGAAGGAGGAGAAGCTCCTGTCATGGCTTGCACAGAGGCATTTGTGACTTGTGCAAATGGAGGAGCAAAAATTCTCCAGCTTAGGAGAGCTGCTTTTGTTTATTGGTGTTTGGGTTTTTCTGGAGTGGGAGAGTGGAAGCACATGTTGAAGAGCCACCACAATTACAAATAAATTGGCTTTCTTCTGTGAACTCTGCAGGTTGTCAGTTGAGGCCCACACGTGTAATATTTGAAGGTAATAATTGTCTTAAAGCAGAGCTTCAGGTGCTACAGCACTTTTAGAAGCACATGGAGCACATGTCTTTGCGACTCACAAAGAAAGGTAATCGATAAATGCGCAGACCCTGTAAAGAACACCATAGCCATGCACAGGCAATGGCACTTTCCCCAGAATCTGAACTAAAGTATTTCTTTACAATTCTTTACAATTCTAAAGACATGAAGTAACATGGAGTTTTTGTGCTTGGTCACTGTCACAGCTGGGAACCTATTTCATAGTCTTCTCTATCCTCTGATCTGATTTTCACTAACTTTACATTGATCAAAAAGCACTAAGAACATTTAGAGAAGGTAGGAATGATATTTTTAGTCCTTTTAATGGTCCTTTACAGTGCCATAAAATGGTAAGAGCAAAATATACCCAAACAGCAGTTTCCCATGTACATGCAGGTGTGCAGGCATTTTTAAGCCAGCTGTAGGTTATCTAGCTGAGGTGCTGCTGGAAAGGTAGCTAGTGCAGTGCACAGCTTTATGGAGGATGCAAATTTCATCTGAGAAATGGAGTATATTGTCATGTAATTAATCCTTGCTCATCACTTATGTTGATCACAATGCTCAGGAAAGTTGTTGTGGCTATTAGCATGCACTAAGTATGTGTTTATATAGCATCCTGGACTGGCTCCTATCTGTTAGGATTTTTCAGTCTGAGGTAGGAGTTGCATTATGAATCACCCTTTCAAGTCACCCCTGTTGTAGTGATAGTACTTGGATTCACAGTCACTAATTCAAGATAAAGAAGTAAGATAGTTGTGGTTTTTTGTTTCCACCTCATTTTGTTTAGGTACTGAGAGAATGATATATCTTTTCTTAATGCAGAGCGAATGTATGTGCTGACAAAATAAGTGTAGATATGCAATATGTTCCTTAGGAAATACATTTAAATTTTTAATAGGTTTTATAAGTTGAAATAGCATTCTGTTTTCAACATTATTTTTCATTCTAAAATGTATGAAGTATTTGTACGCTCACATAAAATATATTTTTGTTCGCAGATAATGCACCTCAGGTAGCAATTACCGCACCAGGAGCTGGTAACCATAGAAACAGCTCTACAGGCCCAACACCTGACTGCTCTCCTCCATCACCAGACACTGCACTTAAAAACATAGTGAAAGTTATACGTCCTCAGGTAGGTGCTTACCATAAGCATCCTCTTATTAGTTGTATTTTGCGTTTTAATGGCAGGCTATCATGCATGCCCTCTAAAATGATGTCATGGCTTTGCGCTTGTGAGTAGGTCAAAGACAGATAAACGGAAGACAACATTTTTTGTTGTTTAAGAAGCAATCTTGACAGCAGGAGAAGATAAAATATTTTACAACAAGCCCAAATATACAGAGGAGCTATCAGTACATTTTTCTTGTAGCACTAATGATGAAGTCCTTATGCAATATTTTGTATTTTTACATACTATTACTTTTCTTTCAATTATATTTTATGATTTTATCACTAATAATTCCATATTCCTTTTTCTACATCTCTATTTACATGAACTTCCAGTGTTTCATACCTTCTTTTTTTTACCTTCCTGTAAAGTTGTTTCTCAACTTGTATCCTTCCTAACTGTCCATATTTCTAATACTGTTTGGGAAACGATGCATAATATGTGGAAAACTTTGAGTGCTCCTTATACTTCTTAAAAAGAAGAATTTTAAAAGAAATGTATCTTAGGACTTGTTTCAGTAGTATAGAGGTAATGAGTAAAGAGAAGTTTATTTTAGAGTCACAGGATCATGGGATAACATAGGTCAGAAGAAATTCTGGGATGATCTAGGTGCTTGTTTAAAACACTGTGACATTGTGTGCCCAAAGTAGCAGTGACAACAACATGATGAATTGACTGAAACTTTTGGTGTGACCCAAAAGGACTTCTGTTCCTCTCCTACTATTTACTGGGTTCAAATGCAGCCATCTGTTCTTTATTGCTGAGCTGTCTCTGCAGCTGAGCCACTCTGATGCTAGTGGATGCAGGCTTTGTATCATCAGTATGTCACTGGCATTTGTTTTACTTGAGAAGTAAGCTGATGGATACATGATATTTTCCAAAGAATTAGATAGGACATATTGTTTTGGTACCACGCAACTGTGCATGTTACAGTGTTGGAGGTGAATCTTTCTTTCAGTACTCATTGGAGCACATGGTTTAGAAGGTCTTGCAGAACTGCAGGTTATTTCAGGTGTGTTTGCCATTTGTTGTCTAGGAGCCCTTGCTTTCCTGTGGCTGACACTGTCACTGCACTATAATTCTAGTGACTGGCTGGTGCAGACCATCTCGCACTGACACTACTGCAGTTCAGCTTCCACATCACGGTTTAAATCTAGATCACAGAATGTCTAAAATAAGTTTCTTCTCCTTTTTTCTTTTTATAGTTGTTTCTCACTTTGCTTATTGCTGTAGTGTCTCTGTCCCTCCCACCCTACATCAGTATAGTACTGAAATGCCTCTTTCCCTCTAAACTGTTTTTTATAGTAGGCGGCAAACAAACAGAAAGGTATTGGAATATTGTTGGAACAAGATGTTGTGTGATAGCTTATTGAAAATAGCATTTAAAAAGCTGTTTCCATCATGATATTGCCAACAGATGGACCCAGAACACTGAATGGTGATGTTCTCCTGCTAGTTAACTCTGAACGAATTTGGCAAATTCTGGAGAGCTATTTTCAAATTTAAATCATACCATTTACTGACTCCCAGTGTTCTCATAGTTCTGCAGAACAGAAGCTGGCTGTGTGATATATATGGTCAAAACTTTACCACATTCCCTAAAATGTCTTTTATGTGGCCCTATGTGTGGCATGCTTCCTATACAGAAAACAACAGCAGAAAAGCACATGTAGATGAGTGCATAATACATGTTGTAGGTCTGTGTGCTCATACAGGAGAAGTTGGATACACTTTAGCAATCAGATACCCCTATGCGTCTCATTTCTGCATGTGTTTTATCCACATTCCCTCAGTATTCTTCTTTGGTTTTGTTGCTTGTCTGATTACCTTCCCCCAAGATCTCAACTCAAGATTTAGACAAAGAAGTTGTAGATATTTGTTATGTGCTGTTTGCTAACCATTAGTGTTGGCTGCCTGCATATTTAATTCCTTTATACCATTCAATTACATGGCAAGCTCTTTGAAGGTTAGCACAATGGGATTCTATTCCTGACTGACCTCTCACCGCTCATGTAAAACTAATGAATAGTGTTACACAATGTATGCAAAATAATTAATTTTCTGTTGGCTGCCAGGGCCTCTTTGCATTTTTCTAGCAAAGTAAATAGATTTTGAGCAGATCTAAGCCAGGGATCGTATAAATTTCCAAAACAGCTGTCACTCCTTTCCCTTTTTCATGTTCTGTGCATCCAGCTCAGGAAAGTGCCAGCGAAAGGCAGAATAGGAAACACTTCAGCAGTCAGTTTTGCACTAGGCAGGCTTTGGCAGACTGGATGAAACTGTCAGGGAAGTCTGGCCTTTCAACTCTTATTTTTATTTTAATTTATAGCCTTATTTATCTTCCCTGAAGGGTTGTACATGTAACGGGTTACCAGCAGTGAGAAGTAGAAAGTGTTTCTGTGTAACCAGGATGAGAAGACACAGTCTTAAACTGCACCAGGGAAGGTTTTAGGTTGGACATCAGGAAGAATATCTTCACAGAAAGGCTGATTAGACATTGGAATGGACTGTTGAGGGTGTCTGGTAAAGTCAAACCATCCCTGGAGGTGTTTAAGGAGAGATTGTACTTGGCACTTAGTGCCATGGTCTAGTCAACATTGTGGTGTTCAGTCATAGGTTGGACTCAGTGATCTCAGAGGTCTTTTCCAACCTAATTGATTCTGTGAACTAGCAGCAAGAAAATCAAAGATTCCTTCCTTGCAGCAGTCTGGTGAGGGCAGGAGGTGGCAGAGAGGGGAAGAAGAGAATCCTGAAGTTGGAAGGCAGAAGTGTGGATCATTGTGCCACCCGTTTTCTTTGGCCTTTTCTTCCTACAAGTGCATGCCAGTGCACATGATGGCAGTGCACATGTACAGCCTTTAGCACATGGCAGACTTTGAAGATGTTTGTATGAATGTGAGGTTTGCACAACATGCTGGCCTCTCCTCACAGACCAAGTGCATCTACTGGGGGACCCTGTCTGCTACACATGCTTTGTGGGGTCCCTGAGGAGGAGGGAGGCTGTGATGCTGCACTGACAGCCCACAGGGTGAAAGTACCACATCTGGGAAGTGATTCAGGAACAAGCTCATACACAAAGAGTGGATCATGGACAGTTAAGGGATTCCTCAGAGTGGACTCAAAACTTGTTTTGTCCTTGTCCTTCTAATTCTCTCTTAACCTGGCCCTAATTGTTCCCTCTTATATAAAAAAATACCTGCTATCCCAAAACCTAGATGGGGATTTTTATTCCCCTCAACCTTTTGCTCACTTTTCCAAAAATTTATCCTTTCTTCAATTAATGATGATTAACTTTGAGATGAGAAACCTGTAGTTTGTTATGACCCTACCACTTGTCCCTTATAAGATCTCATTGCTCTCTAAAATCTATTTTAACCTTTCTCTGGATATTCAACTATTCAATTCAATGTACTATTACTAAAGCTGAAGCTCATTTTAATGGAAATAGTTTGTCTCCCTGGCACAGTGCAATGCTCTGGTGAGATACTGAGCTCTCAGAAGCAGCCTTAAGTTCAGTGCCACTGTGCCACCCTCCTCTACTACCTTCAGTCCTGAAGCTGGTACACTTAACAGTATTTCAGAGATTTGTGTATTCTTTTATCTGTGCACCTTAGCTATGGCTTGCACTTGTGTTCCAGCATTTTGCAAATACTTTTCCTGTTTTCAAATGTTCCCACAGTGAGTCACTGAAAAAGAGGGTTTGTTGAAAAATTGCAGACATACATAAGAGAAGTAAACAGAATTTAGCTCAGGTTTTTAATTGCTTGATCACTTTTTTTTTCTGGATTGTCCAGTCAAGACTTACTAAGTTTTAACTCATTAATTGCTATTTAGTGAAGACTTTGAGAAAATAATACACTTTCAAGATAAAGATATATGCCTCTGTGGAGTATACTAACAGCACATGGGATCAAAAACTGAGATATGGTAGGAGAAAGAGTAGGTAAGTCTTTTTGAAGTTTTAACTCAGTTACGTCGGTACATATAGTAAAATATAACTTATCAGACTGGAATTTTAGTAAGCCATAGGAAAACTGCACTTGTTCTATCACAATTCCTATAGCTCTCAGTCTGGATGAAGCCTGAAGAAAGTTGGGCTGCTCGTAATGCTTCATGTATTTTTTGTATTAGCTACTCAATTTAATGAGATTCTCCTGGCTTATTTACTTGTTCAGCTTCATTTGAACAAATAAGCTATATCCATAGAGGGAGGAAGAGCACCTTTTTTCCTAAGAGACTGTTTCTTTGCCAGCCAGTGCTATTCACTTGGGTCTTGGGCCAGTCCTCATAAAATTGAAGTCTGACTTTTTACCTTTATATTTATTTATTAAATGTAGTCCAGCATTTGCATATTCTCTTTTTGTCTTTTTAAGATATGTTTCAAATGGCCATTTTAAAATGGCTTACTGTAGGTACAGCCTTTGGTGTTGAAATGTGGATTATTTTAAAGTGACTTTGATTTTATCTATCATGAATTAGTATTTTCCTCATTTTATGTGTATAACCCAATTTCCTAAAAGTGTTTCAATGATGTTAAGAGAGTGTCTGGTAGAAGAATAAAAGAACAGGGAATTTCAGTGTTCCTAACATGAAGAAATTTCATCATCTTGTTCCTTCCAGGTTTATTGCTCAGATTTGCAATAATCTATTCATTATAATATCTTCTTATGGATTTGGATTTGCTGTCTTTATATTAATCATAATTTTTTCTATCTTGTTTTAACCTCTTTGAACAATTTTACAATTCAATCTATTGTTCCTCATTTGTCTGGCTAAGGCATCTATCGGTAAAATAGAAGCTAATAGTTTAAACATTTAGAGGACAAAAGAAATTGTCTCATTTTTCTGAAAGTGCTGGTAGAATCCTGCAAGCCATGTATAGCCTCTGATAGACCTATCCTTCTTGTTTGGGCTACCAGATGTGCAAATATTTTGTCTTTGCACAGTAAGCCTCTCAAACCTGTGTATATGTGGTACATCTAAGCATAGGGAAAGACAGGGGCCATGACATTCCACTCATTGCACTAATTGTGTCAGTCTGGACATAAATGCACAGACCAGCTGTGGGATATGTGTGCTTCAGAGTCTCTGTAGTTGACTTAAAAAGTGGTAGTAATTTAGAGTCAATGAAAGTGTATGTACCTTTTTTATTTTTTTTAAGATAGGTGCAAGACTTACTCTAAAACCCAAACAAACAGAAAAAAAATCCCAAACCAATCTTCTTACAGGAAGCTCTGGAAAATCACAGTTCCAGAAACTAAATTTTCAGAACTAATGATTCCATAAACAGGATTTTCAAGTGGATTAGTGCCACCATTTCCCCGTGGTGAAACAGTGAAACTATTTTCACCTGTTTCCTCCCCTATGCCAGCACCCTACTGTGGTATCCTTAGTTCTTCACAAACAAAATGCATGTCTTGTCACACTTAGCTTGTGTTGGCACACCCCTGCTCTGCCAGCTCTTGCACCAGTGCACAAAAGCAGGAGAACTCTGTGTTGCATCTACTGAACTTATTTGCAACACACACAAAAAATCTGTTTTGTTACATTTCATCATAAAAAGGACGGCTGGTGAGCAGAGTTTTGCAATAAATTCTCTCCAGTCACTTTCTGAATGAGATCACAAGACAGCTGGGGTGCAAGGACCCTCTTTCTCCTGTGAGGTGCTGTCTGTGCTCAGCTCCAATTGCAACATGCCCAGCCAGGCAGGGAATAACCAGGAAAATCACTGTGGAGAAATGCTGTGCAGGCACATTGTGCTTCCTGTTCAGGTGCACACCTTTTTCTACTCTGTTTTGCTGCTGGACTTTGTGCAACAATCTGCAGTGTCCATGCATAGCACAAGAGGCAAGTAAGACTTAAAAAACTTTATTGAGAGCAGTGATTTTGTGGAGAACCAAACCCATCATATCCAAGGTAAAAGGCATCCCCATGTACGTGCTTTTATGAAGTTCTGGAAGGTGCTGAACATTCCCCAAACCTGCTAAAATAAAGATGTATTCTACAGTCAACAGACAAGTAGTTTTGGCCCTCATCTTTGAGGTGCCTGGTCTGGAGGTTTTTTCTGAATTTCTTGTTGTTTCCAGGGTTTCATGTATCCATTAGGGCTGCAAGCACAGTGCCCTTGATTCTAGGTATGGGAATATATTTCAGAATATTTTCTATGTGACAGAGAATGTCTATACAAATCTACTGCACACAGTTTGATGCATACTCATTCTCATAATGTTGCAATGAATAAAGAAAGAAACAGGCAGATATATAAACCTCCTGAATAGTCCTTTAAAAGAGGTAGAGCAAAGCAAAGTAAGAGGTATACACGATCACTGCTGTTAAGATGTGGCTGGCATTTCATCCATGCATGACTGAAAATAGGACAGACATTAGGAAATTATCTTATTCTGGAATACTGAGTACCACATGCAAAGAAAAGGTTATGATTGGAATTGTCTCACAGGACTGATTCCTACACATGCACCCACACCCCCACTCCCACAGCCCCATACTCACTGTTATACCACTGATTTAATTGCTAACATGTAACAACTCCAGAGGAGAACATTAGGGGGGAAAAAATCCTTAGAGCGTCATGGATATTCTGTGACCACTTAATAACAACATTAAACAAAATGTTATTAGAGATGCATTGTAAGAGATGTCCTTTGACAAGTAACTGTAAAACATAATTCTATTTAGATTATTTTAATTAGAGCTGAGATAATATGAAAACATAAACAAATCTACCCAGTACACAGTACTAATGAAAACAGCAAACAGTGTGTGTGAGTGCATTTAATTATGGTTCAACAGGATGCTAAAACAAATGTAGAAATTAAAGCAGAATAACACCCTGTTGTCAAAGGTGTTGGTTTTAGACTATCACTTGTACATGCATATGTCTTTCTTGGTTAAAATTGATTGCTTACCTAGAGAGATTGTCTAGACTGTGATTCCTGATTCAGTCTAAGCACACATCATACAAAAGGGCAGAACATTTTTCCTTCCTGAACTTGTAACAGACCAGGTGAAATGCTGAGCATAAAGGTAGTTTAGGTACTGAAAGGTGCATACTACACTATTAAGATGAGCTTTTAGCTCTGTAAGGTTATCATCTATGCTGTTGAATTGTTAACACAGTCTTGGGTATGATTCTGGTCCTATGCCTTTCTCCAAATGTATCCACTCTTGGGCCTGATTTGGGATTTGAATGGGCCAAGCACCATTCCTGGCAGGTAATTCTGCTTTGAGGACACTTCTCTGACACACAATGAAGTTTAGTGGTAGGTCTGTGAACAAATACATTCCAGTTGCCCTGCCCTAGTACATGTAATGCTTGGAAATAGTAACACACTCAGAATTTGAAACATTAAAGACTTACCTATGGTGCCTTGATGGGTATCTCACCAGATTCTTAGCACTTGCCTTTGTTTCTCTGTAGTATGGGTGGTTTTGAGCACCTTAGTTATTCACTAATCTCTTATCATCATTTGAAAATACACCTCATTTTCACATGTGTGTTCTCTGTAGCATGCAGCTTAAAACCAGCCATCACCATGGCCTTTCAAAATTTGTGATATAAAAATAACATGATATAAGCAATTTTCATTATCTGTGGGTCAAAATGGGATGTTGCTAACAGCTGGAAGCTGAGCTGTTTTGAAGAAAACGGTCTTACATCCATTTTTCAACTGTTTCAGGGAAAATAACACTTCTTTTTTTAATCTTTGAAAGTTAGGAAATTCATAGCTGAGACATTCCTCTTGTTTATCAAATTTATCTCTTGCAATTTGGAGCTCAATTCAAGCAATGTTTTCCCAGGATAGGTATAGTGGTGTATCTTCAAAATCTGATCATATCTGTCAAGGAGAGAAACCTCTACAAAGGTGTTGCAGTTTTTGGCATTCAGGACTACTACTGCTCTCAACCCACAGCTGCAATATGGTTTCAATTAAAATAAAAATAGAAGGCAAGGAAAATGAAAAGTGTGGGAAGAGCAGTTTTCCCCTTATTTATTTCCAGTCTGATTTGTCATCTGAGATAAGACCACAGGTAGAAGGGGGCAGCAACCCTCTGACCTTTGCACTCTCCAGTGAGTGATTCCAAAGGCAGGAGCTGGTGTAACATGCACAGAGGAGAATGGAAAGCACTGTATATATAGCACCTGGATTATGGAACCTGGTACCTGATTAGCAAATATGCACTTGCTGCTCACACAGGATGTGAGCAATGTCTTTCCCTAAATTAAAAATCAGGCAAACAGAAGTTTCTAGGACTTTGATGCTGTGATGCCATAAAAAATAATTTATTTTTGGAGCACGTTATGCTTTAGTATTGAAAAGGATCTACAGTTAAAATGGCAGTTAAAAAAAAGTGGAAGTATTTTTTATTTTTTATTTTCCCCCCATGATTCTGTAAGCTCCCTGTTGTGGCTGCTTGGGGTATGTTAGTTGCCAGTGCTTTTGTAATTTCTTCTTTCGATTCTTAAACTAAGATGTTGAGAAGTAAAACCAAGAATGTCAAGATGGGTGCTGAAGCTGCCTATATTTTATTTTTAATTGTCATCATAATTTAAGATAAGGCTCTGTGAAATGAAGAAGAGAGAATTATATTACCTTATGAAAAAGGCAATGTGTCTTCAGCTTGTTTAACATGGTATTTTGAGGCTTGACAGAATAATTGATTCAGTATTCTAGTAATAATTCAATGCAGTCTTTCTCTTCCAAGTGACATAGATGAATCAAACTAAGATACATTGTAATCTCCAGTTTTTGCAATTTCAAGGCTACTTGATCCCCTTAGTTCAGAATCTATAAATCAAATAATTCTTGGCAGCAGCATTGACTGATGTGAATGTATCAGACCTGATGATTTCTGCAAATCAAACTAAGGTACTGGAGGCAGGAGTAAACAAAGAAGCCTGTCCTGTCATAGGCTGTGATTTACCAAGAAAATTATGAATGTTTTCAGCATTTATGTAAATGTACGTGAGCAAAAGAGACAAAGATGGAAACAGAGATGGTACGCTGAGATGTTAAGGCAGAAGACAGAAACTATAAAAGTGGTATGAAAGTTGTATTTGAAAGGGAGGACAGAGGTTGGAATTGGATGCACTGAAGGACAATGAGAGGGATGTAGTGACTGACAAAGCCAATGTGAGGTACGAGTTTGTTTGAGAGATCTTGATGACAAAACCACAGAGAAAGCAGAAAAGCAAGTTTTGAAAGACCAAGTAGAACTGGAATCAGCTAGGATACTGTGAAGGGTATTTTAGAGTAACATAAGTAGTTATGAAAGGAATGTAACAATACATAGAAGAAAACAGAAAAAGAGAGGTGCCTAGAGAGGTTGTGGGTTTGTGGGTGCCCCATCCCTGGAAGTGTTCAAGGTCAGGCTGGACTAATGGCCTTCAAAAGTCACTTCCAACCCAAACCATTATATGATTCTGTGAAAGGGAAAATGAGTGCATAGAAAGAAAATGAGATTTTAGAAAGAAGGAATCTGGATAATGGAAAATTTCTGAAGTAGGAGTAAGGGGATCAGAGAATGGAAAGAATGGAATAGTCTGGGCAGGTACCAAAACGAGGGATTTATGTGACCACATGACTACACTCATATTGTGTTATATGTGTGAGATGAGCCAGGGGGAAAAGGCTGCAGCCTCTTGCTTGTTTTGGTAAGTCTGTATCTTACGTGCTAGTAGGAATTTGAGAATGTGTGTCCAGTTCTCTATTCTATCATACATTTTCTGCATGATATGACTGAAATCAGTTTTCACATTATGTAGGGCAACTTGAATTTGGCAGGATTTGCCAAATGCATAATTTCCTTAGGCTCATTGGTTCTCAGTGATTTAACAAATCACACATTTGTCCCTTGGGAAAGCTCTATACCCTAGTTCAGCATCTGTAAAATGGGGCAAATAGCTCTTCCATAGTAAAGTGTTGTGAAAATTAATTTTTAAAACACTATAATGGTGCTAAGAACATAAATCCCAAAGATAAAAGAAGGCAAAACACAAGCCTGTATTGCAGAGTACATCAAAGCTAGAGAAATATTTTGGTATTGGATTGAGAAAGGAATATTCCCCTACTCCCTCTGCTAAAAGTAGTTAGAAATATTTGAATTATCTCTTCCATGCTCCTGGTGTTACATGCCAGTCACAGTAGCATTACAGAATTTGCATGCAAATCCCATTCATGAAAGCAGTAAGTCCTTAATTGTCTTTTTAATAGAAAAGTAATTCAGTATGTGTATTTTGATACCTTTCCTGTTTTTGCAGTTTTGGAGTGGTATTTTTCATTGATACAGAGAGAACACAAAAATATTCTTATTAGACTTGATTTGATAGTTATTTAAATCTTGTTATTGCAATACCTTTAAAGATGTGTATTGATATATTTTTGCTTTTGCGTTGATAAGGTTTTTTCATTAGCCAGATTTGGTGTGCTGTTTTAGGGTAGTCTAGGGTTTTCTAGGTTGGTATCATGACAATTGAAATAATAGTTGTGAAGAAATGTCTTAAAGGTAAGCATGAGTCATTACAGAGTTTTAGACCTAACAAGTAAATTAGACATGTTACTATAACGAATAAATATCTACTTAAGGACAAATTTGTATGCAGCTATGTAACATACATATTGGGGTGAAGTTAAGCCATAAGTATGCTACAGTTTCTAAGTACGCCCAGAACTTTTGAGTAGTACAAAGAAGGGCATGTAATGACTGACAAAGCTGGCTACAAAGAATAAAGGAAGCATCTTCACTTTGGGGCAGAGTTTTGTGTTTGTACAATCTCCACAGGTATGAAATCTTGACCCCT
>JAWWLZ010000042.1:46326464-46337484 GCA_035041345.1 Poliocrania exsul | reverse complement strand
GAATAAAGGAAGCATCTTCACTTTGGGGCAGAGTTTTGTGTTTGTACAATCTCCACAGGTATGAAATCTTGACCCCTTGTGAAATCTTGACCCCTGACTAAGTTATAGTATTCCATATTGTAAATAATCTTAGAATTTTTCAGAACCTATCTCAAGAGTTCTTGGTAAATGTAGTTAAGAGGTGGTTTTTGCAGACGCAATCCAGGAAACCAAGGCTTCTGCCAGTAAGACTGTAATTCGCTTCAGATTCTGAAAAATGAAGTAAGGTTTCTAGAGTGTGTCTAGATGTGAGTTAGAGGTGGAATTCAGTCAGAAATTAGAACACTTGTGCTTTCATTTCTGTAAATAAAAATATCTATCTGATTTAGAAATCTAATTTCCCATTATACTTAGGACAGATGCGGGATTCAATAGTAATCTAATATCATTTGAAGTGGTATAAAGTTGTCTTTGAAATCTACATGGAGGCTGACAAATATGATTTAGGGCATACACAGAGGAGACCTGCACTCTTCTGAAGGGCAGTTGGAGGCTAGGTGGGATTTCACAGGAAGATAACTGGGGTGAGGTGAATTGTTCTCTGGACTCTATTGATTGTATTGACTAGATCTCAATTGACTGTTATGGGAGCTTAAATAACTAGTGTAGATGCAAATAGCTATGCTATAAATCTAGTTATCTAAATCTGGAATGGAATTTAATCCTAACTGTAGCAAAAAGATTAATTCATTTCTACTATTTTCTTGTGCAAATGATACTTCAGGAAGATAAAGGCAGAGAGATGCAATCAACACATACTAGTTCGCTGTGTCTCTCAGCTTATATTAATGAACAATTAATGTACTTTAACAGCATAACATTTTGCAAGACCCAGCAAAAGTGCAAAAGGCTCCTCTAGTTAGCTACAAAAGTTCAGATGCTGGATTCCTGTGTAATTATGTAGAAAAATTATTGGCACATGTTGAGACATGGACCTTGTTAACTCCAAACAATATAGCAAAAGTGTAATGCTGTAGAGCACTAGAGGCAGAGTGAGCTTCTGTGTAGAATCGTTATATTAGAAAGACATATTAAAACGAGATATGTTTCTCTGAATTAAGAAAAATAATAATGCCCAAGCCCCAAATCAATAGAAGTTATTTTGTATCACCCAAGTCAGCAGATGGTTGCCTTTTTCACAACAAACATAAAATATATTTCTAGTTTCCATAATTGTTTTTGAAACTCACTCTAGAGTTATTATTTATCACTAATTCATGTTCACATAACAAATCATAGTTATTTGTTGACAGACACACTTCTGGAATCTGTGAGCACTTGTTAGCTAAACTAATCTGTACTAGAAACTTCAGAAGAATTTTGGGTTCTTTTGCTTGTTTGTTTCCCTCCTTCCCCTCCTCCCTCCATCTGCCAAGACCTCACAGATGCTTTTTTTTGAAACTTTTAAAGATGGTAGAGTAGCTTGTAGTACTACACTGAGGTGTAGCCAAACAACTGATCAGCCTTAAGATAATAAAAGGCCAAATGGGGTACCGGATGCTGCTATTCTGGCTCCAAGAAAGGAGCACACGGGCAAAAGCAGTGGCTGGAGACCTGAGTAGCCAAAGGCCAGAGCAGTTGCTTTTGAAGCTGCTTTGGAAGACAGAGCTGGACCATTCCAGCTGCCCATTTAGGCAGGAACTGTTTCAGCTAAAGAATAAACAGAAATATCACACATCTTGTTAATTGAGTGCCCCCTTTTCATCTTAGGTGCTGAAGTCCTGCAAATCTGCGAAGACACCATTGCTTGGGAAAGGGCCAGAAACATGCTTCTAAATGGCTGGAGATCTTTTTCAGTTTTAGAAATAATTAGGTCATTTATGACTCTGTTGTCTAGCAAAAGTGTGCCATTTAGGTTTAATTAATACACATGAATGTTTTTGGTTTGATCAGAGAGTTATTTTGGCTCGTGTTCCAAGCAATGACTTTCAACCAGACTGTTTGATGTTGGAGCCTGTCCCTGTTCATTGAACTCTCCCCTGAAATTACTAGACTTAGGAATCATCCTTTCAAAGCAGAAACTGGTTTCAATTATTAAAGAAAGTAAATCCCCTCAAAAGACCATAGATCAGTTCCAGATGAATGCCCAAATTTATCTTTGCAATTTTTCTCAATTTTAACAGGACACAGCTAATTCACATGGTGCCCAACACAGCTAATTCACATGGTGCCCAACACAGCTTTAAGAAATAATCAACATTATATAAAACTAAGTCTATTCGATTTTTTTTTTTTTTCTTACATTCCTATAGAAAGAGTGGATTTCTACTGAAAACAGACTGGTTTGGCATTTGTAACACAAATATTGCAGGACTTGTAGCCTAAAAGTTAAACAGACCACAAACTAATTTGAAAATTATTCCACTGGGATAGATGGTATTTTATCAGCTAGTTCTAAGTAAGGAATGGTGAACAGCTTCATGGTCCAAGAAAGGTCTTACTGCTCTTTGAGGCAATAATTTGGTCTTGACACTAATAAGCATAACATTCTTGACTTTTACAAATATTCTGGCCTGTTAAGCTTAACATGCTAGAATAAGAAGAGATAAAGCACCTTTTACTTTCTTTTTTTTTTTTCTATTTGCATTTTCCAGCTTTAGTTATCTAAGGCAGCATTTCTTGAGAAGCTTTTCACTGTTGTGAAATAAATGTACAGACCATGATAAACCTGGGTGCATGGCCTCCTCTCTTTTGGAGATATGTTTTGGGTCATTGGCCTTGAAGGGGCAAGAAGCATCGTGGGGTTGGGATATTTTCAGTGTGGAGCTGGATGAGTGCTGCAACAGACTATTTAGCATGACATTGCAGAGCAGCAGTGGTCTGTGGTTTATAACCCGTGACATTGAGCACTACAGCTATGTCTGCATTAATAAGTAGTGCAGTGCAATGGGAACAGGTCTGTGTAGTGGAAAAATTGTTGCTGACCTGATGACCGCACTATATAGAATTAATTTCTACACCTTATGGTGTAGATCCACCTGAAAGAAAGGAGTTTCTCATGCTCTGAAGCTGTTCTACAATCCAAAGCACAACCATTAAGGGGAATCTACTCAGAGGTTCACTTCAAAAGTAAATGTTTGACATAAAGTAGTACACTGTTCCATTAAAACTCATGAAAAAAGTTTGATTTTCATGTATGTTTTTGAAGCTGGTACTGTTCCCCTATGCTTTTAGACATTCCAGTCTTTGAATATTTAAGGCATATCCATCAATGGAATAAACAGCAGAGGGTTGTTTTCGATTGATGAGCGCTTGGTATTATTTAGTAAATCTCATTATACGGCATCAACAGGCTAATTGTTTTGCAAGATGTACCCAGCAATGCAGCTGGTGAAGTGCTCACTTTCTTAGCAAAAGATGGTTGCAATTATTATATACCAAGATGTAAAAGACTATTTTATGTTGAATTAAATTGATTAGAATGAAGAAATATGTTTTTCTAATAAATGTTATTTGAAATTTTGGAAGGAAATTATCTCTCCACACTGCAGCTTGTCACATGAAATGATTTTTACTAGTATAACCTTTGAGACAAATAAAAACAGTTAAAACAGAGAAAACCTAGGTAGATTTATTGAATGTTAAATAATGAAAACTATACAAAAGGTCTGTATTTTTTATGCCAAACTTTTACTTTTCTTCTAGCCCAAGCAACGTACATCCATAGTATCTTCTCTGGAATTTCACCGAATAAATCACAGCCACAATTATTTTGAAATCAACTCATCCATTGGTTGTGCAAGTTTTATTTCTACTCCTGCAATCAGTCCAGCTAACTATTCCTTTGGATCTCTGGAATACAGTCTTGAAGAGAAAGAGCTTCCAGGTATGGAAAAAAAAAAGCTTACTTTGCCTGTCAACAAAGCTTTATAAACTATAGAACTTTGGGTTTAAGCTGGAATTGTTGTTGTATTTGACAGTGAAATACATTTATCATAAATACACAAAATTATTCCTGATTTTTTTTTCCTGATGCACCACAAAGGATTCTGATACTTCATGGCCAATATTATTAAAGTACTTTTTTCCTGAATGTTATATTTTGAATAAACCAAACTTTTTTTACAGCCTTGCCTACAATTTAGGTATTTTAAGTTTTGAAATTATGATGATTCATACATCTATTGTCATCATTATATGGTCAATATAGTAAGAATTTTAAGTTGAAAAGATGTAATTAGGGATCATTATGCAATCACCAGTAAAGATAAGGGAATATTTCTAGTGAACCTGAGATTGCAGTACTAATGGTAAAGCAAAAACTTCAAAGTATTTACTCAGATGATGAGAGTTGAATAGAGTGATAGTGTTATTGGAGTGGTGAAGGTTTTATCTGTGTAAATGGATATTTACATAATGAAAATGCTTTTAAAAAGATTTAAACTTTTTCTTTTTCACAAATTAGTACTTCAGGAGTGGGAAATGGTCAGTAAACCAAGCATTTAGCTTTGTCCCTTCAAATTTCATATGCGAGTTGTTTTATTTAGGCCAAATGTGTAGCAGAAGAGTATGGTATTTGGGAAAGCTGATGTATTGAAACAAATATCTTTGAAAGCTATTTTATGGGATCTGCAAATGGAATTTTAAAGGGATACTGTATTTAAGATACAGAAGTAGATTACTGCAAAATAAAAAATAATACAAATGTTGAAATTCAATGCAAACTTATCAATTGGGTTCTGTAGCACCGATCTTGAAATGAAATGAATCCTCTACATTGCTAGTTGGTAGGGTTTGAAAATTCTCAAAACTGTTGCTTTTAAATGATCAAAACTATGATTGAAAACTATATTGTTGGGGAACTGTTGTGAAATAAGAGTGAGAAATTCTATGTGCTTTGCTAAAGAAAGAGTTTAAGTGATCAGGAATTATTCATATTGGTTTTATATACTATAATATGGTATACTATAATCAAAGATCATGTGTCATTAACTTTGAAGCTAAAAGAATGTGCTTATATTTATGTATATAGCAAATATTTTCAAACTTAACTGGAAATAATTGATTTGAAGGGTATCTTTTATTTATCTGGGGTAAATTGATTCTTTAGGGATATGTGCAATTCCTCTTTTTTTTTTTTTCCTACTAGAATTTTCTTCAGTGATCATTTTATCCTGGTTAATCTAATGATACTAAATACTTCATGTTGTTTAAAAGCAAAAATAAGAAAATAGAACATTCATTGTCCTTAGATAATTAACTTCTTCAGAGTTCTGATGTTGCACAGTTCTGTTTAAGTTCTTCATAGTATCTGGATCCACTTTACTTTTATCTTCTTCAGTTAAATTTACAATGATCTACACTCAGTAACTTCCAATCACTAAATTTAACTTTATCTGAACTTGGAACTATATTCACATGCTTATTAGAACTGTATGTTTTGAATTTGTGGGTGGTTTGATTTATGGATTGAGTGAAAGCTGAATTTCTCTTATCTCTGTCTAAAAAGCTAAGAAAAATAACAAAGGCAAAATGACTGAAGTTCAGAGCATCTTCTACAAGTTTTTCAAGAGTATGTTTTACCATCAGTAAATCATTAATTTACCATCATTTAATGAAATAATAATAGTAAAATAACAATTTCTCCCTCCATTCTCAGCTGGTATCCTAGAATTATTTGAGTAATACATAGGATAACAGATTAGGCACAATCTTAACCTGAATGAAAAAAACCTGCAAGATTTTATTTTGCTCATTTAGTTCCTTTCAACTACTTAATGATAGATGATGCACTGTAATTCTGCAAGAGGCAAGAAGTACTTACTAATGTGAAAAGAGAATAACAAAATCTGGAAAGAATAGATCAAACTTGTCTTTCATGGAAAAGTGTTTGAGGCTTGTCTCTAACCCAGGTTGTTAAAAGCTGAACCTTGAAAAATAATGGTCAGCAAGGAGCAGTAAAAGTGGTGTTCTGTGTTTTGCTATGGATTTTTCCTGCTTTAGTTAGCTGTTGTTTCTCTGGAAGGTTCCTTTTTCCTTTTCAGATCTATGCTGACAGCAACTACAATTCATCATACCTCTTGATTCTAATTTTCTGAACTACCAAATAGTTCGGAAAAATTGTGCAACATCTGCACCTGAAAAGAATGTTTCATTTAATAGTAATTGAGGATTTCTGTATATTTGAGTGTTTCCTTCTATATTATATTCTTGGGCATTTGTGTGTCTTGTGCTGTTTTTGACTTTTTTTTTAGGAAACATCATCAGTAAAAAGCAATGATTATTTTATCATGCATATTGAGGTCAAGGGTCTTCTGCCTGATCAGAAAGAAACAATATACAGAAGGAAACAGTTTTTATAGTAGCTACAGCTAATAGTTTTCTGTTGATTTCTCTGAAACAATCAAAATGCTTTTTACAGGATTTCTAAATCAGGAACTGCCATCTAAATAAGGCATTAGTATTTCCCTACTCAATTTCAGTGTCTTTTGTGTTTTCTTCAGAAAACTTGCGATGATTCATTATTATTCAGATGAAAATTAGAGATGAATACTACAAAATAATTATTCTAATTCTAAAATATTTATCATTTAACTCTACCTCAATAATCTGCTACCAAAGAAGAATAAGGCTCTTGTACCTGTTGATGGCTTAAAGAAAATTCCTTGTTATGTTTGGTGATTGCAGTTTTACTCTTGATGTTTGCTAACTTCTGACATCCCCTGTTTTGAAACAGGGATCCCAATTTTTCATAAGTATATTTCCTATCAACTAGAAAACCACTGAACTCTACCACAGCACTTCATAATCTGAATAACAGCATATGACAACATTTTCTGATTAATTAGCTGGAGAACAGCCACATGTATTGATAAGTATGTGCTTCAGCTTTGGCGTCAGATGGCCTTGTAGAATAAACAAAACCATGTATGTTCCATGCATGGATGGCAGGAGATACCTTAATATCAGTTTGTCTGATGTAAGGATGAAGGCTCTGTTTGTTTTGAACTTTAACTGGTGGAAGAACCTGCAACAAGTTAATGGAAACTCTTCTCTTACCTCAGTATGTGTAAGGCGGACTGTGTGAATGCAGCTTTAGTGTGATCTGTTTTCACAGCTTTATTTACAGCAGGACATTGACTTCATAGGAGCATTCTCGAATTCAGAGTGAATGGTCATGATTTTATAGCATTGCATTTCACCTCGAGTTGAAGGCCACTGCATCCCAATCATGTCAGCTGCTGCAGATACTAGTATAGAAAGTTACTGTACTGCAAGTGAGACTGCTCCATTGCACAGGGAAGTCTTTACTGTGTGTTACTCTGTCCTGCCAAGATGTGAGTAATTTTCTTGATCATTCGAATGCATGTTTAGTAGGTGTTCTGTAAGATAATGCAAATGAAAAATTAAATACCTTAAAGTCAGGTGATTGATTTGTTTGAGATGTTCCTCATGTAATTTGGACCATAAACCAGGACCACCAGATGTACAAGATCATTTACTCCAGAAGAGGGCACTCCGGGCTTTCAGGGAGATGCCTCCCTAACCCAGGTCCATGCCTTGATCTAAACATCCCTCAAGTTCTCTTGAAACTGTAAATCTTAAAGATTGAAGGTAACAAAATTGTGGCCATGTTGGTAATATCAGCTTGGCACAATCAACACTTGCAGCTGAAATTGTCACTCTGGATGATTTTCTTTTTAATTTTTGCTTGACCAGTCAGAATGGATCTTTCTCTAACCCATGTAACTTCATTATGTCTTCTTGTCCTGAGTATAACTGGGCAGTGAAATTAAAAAGACAGTTCTGCAGAGGTTCTTGTTCTGTTTCAAATCCCAGAATAGGTCTGTACTCAGGTGTACATATGCAGCAAAAATATCAGCATATGTAATCTCATTACAATCTTTAGTTTCAGTCTATTAAAATCTTTAAATTTTCAATAAGTTCTGTATACGCTTCATTGTAAAAGAGCATACAGTTTTTCTCTCATCTTTTTGTGGTACTGAAAAGTATTTACTGAGTTTATCTTTTAATTAGAAAGTCTGTCTTCACTGTAGGACCTTAAAGTAGCTTTTACTCTTTTTACGTGCCTTGTTTTCTGTCTATGAGAAACAATATTTCATTCATCTAAGAAGACTGCATTTTTCCTTAAAACCACCTAAAATGTACAATTCAAGAATTGAATCTTTAATATGTGGGCTGTATTTTTTTTGTCTTCTACAATGAAAAAGTACTATTTGATTCACACCTTTGATTTCTTCTACAAGTGTCTTCAGATCTTTCTTTACAGTAAATATCTGATGGAGTTGTCCTGTCTCACAAGCCCTATTTCTGAAGCAAAAGCAGCTCTACTCTTAAAGCTCATAGTTTTGTCTTTCTCTTTTGAGAAAATCAAGAAACTCAGCATAGTAACATTAGAAACTTGTTTCAGAGGTCTAGTCTAGAATTCCTGGCTATGTTGCATTCTTAGATACAGTAAAAATTTAATCTTGTGCAAGAATGTTTCTTCATACAACAATAGCAAAGCTGCTATTTGAAATAGGTCACTTATTTGTCAACATTACTTTCTCATCCAATTACCTGATTTATTAAGCAATATTTTGTGATGTTTATGTACTCTTCAAGCCTTGTTTCTTAAGTTATAAAAAGTTTTGCAGTTGCTGGAAATGAAATACAAAATGAAAGGAATACAAAGAAATAAAAGATAACTTTTATTACCAGAGCATTCTTTTAGGTGTATGGTATGCAAGTTCATGGTGATATGCTTTATCTGTTAACAGTTCCTTTCTAATTAGCAAAAGGAATGCATGGTTTTCCAGAGAAAGAAAAACAAAGGAAAATATTGGCTGGTAATGAAATAAGAATAATCAACAAATACTGTTAGAGAAAACATTGCCATCTTCTTTATAAGGACACTTGCACCTCCAGTGAGGAAACATTTGAAAAAAATTCTGGTATTACCAGGCTGTACCAACCTGTCATTGATTGAGAACTCTTCTTCAGATGAAATGCCCGAGAAGGTCAAATTCAACCCCTCTTTTCTCTGGTTTTTATTTTTTTTCCTTCTTCTTGATTACAAAACAACAAATTCTGCCAAGGCATTCTTCAAAACAGGTTAATTTGAACCTTTCCATCTGTGAAGATTATCTGTTTTTTCGCTTCAATTTATAGCTCAGTTCAACTGAGTGCAAATAGTAAGATGTATTAGAGCTATTCCAGGAGCTGCTACTGAGGATCACACTCAGTCTTCTCATACAATTTATTTTTGTACTAATTAACTTGTCCAGCAGATGTAGCGTGTTCAGGTCTCCTTATGTTGCCCTTCTTTTTGCTGCTTCTAATTCCACTCTCTGCATATTTATCCAGGGCAAGGCATGGTCTGTCCCACATGAACAGAGAAATGTAGGGTTGATTAATGTTATAAACTTCCCTTTGTTAACTCTTACTGTCTTTATACAGTCTGGTTTCAAAGCAACAAACTTCATGAAGCTCCTTGTAATTATATCTTAGTGTCACAAGTATGTCAACACCTCCAAAAATCTGATGGTAGAAAGGTCACGTGAGGCAATGCCTGTAAAGCTGAAACTGGTCTGTGCTTGGATGAAACACTAGATACAATATGCCCCTAAATAACAGGCCACCTGAACTTAAAAATAATATTCTTGGAGGAAACTATATTATTCCAACTTAAAAGTTCGTGACAGTGTTACCTGGCCCTTCAGTAATGTCTTTACAGTGTTATCATTCAGTCTTTTCTCAGGCTTAAATGAATTATCTCAGCTAAAGCCACTAAGCTGTTCATGTGAACCTGCTCTCCAAATTTACTGTCTCACATGTCACTATGTGGACATTCTGATTGCCAAGGCAATAATAAACTAATAGGAAAATAAAACAATTTGTAGCAAGCATATTGAAGGAATAAAACTGCAGATGGATCTTGAGGCCCTGTTGTCAGATACAGCACTGAATGGATGTCTTAATCAAACAAGAAATGACATGAACAGCTTCTCTCTTTTCAAATCGAATTCTGAACCAGATGAGCACATGTGGATTGGCATTTTCTGAGCCACATACGTGCCTATCTTTTATTCAAATGGCTATTCTTAACAGGATTTTCTCTTTTGCCTCAAAGTATTTGCTTACCATGAATAAAGCCAGTTAGCAACTGTTGTCAATACGGGGTGGGGGGGCGGGGAGAGAATCCTGTATATTTAAGATGCATTTACTAATTTTGAAAGCCTGTATTTTTAGGCCTCAGTCTGGCAAGCAGGAAGGTAAGAAATATAGCAATGCTGTGACAATGCTGGAGACAAAAAAATTTAGAGACTGTCCTAAAATTGGGGAAGATTTCCCTCAGGATCCTTAGGAACACTAAGGATTACACTACTATCAGGTTCAATTGTTAGCTATTTCTCTGAATCTTTTTTTACACCTGAAGTAAGCATAATGTAATGTCTGTGTGTTTGTGTACATGTCTATTGGCACTATTAAAATCTTGTACACTTCATTTAGTTGCATACTTTCTTGTGAGATGCCAGCACAGATGAATAACAGTGCTTCATCACATCATAAAATGTTTTTCTGAAGGAACAACAAGTATTACAATATTAATTCAATAAAGAATCTTAAAGACCCTCTTTTGAGGAACAGATTATGAATACAGACTTTAGAAACAATATAATTCCAAATTTTATTTATTTATGCCTAACGTAGGTTTTTCCAGTTGTAATAATTATCCTGAGATGTAAGGTCAAAAGAAAAAATATTTTCTGTAGTGTTCCTTTTGCAATTCTTAGCCATTTTTAGAAGGATGGTAACTATAGACAATACTTGTATTTACCTGATTGTCATATTAGTTAGCTCTTTACCAATTTGGTTTGATTTTTTTACAGAGCTAGAAGCAAAATAACTCCTTAACCTGTAGCAGAACCATTTGCAGAGAGAGATTGTTTCAGTCTTTGGGCTTGTCATAGGTTCAGCCAGATGGGCCTGGGTTTGGGTTTTGGAATTCAGACTAGGCCTGACAGTTGTCAGGTGACTT
>JAWWLZ010000042.1:46299610-46326364 GCA_035041345.1 Poliocrania exsul | reverse complement strand
TTTCTTTCTCCCTTTTCTCAGCCGGGCCTAACTCTGTCTTTGGGCAGTTGGCGTTTTGCCAGTTCAACCCAAGACAGGGCTGTCACCATGCCTTGTATTGTTCCCTTATCTTTCCAATGGATATTTTGTAAATAAGATTGGCCAAGCTATAGAGGGACACTCATGTAAAGTTCATCAGTCAGAAGAATTGCCATTGCAAGATAAATGCAATGAGCAAAGAGCACTAGGATATTTCTGTCTTCAGTTCCTCACAGTATCATTTTTGGTACAGGGTTTTTTTTCACTCTTTGAATGCATTTAAACTTATTGTAGCATTATTTAGAGTATTCTATCTTACATTTCAATCTATTTTGCTTTTCTTGTGTCATATCGTTTTACTCATATTTAATCACTTTTCTGCTTCTCCTTACCAGAATGTATCTTTTAGAATGCTTTCTGCTCACCAGCTACTTTTCTGAGCCCTATGTGAGATGATTAGAACTGAAGGAAATGGCAAAAAAGTTCATGGAGTTTTTAAATAACTTTTAGTCCTCTAAAAGTCATGTTCAGTTTTATGGAAAACCAAAAGTTCTCTGTATTACATACCACTAATAACAAAAAATTTTATCTGTTTTTGTATTTCCTAAGATCATTCTGAAATGAAAGACAATTTCTCTTTCTTGCACACGCTCATAAGATATTTCTTTTTTCTGTTCCTTACTGTCCAATTGCAATGGTACTAGCATTGGATGTAATGAATCTCCCTGTTTATGTTGTTCCATATTGTATAAAAAGTTATCAATGTGGATGGGAAAACAAGCCTACTTTACCTTTGGTAACTATCCAGCAACTAGAGTCGAGTCGATCTGACTCCTTAGCTAATTAGGTTAAACAGCTGTAGGTGAACTATGTAAATGTGACACATATCGAATACATTGCTGGTGGTAATATTCTTGTGGAAAATGAAAATTTGATGCCATTTGGTGAAAGGAGTAAATTTAATATTGGTCTCCCTCATTCTGGAATAGCCACTGTAATTTTTGATAAAATGATGTTGCTATGAGTTACAGAATTTTGATTCTAGCCCTGAAATCCCTTTTTTCAACAGGAACCAGTCAATAAATCTGGGACGATTTCATAAATGGTTTCAGAATCACTGAGTAGATGTTACTATAAACCAAGATTAAATATTTGTTTGGTTTTTGCTATGTTATTGAGTAACTTCTATGCAGTGGCTAGTTAGATGATTTGTAATTAGTTAAGAATTTTTAAAAATACTGGCTAGTTTTTAAAAAATAAAAAATATTCCTTACTTTCAGGAGCATTTGTACAATTGGTAGAAATTCATAATTGCACAAATTTGGTATATGACAAGTAATATAAATCGAAACTCACAAAGTTTCTTTGGAAGTCCATTGAAACACTCTGTCTTATACCTTATTTAGCACTTGATCATACACATTCTGTGTAAGACATTTCAGTTTGTGTTTCTAATTGTAGCATAGCTCTTATTGTAAAATTCAAAGGATTTTTTTCCATTTGTAGTTTTTATTCATAATGAGAGATTGATTGCCTTAGAGTTATGCAGAGGATTCACTCAAGTTTGGACTTAGTCATTTGAAGAAGACAGAGGCAGATGGTTGTGTCTTGGGAAGACACAAAGCTGCACTCTGAAAATATGTCAGAACTGGCAGATACCCAGATGAAGAAATTCTCATGAGTTTAGCAAAAACAGAAGGACAACAAATAAAAGGTTTGGCCTGAGTATAAGTAAAGTTTTATGTATCCTCTACCATACTTGACCAGTTATGAATGCCTTTGGGAAATGTGTAATTGCAAAGCAAATGCAGAGTGACACCTCTTCAGAATGTCATTACAGCCTTCAACTATTTGCAGCCCAAGGTCCTCCTAAGTCCAAGTACCTCCTGGACATTTTCTGTCTGTTATATAACCTTGCTAGATTTACATTCTATGGATTTATCCATTCTCCATTCAACCCACATATAATATTTTTCCAGAAGAAATTTTTGCAAGGGGTTCTGTACTTAACTAAGTATCTAACCCCCATGAGGGGATTGCACCTTTTATTTCCAATAATTTCAAAATTAAGAAGCCTGAAAAGTGGGCCCATTGTTTATGTTCCAGAACTTTCATTTGTGTGACTTTCACTCAGTAGATTGTAATATCAACTGATGCCAATTTTCTGCATTTCAGCCACATTGTTCATAGAACTAAGATTCATAATTCCTGAGACACAGAATAATTTTCTTTTGGATCATGGTGCTTTTTTTTTTAGTTAAGCATATCCTTCTTATATTAAAAGAAACCTTTGTTAAATAATTTAAAAGGAAAGTCTAATTCTCACTTTTGTTGGTGTTTTGTAGATCTCATTAGTAGCTATTTACTGCTTGTGTATTCACAAGAATGAAAGTATTGAAGACTTACACTGTAGTGGCATTATGTGTGTTCTTTCTTAATATTTAAGTCATGCTGAAGTAGCCTATTAACAACTCTCGGTCAATCCTGTACAGCTCACAGGGAATAATTTTAATTATTTCCTGGGGATTGTTTTTAAAGAAATATTTAAGAACTGGTGCCTCCAGGCATATCTCACAGAATGCAAGATTCTCTGTAGTTCTTCCTCCCCACAATCCATTTTGTCAACAGTAGAGACAACACACATCTCCTGTCATCAAAAAGATCAAACAGACTTACACATAGTCCAGCCAAGGAGTTTGTGTCAAACTTCTGATGATCAATAACTTGTAATGCTGTCAGCAGTCTCTTTTTAAATGTATCAGGTAGCTTGTAGCTTTGATTTTAGAATCTGTGCTTCTGGAATCAGTCAGACTTGAAGTGACTGCAGAGAAGTATGTCCTCATGCAATTATTTGCAAAATGCTTACTTCTCAAGAAAGAAGACTCTCCATGCAAAACCTCAAGCTTTATGTGAAAACCCAAATAAATGTAAAAATATTTTTGTTGTGGCATTTTTAGTACAACTTTAATTAAAAATTTAGTTGAATTTAAATACACTTGAGTTGAATTCTCTGGGACCCAGTATGCCTGCTTTCTAGCATTTAGATTTAAGTTTTTCTTCAAGTATAATTCTCCCCTAGCAGCTTTTAATTTATCAAACTATTAAGTTATCATATATATATATATATAAAACATATAAATATTACATATATGTATACATATATTTTCATGCTTGAGAGCTGTAATGTTAATGCTATGCTTAGATTTATATGAGTTTTAATCAGGAGAAAGATAGATTTAATTTTATTCATTTTTAATGTTCACTGGATTTTATAGAATACTATAAACCAATACTGTCATTGAATAATAATTCAATACTTCAATGGAAATAATTCAATAACAAATGATTAAAATATAATTTACTCTTTTGTTACTAGTTTTGGTATTTTCCGTAGTAGGACAATATGGCTGGCATTGAGGACTTCTGTTTGTGATAAATTGGTTTAAAGTATGAAAAATCAACGTTTTTCTACACAGCAGGTCTCTAGGAGGTAGTTTAATAGCGCTGTTACTGAGGCAAGAGTAAAAACTAGGTATCCTTCAAATGATTCCCCCATATCCTAGACTTGCTGGATCTTAAAATACTTGCTGCAAATGTTTGGTGGCACCTTAAAAATGGTGGAAAAACAAATAACGTGTATTTTCTACATGAAAAGGTCAACAAAGGTATAATGCTCACATTTAAGCCCACCTTCACATTTAATTTTAGCCAGAAGGAAGACACTTCATGCACTTCAAGGTGGCTCTAGGATGTGAACAGAACTACCATCAATAGGAACTGTGGAGAGATTTCCCAGCTGAACTAAAACACTAATGCAGATGTACCTGTAAACCTTCAGTACAAATGAGCTCCTATTAACCAAGAAAAAATCAGAAGAGTGAAAAAAATGAGAAATGAGAGATTCTGAATGTTTCAGCTATAGAGAAAAGCTCTAATTGTCCCTTTTACCATGTTGAATATCAGAAAGCCTGACTATGAGAATACAGGTTTTGTGTAAGTGAGCTTATTGTTTTGCTTTTCCTTTTTGAGAAAAATTCCAGGAATTAAATGTTAAAACCATAAATATTCAATTATTTGAATCTCTTGCTGTCTATTCAGGCAATTAGAATAACCCCTACCTGCTTGCTAGCCAGATCTCAACCCTCAGAAAAAGTGAGATGATACTCATAATTGCCTTCCTCTCCCTCCTTCTCCTCTGGAAGGTATTCTATGCCATCCTTATAGGCACCAGAAGGTTGACATTGAAAAGGAAAGTAATTAAATTTTTAAAAATAAAAAAAAAAAGACACTGATGAAAATACAGGTTTGGGTAGCATGGAAGACTATTTTTTCCTGTATTACCAGGCATTTTGGACAAAGCTAAAACCAGACATTATTTCTCTGAGCAACATGAACTTTGTGGACTATACTCCCCCAAGTTTTTTTGGAACTTAAGAATTAGTTTTATATCATGACCACAGAACAGTACATGCTCATCACAATTTTTTTTTCATATTGTAAAACCATATATGGTCTGTTCCTCTTTTCTTTCCCTTTCTCTGAATGATGTACTCCCCTTCAGGGCTTACCATACTCTAATAATTCCTATAGGCAAAAGACCCCCTCAATGATGTAATTCCAAGCCAGTGGAACTGACAGCCTGTATCTGCCTTCATGGTGTGTCTCTGTGTTAGGGGAAGTTCTCCTTGGACAGTGTATTTATCACTTAGAGGTACTGAGAATTTAGACACGCAGCTAAGTTTTGAGTTTTGGTGGTTTAACAAGTAGTTGGCCCCCACCTAATCTGCTGAATTTTCATGCTTCTAATCTACAGCACTACTTTTACTCTACTCTGAATTTACCTGCTTCACAGTGATTTAGAGAAGAAATACTGTTCATTACCATCCATGTAGGAATGCTAAGAGTAAACTCTTGATAAAGTACTACAAGAGCATTGATGCTCAAGTGATGTGTTGCCTTTTATCATGTAGCTACACTTTGTAAATGATGGGGAAATGGAAATATCCCCGATCTCAATTAAAGATAAAATGAACAGCACCAAGACACTAAGTGCCTCATTTAATTTTGTTGAAAAATTTTGGAACAGACCTTTTTCCAATTCCAATCAAGTGTCATAATTGGATTTAGTGATTATTTCTGGAAATAATCTCACTTAGGATTATTTTAGGATTTCAGAAAATTCGGAACTGGTATATTTTTTCTCTCATGAACATTCTTCCACAGTAATGCAGCAATTGGAACATCACCTATAGCAACAGTAGCCATGGGGAAATATTTTTTTCTCTGTCAGTGGAAGCAAATCACTATCACAAAATGAAGTATACACAATAGCATCAAAGCAAGAATACCTCATGATGGTGCTTACCTGGTATCTTGATGAAGTATACACTCTTACTGAATATTTCCAGGATTTTTATTTTTAAATTATGCTCTTTGAGTAATGTACTATATTTTGGTCTAGACTCCTCTGCCTCTTACTACTCAAAGGATGATATTGAGTTGCCTTAAATACTTATATCAGCTACATAAATAATCAGCACAATTGCTTCACAAAGTATCATGTAGTCATTCCCTTTCTTCACCTTTGGGGATTTCAATAATCATAGATTATGTCTTAAATAATTTTTTAACTTCTCATTATAATTAGATGTCATGCTGCGTTTTCTTTATGAGAGCTTTATTTCTTTTTCTGGGAGTTATATACACTTTTCTCAGCACTTGGAAACCAAGCTTGCTTACTGGATATGCACTGTCTTTCTGTTCTGATCCTTTGCATCAGAATCAGTAAGACCACTCATGCTTCCAAATACGATATTCATATACTGATAATGAGCTATGATAATGTCAAACAAAGAAAAACCCACCCATCACTCTGTGTATAATTAAATTCTGCCTCAGCACCACAGACAACAGATCTTGTACAATTAGCATCCTATCTGTAAGCAAATTAGAGCTTAAAGAATGGATTACTAAATTCTGTCATTAAAGTAGTATTAGGAAAAAAATACACAAAATAGTAAAAAGACATTAACTGTATTTCACAGCTATTAGTCATCTTAGTCCTAAATCTGGTAACCCAAGGATAATGACGCCGATGATACAAAAAAGAATAAAAACATTTCTGAGCAAATAACTACTAATGTAATAGAAATGTAATTCTTAGATTTCCTTATGCCCTTCATCCCCTGGAAACTTGAGAGGTAAGATTGAAATAAACTAAAGATATGGCAGTAGGTCCAGTGGTTCTTTTAAGTAAATGTCAGTAATATGATTACACCAAATCTGATGAGAAATTTAGAAGTATTTTGTATTCTTAAAAATACTGTCATCTGTCAAAAGTGTGAGAAAGGGAACAACAAAAATGAGCTAGATAGGTCAAAAGTAGGAGAGAGAAGAGAAAGTGAAAATGAATAATCAGCAGCTTGATTGTTAGAATACTCATCTATGCTTTAAAATCCTTCCTTCAAATACCCTTTTTTAAATGGCTATAGCAACGTTTTCTGCATGCTACCACTAATTCATTCATAACATGAAAGATAAATTTGACTTTTTATAAAGGATTTATAATGTAATTACTTATTCTATATTATCTATTTGAAGCCACTGTATAGACCCAAATATGCAAGTCTATTTTGAAAAATAAAATATTTTGTAAGGTATCTATAGTATTTGATATTAACAATATATGCATTTCTGTAAGAAAATGTGTTTAAAATGCTGATTACCAGTTAAAATTCTCCATGGGCCTGATCCAAAGCTTACTGGTATTAGTGGAAATATTCATACTCATTTGAGCAGATTTCAGTTACAATCAGACTCCAACACATTAGAAATTACTAGTGTGGAAGAGCCTTTTCTTTCTAAAAACACTGGAGGCAAATACCTTAGTTCAAAACCAGTAGGATATCATTCTGAACTAAATCTATAATTCTAAAGTAGAGCATGTGCAGGATAGGACTGAACAGTGATTTAAAACAGATTTGAATTGGACTGGCACTTTTAACTGACAAGACTTGGGATTATTCTGTGCTCTAAAAAAGCATTTAAATCTGCATGCTTCCTGTATTTCTAAGGCTAGCAATCAATTTGGGGCATTTTAGCACAGTACATCACTTATTTCTGTTTCAGATTCTAAAAACTGCTTTGAAGTATATGCCAGAAGCAAAATTATTTCTGCCCATAGATGAAATAACATTCTCTGTGACTTCCTCAGATGTGAAGTCAATCTCTGCTCAGGAAAAATATAATATTTAAAAATGGAATAATACGTAACTCCTAATTTTAAGTTTAGCATTTAGCGTTCAGAAAACCTTATGGGCTAAATTGTGGCACAGAGTCAACGAGCTTTTCTGATGGAAGTGCATCAAAGATGTCTGTTTCAGTTGGGCACAGTCTGCTCTGGGAAATAAGAGGAAGAGGGGAGTCTGTTGTCCATTGCATGTTATTCAAGTGAAAAGTGTTACTCAATTCCTACTGAATAAATGGTTATTAGAAAAGCATGGAGGTGTTAGAAAAAAATTGTTCAGTTTCCAGTATTTTTTCTTCTTTTTAAGAGTACAAGTTCATACAAAATATTTTGTGCCTGTTACCTATCTGCCTAGTTTTCTCAGATATGCAATGTGTAACATGTCAAAAAAAAAAAAAAAAAAGAGGATTGGTTTGTCTTTTCACTCCTTACCATGAAAAGAGTTCAGAGAGTTTCTGTCTGCTGTTCTTGAACAACTGTCTTGCTAGCTGGTGTAAGGTCTTGTGGCAGGCTTTCACACATATACAGAAGATCAGGAGCAGTACACAGTCTGGCCCTGTGTAGATTCAGAGCTGTATATAAATAGAAAATCATAGAATTCTGCTGTATTTGAAAAAGATATCTAGTTCAGACCACCACAGCTATAGTCACATTACTGCTATCTGGTTTTCAGAACATTTTCTTACCAATTTTCTGTATAGCACTGAACTCTTAAATATTATGAGATCACCACAATGAAGCACTGTTTCTGTTGCTGAGGCATTTGGGGCCAACTGTATCTACTTGTGTTAGTACAGGTTATGAGGAGATTTTGTATAAAACAAATGCAGGACTTGTCATCCCTTAGGATAGGAACTGTGAAACATGCTAGAGACCACTCTAGAGTTTTCCAGGAAACCAAAACATTTTCATCAGTGGCTAAAGTGGATCTCTGAAGCTATTAATTTTTCCACTGTTCGTTCACAAGCTTCCCAGATCTAGTCCAAATCTCACAATCCTTTTCCCATCTTTTGGTTGGGAGGACACATTTTCTTTTAAGGATCCATCACTGGAGCTTTTGTATACATTAAACAGTAGCGAGGGTGGTTGGTGATATAATATTTAAAGTACAGTTGAGAATGATCATATCAAACATGTAGAAATTAATGTGACATTCTCTTCTGACCATCCAGATTTCTGGCAAACTAAACTGAATGTACTGATAAATGCTTAGACGTGTAATAGGCTAGAGGATGCTTATTTAAAATTTGAAAGGTGTTTGCATAGTTTAGGGATATGTGGTATAACGTTTGGGAAATGACATTCTCTTTTGACACTGTCTTTTGATGACTTTGAACCTCTTTTTGGACCCAGAAATGCACAGTAAATGTGGAGACTCTCTTGAAAAGTGTGATTAACAATAGAAATGTACCTTTCCAGGGAAGTATTTACTAAAGCTGTTCGAAGCTCAAAGCCTGAATAAGCAAAACAGATGCAAAAGTTGTCCCAATTATGGTTCAAGTGTGATTCTCCATATTTTTATATAATTAGATAGCATATTGGAATTATAGAATTGTGATAAAGAAAGGTTTGGTGAAAACTGTGCTGTCCTGGTGTTTTGAAAAGAGTTACTGAAAATAAGTTAAGTGTGAAGCATTTCCCAGATGGTAAAAATTCACTCCAAGGAATTTAAATTGATACTCAAAATGTTGCTGTGTTCATGAAGCTCCTTGTGCATCTTTAAAAAGAAGATTGCAATGTCCTCTAATCACTGCCAATTGTAATTTATTACAGGGAAGATTAAATGAACACAAAAATTGCAGGTGGAAATTTGATCTCTCCCTGCATTAAAAACCTGCAGTATAATATTTATCTTTCAAGTTTTGACCTGTGTTTGCTATATTTTCATGAAACTGAGATTTCTTCAGGGAAATATCAGTAAAACACCATGCCCTTATGAAACAACTGTCAGTGTTAATTTAGTTAGAGACATTTCCTTCAGTGTAAGGAAGATTTCTTATGATCTCTTGACGCAGTGCTAGTTTCTAAAAATATTTCTATTCAAAGCCTTCATTATTGTGTTTGAAATAGTTGAGTCAGTTCACAATACCAATCTAATATAAACCTTTCTTCAAATTCCATAATATTACAATATTTTACCATTTGAAACTGTTTTACTGTCTAAAGTACTGGACTTTTTCATCCCAAATTTTGCATATAATATTGTTATCCAGTGTTTGACATGTGCTTAATGCAAAGTTAGTCAAGGCAAGTAATGCTGATTTGATTAAAGAACAGAAACATACAGATTTATCTTGGTGTCATTGGCATAATGGTCAGAATTAATTAATATAATTAATAAGTGGCACATTCTTTGTTGGATGTGACTTATATTGAAAAAATAAAATTAAGTACTTCCTTAATTAAAATATCTATAAAATCAATGCAGGGAAAGAATCTTCTAAGTTAAGCAAGTACGTGTACATTCCTTCACATAGACATGTTTTCCTAGATTTTCTAAAACAAAAATTCAATGTTTTATGAAAAACAAACCAAGAGGTCCTCAGTTATGACTGATCCTAATTCTGTCTTTGCTCCTGCATCATTTAGAAGCCAATCACAATTTTACCTATACAGGTTGCAATAGTTTGTCTATCTAAAATGCAAAGCAAGGGAAGTATATTGTTTAATTTCTATGGCAGAAGAATATATACTGCTGCTCATAAGTCAGCTAAATAGTTACCATTGTGTTTTTCAGAGGTAGCAGCCTGTTAGTGGTAGTTAAAATGTGTTTCATGATGTTTGGATCAAAGCATTTGTATGAATGATTGTGCTCCTAATTATTAATTTATTTCTGTGTAAGAAGAATTATTATTTTGCAAGGAGAATTATTGCATACATTTCTGTGTATAGATAGGACAGCACTGTGAAAGCAAGAAATATAAGCCTCTCAGTTTGTGATATTAAGAAATGAAGGTGTTGTTCAAAGAAGATTGTATTTTGGGTTGTGGTTTTTTTTGTTTTGTTGGGGGTTTTTTTGTTCGTTTTTTAAGCTGACAATAAAATACTAGAGGAAAACTTGGAAAATGGAGAGATTAATCCAGTTCAGTTTATAAAGAAGCCAAATGTGTGATTCTCAGAGTAACCATATTTTAAAATAAAAAAAAATAATACAGAACTGTTAATTTACATTTCTCTTAAAAACCAAAGTATAGATTCAGACTTCTTGAACATCTGTATCAAATAAAGAGAACATGACGGGCTTATATCCAATGGTACAGAAATATGTTTGACTGTAAGTTAACCTGTGATACATGAGTAGATTAATAACTGTTTTCTCTTTGAAGAGACATAAGCTCATGCCTACATTAAGTATAAAATATGAAATGCAGCCACTATTGTAGGTGACGTATTGTTGTGAGATTTCATTTTAGTAGAATGCATACATAAAAAATCAAGTATGTATGTTTAGTATGGAGCTGAGAAACAGAGTTATATGCCAATTCTTAGAATTTAACATTTAAACTGAAATCTGAAAACAAGAGCTCTGAGCAGCTTTAGTATGTACTTCAATATTTTCTCATTGGTATGATTTAGCTTTTTCTTGTGTTTGATGTTTTCAAAATGAATTATTCTGAGACATATTTCCTGGGAATTAATCACTGTTGCCCTAACATCTTTATCACTGATCCTCCTGGTCTTTAGAGGGACCCCCTCCCCCTTTCTAAAACACTAGGAATGACCATGCATTTGCTATTTTTTAATGCAATTCAATATGCTAAATACAGAGCTCTTGACTGTGAACCTGTGTCAACTCTTCAATTGCTTGTATTGTCCTTCTGGTTTAACATACCCTAACTCTATTTCCTTCTGTGTCAAATGATATTCATTTTCTCAAATGAAATTCAGAGTATCTAGGAAGACTGAGCTCTGTAAAACACAGCTATAGAATGATTGCTAAAATTAGAGCTAGCTTTATTGCAAATAGTTCTTTTCAAATAGTGGGTTGGAGGTACCAATAATGATATAGTTAATATTCTTTACCATTAATAATTCATGTTTAAAAAGTGCAAATATAGATTATTGGATTTATTTTTTTTGTGAGACATCAGAACCACATCAGTAAAATGAAAGCTGCTACCAGGATTGTGCTCTGACTACCTTGATTTGTTACAATAGTGCTAGTGTTTAGATTGCAGTCATTTTATAAAGGATATGCTTTGCTGTTCAGTACATTGGTTGGATAATTCAGCTCAGAAGAGCTTATCCATTATTTCTTACTGACATAAAAGGTCTGGTGAAATTAATAAGAGAATGGCTTCCAGAAATTTTACTTATATATCACAAAAATTATTAGTTCCAAATATTTTAATGCTTTACTTTTTATGAAGATGTTGCTAAATATCAGTGAGTATTTTTCTTCTGAACAGCAAGTTTAAAATTCAGCTTTCTTAATGATTCAATGCATTTTGGAAGTAGTATAAGTTGTTGGTATTGGTTCTTTTCCAATTTTGTTGATGTAAAATATGCATCAAATCCAGACAGTTTTTCTGATATTATTTAACATCATACTAGTTTATAAACTGTATATCAATTCTGAATTAAGTGGATTCCCATTCAGTGAGATTACTTTCTCCATGTTTTGTTTCATCACAGTGGAACTAGGTTGCCTAAGCAACCAGTAGAAATACCAAGACTGGAATGCAGCTGATGCTTTCTTCCTCACTTCTAGCCTGAATGCAGTTAGTGCTGTGCAGAGCTCCAAGTCTTGGGTGCCCATATAAGGAAAGCATTTGCCATCACACTTTACGAAGTGAAAAGTGAATAAACTCCTCTGGACTAGACAAAATCTGTATTATTTCTCCTAAGAAATACGAAGCTGGAGCTGATGCATCGAGTGAGATCAGAGAACTAAGGATACACATCAGAGGACATGAGCCTTCATTAGCCTCTGTTCTTATGGGGGAATTTTTCAGAGAGAAAACTGAAGAACTGATAAGTGGTGTGACTTGTTAAGAGTAAGAGGTACACATAAAACATGTGTAGCATAGAGATGTGAAGACAATTGCCAAGTCTTGTTAGAGCTTCACATTCTCTGCATGCAGATCAAGTCTTGCCCAAAAGATGAGTAGCTCTGTGAAGCAGTGTTCCTGGGCAGGATATTTTTAGAAGTCCCATTGATGGTTCTCACATTTCAGCTCTTGCTAGATAAAAAAGCAGTCAACTGCTCATCCTCTTGGATTAAACAGAAAGAGCTCAGTACCTCAACAAAAATTGTCATCTGATTTGTCCTACTGCAAATTGAAAATTTTGATACCTTTGTTTAATCTACAGCAAAATTTCTTTGGTAGATTATGTTGAAATATATGGAAGATCAGAAATAACCATATGTTCTTAACTGTTTCTTAAAGGTATTAACTAGATTAAGTACTCTTGGATCAGATGCTGTAATATGAAAACAGGGTAGTTATATGTTAGAAATATTTGGGGGTTTGAGTTTATAAAATGAGAAAAGATGAAATTCTTACACTAACATTTCCTTTCCTGAGGCAGTAAGAAGGTACTTTAAGAAGATGCTTGCTTATATGCAGTGAAAGGAGAAATGAAACATTTTCTTCCTTTTTTAATTCCTTTTAGTGGTGACGAAAACAAAATGAGGTTTTTGCTCCTTGGAGCATAACTTGTGCATTTGGACAAGGAACTCAGATGCTTTTAGCTCACTTTTTGAGTGTAGAATTCTGGTACCTGAAGGGAGAGACGATGGGTTTGAGGGTTTCATTTTTTCCTGCTTCGTCTTTCATCATCACAATGGTCTGCAGTGTAACAGTTCACAGATTTTACATTTTTATATTCCCCAGAACATTGAAACACTGTGGTGGGGCTCTCTTTAAGTTATTCTCACATAGCCAGGCTGGGTGTGAGTATTGAAAAGCCATGTCACTGTTGTACATGTCTCTGCTACCGAAGAACTGTGTAGAGAGCTAGTCTGTTATTTGAAAACTGCCCTTTTGCTAGGGTGCATGATGATTTGGCTTGTATAAAATTTCCCTTTTTTATGGGAGTGGTGGCAGTGGTGTGTCTTCTATAACACAGCTAAACTAAAAATCCAGACCTGTGGCTATTTTAGTATCAGGAGAAGACAGTCTTTATAGACACCAATTCATGTACCAGTTTCATACACAGATGGCTTTGCTCACACACCTCTAAGTTGAAATTAACTGGTCAGTTCAAATGAATAAAGTTACCCATATGCATAACTAGGTATAAATCTGGTCTTAGAAAATGTCAAAATACATTGTTTCTTATTGAAAAAAATAAAATGTTTTTCTGCACTTTTTAAAATACTATTAATTAACATAAGAAATATCCATCCTATATAATAAGTAATTTCCAGGATATAAAGTAAAATTACTGCTCTTTGTTTGTTATCATATTATTAGCTACTTCTGCATATAGACTGGGCAAATCTGTTTTAAACTCCTGATTGCTAATTAGAAATATTAATACACTTACTGCAAGGAAAAACACTGGCTAATCGCTTGCAGACCACATTACAAGAAAAAGGTCTCTACTCAAAGGTAATACCAAAAAAATTGGATTTATGGCTTTATTTAATTTTCAATATTTTAAAGCATAACAGACTGAATTTGAACCAAGTACAGGCATGTGTTCTATTTCTGAACAGACTTGTGTGTCTTCATAGTCATAGAATCATTTAATTTGGAAAAGACTCTAAGATCGTCAAAGTCCAACCTTTGACCAAACACCACCATACCAACTAAACCATATACTAAGTGCCACTTCCAGTAATTTCTTGAACACTTCCAGGGATGGTGACACCACCACCTCCCTGGGAAGCCTGTTCCAATGCTTAGCTATCCTTTCAGTGAAGGAATTATTCTTGATGTCCAACCTGAACCTCCCCTGGTCCAGCTTGAGGCCACTGCCTCTTGTCCTGTGCTGGGTGCCTGGGAGAAGAGGCTGACACCTACCTTGCTACAACCTCCTTGAGCAAATGGTCATGTTAAGAAATACAGTCCTTAAATGTGTTCTGAGACAGTGTCATACCCATTGACTTCAGCATGCTTTGCACAAAACTTCACGTGCGAAAGTTAATGTCAGTTTTTCACCATTTCATGTTTTCCTATAGGCAGAATTATCACAAAATTATTATTTTGCCGTCATTTGTGTTACCTGTGGTGAATGTGGTGCTCTGAAAGTGATTTTTATTGAAAAGTAGCAGATGCTACCATCATATGGATTAGTCAGAAACAGCTTCACGAATGTTAGGTATATCAGAGGATCCTCTGGGAATTTTCATGTAAAGAATTGTGTGAGGATGAAAGAGCCAAGGATATCTCAAATATTCTTGATCTCTCTTGCCTATTTACTACAGTGCAAGCTCTGGGGTTTTTTGTGTGCTATATGTCAAATTGTTTTGAGGAGCTGTTTGGGAACCTGTAGTTTATGGAATGTCTATGGGTGGTCTCTGAACTCTTCAGACTGATGTTCTTCAGCACCAGGGCAGAACAGAATGTTCTTATGAAGGACTAGATGCAGTGATACCCTCCTGAGTTCCTTTGTTCAGCCTTTAATGAGGGTATTCCTCCATCAGCTATGCAGTCTCCTCTTGGAATTGAAGTGAACGGATGGTAGTTGACGCAAATGACATGTTTGGTGCAACAGAAGTATATTTTCTGTGAAGTTTTAGCCTCTAATGGAATAAGAAAAAATGAGTCTAGAAAACCCAGAAGAGAAAGACCTGGACTTAAAAAAGCAGTCACTCTGAGTTAATATGTGTTTTTTTCTCCTCAATCCAAAGACAAATAGATAGTATTCAGTAAATAAATGACTTGTAAGATAGATTGACAATCTTTAACATTAATAATGATAGTACTACTAGTGTAGCAATATCTGGTTCTTAAACATATATTTATATTAATTATTTCTAATACCATCTTATGACATTCAGTATTGTTGCCATTTCACAATATTTCTGATTGTACAATGAACATGTGAAGATAAAACCCAACAATTCAGGAACTTGAACCAATTCATCTGTAGACCTGTGTGAGGACCTGTTAGTCCTGAGAGAGCACGCTAGGTAGACAAAAATTGGCAAACAGGATGGTATCTCAGACCTGAACTTCTATTTTTGCATTACATAGTATTCCAAATTAGATAAAGCATGTTAGACAGCTGTGCAGTGTTGTTGCTTGGTGTGCTTGCATTGACAGAGAAGTTAGATAAGGCGTGTAAGAAAGCATAGGGATTGAGTCAGTTTCTGCAGAGATGAAACGTGTAGGAGAGGGGGAGGCAGATCATGTGATTTGGGATCATAATATGGAGCAATAAGGAAAGGCTGCAGGGCACAGAGTTGATACTCTGGGAAACTGGAGCTGAGCAGTGGGAAGATTAAGAACAGTGTTTTAAATGGAAGCTTCACAGGTGCACTGATAGTGTCTCAACTCTCGTATTTTCTAGGGTTAGCTCTCACAACAGAGGTGGGTATAAAATCTCAAGTGATGTGACTTTTCTTATGGAATTAATTCTTTCAGTTACTCAGGTGAACTTATATGAGGCTCTAGTCAATAAGCTCAGTGACTGCCTGGGTACCTAAACATGTGATGCTGTAAGATAGCTTTTTGGAAAATGCCTCTTTTAAATAAATATTGCTTTGTTTTTTCAGAAAAGTGTGGTAAGTACTCATCTGTATCATAGTTTGTTAGTGTGCCAGGCACAGCTTCTGAAGTTATATTTGCAGAGATAATTTGAGGATTTTCAGGAGAATTTGGATGCCAGCATTAAAGAATATGAAGGTAGTTTTTATAACAAAAAAAAAAAAGTAAGTCTAAAAGCTAAATGGATTGCTGTGGGAAAGATCATAAAATGGCCAGATATTTAATTGAACTTGGCAGTAATGACACCACTGCAGACTGCTGATGCATTTTTTTCTCCATACTTTTCTCTGTGTGGCTGCTGCAAGCATGCTAAAGAAACACTTTAAGTGAACACTGTATTTCTAGCTCCCCTTCCAGTAAAAAATGATGCTCAGAGACTCCAGAGACGCTGTTTGTCTTAGACAGAACAAAACAGTAGATTTGTCTGGCGTATCAGTCTTCTCAGTGGTAAGAATATTGGGTGCCATCTGCCTCTGATTTAAATTCATTGTATCGTACTGTGTGAAAAATCTTGTCTTACAAAATAGTATTTAATCATTTAAATCTTTTAAATATTTTATATTCATTCCATTAGAGTTAAACCATAACCACAAAACTTCACATTTTCTTTTGAAGTATATGTGCCTAGAAGTAACAAATCATTATTATAGCCAGAGGGCTTTATAAAACATTCTCTAATTTTTCAATTTACAGTATATGTAATGACACTTTGTATACTCTGTAGTTAAATTTGTTTTCTCATATATTCACTTCCTTTATTCTTAAAAAAGATTCCTACAAACATTAGAGAAGTATAAAACCATAGTATAACCATTTTTAAAGGACTTCTGAAAAATTCAGGATTTTTGGTAAGGTCTGGTAAACATCTTAAAAGATTCTGATAATACTTAGCATTCCTATAGTGTTGTTTTTATTAGTGAGTCTTAAAGTCCTTTAGAAGGATTGGTGTTATCGCAGCTGAGGAAATTCAGGCAAACTAACATTAAATGGATTCTCGAATGTCACCTGGTAAAGAAGTGAAAAGGCTACAAATAACTCCAGAGCCACAATACAGCAGTTTCTGCTTTGGACTACAGTGTTTTCTCCTGCATTCTGATCTCCTTTAGTTAGACAGTCTTCCATTGAGAAAAATAGTTGCTTATAATAATTTGGAACATTGTTCTTACAGACAATTAAAAATATAGAGGTTGGTGTTTTTAAAGATATCTGTGCATGACAGGCAAATTGAGGCAAAGACCTGATTCCCTTAGTCTTGTCAGCTCTGCTATTTTACTTAAATTGTTGCAAATATATCTGCAAAACTTGAGGGTTGTGCCATCTTTAAACTGCCTCCAGCTCAAAAATTGGTATTAAAATGTAATACAGCACAAGCTAATTTGCTCTGGGGTTGGAGCAAGCTTCACAGCCCATTTGATGCACTGCAGTGATATTGCAAGGTTTTGGTAACTAGGTAGGGATTTTTAAAAGCTCTCTTGCTCTGTACAGAACACTGTAGTTATTGTTGTGAATGCAGTGTGGTCACATCTCATGTCCCTTGAAGGAATTTTGGTTTTGTTCCTTTCTGCTGACCTTTTGTACCACTTCTTTTCCCCTGTGCAGCCATTAAACAATACAGTTTTTAAGTGTTTATGTCTGCAGAGTTTATTTCTAGTGTACACTTGTATTAATACTTAGAGCAGAGGACTGTTCAACACCATTTCAGTGCATACTCTTATTTTCATGGAATTAAACTTTTCTCCAGCATCTAGAGCATCTTTCAGAAAAGAAGCAAATTTGCCATTAAACTAGATAATGAAAACCTTATCTGTGTTTCATAAAGTTAATGTATCCTTTTTGTATCTAGAAAGAGTTGTGTCAAATCTTACTTTCCCTTAGTAGAAGAGAAAATAACACATCAGGTAGTTCAGATTTTTGACTGGATACCACCATTTATATTTGGAAGGGGCAATCTCTTAACAGAAGACTCTCAGTGAACAGCTGGTACACAGTAAATTTCATCTCATTACAACTGCCTTCAAAGTGATTTTATGACTCATCCTTGATTTGATACCAAGACTAGAAGCTTAAATTATGTTAATTTTTTCTTTCTTCATACTTCAAAAAATGTTTCCTTCAGAAATAAATGAACAATATCTTAATCTCTTGATTTATGTAATTCTTGACAGTCTAAAAAATCCTAATAAATAATTGATCTCTTTCAGGAAAACCAATTGCTTTCCACTGGCTTATGTAAAAATCAAGTTTCTTTCTAAATATGTAAAATCTTCATTCTCATGTTGATTTAGTAGGTTTTGAATGTTCTACTGTGAAAAAAAAATTGCAACACAAAATGGCTTCATATTGGTGACTGTAGTTAAATCATTATTATTATACAGCTAGCCTGTGTCGCATGTACAAAGGTATCTTCCAAGAAAGTACCTTTGCATTCCAACATTCTCAAGCAAAAGCAGTTGTTAACCTTGAAGACTACTTTTTAATTAGGAGAGTGAAAATTTGTCATGATGGCAGACTTATGAGAAAAGTATTTACCATGTACTTACTGACAGATCTGCAGTATTCCCACTGAAACTGTGGGAAGAGAATTTTTTTGTAAGATAGAAAGCTTCAAGGGGGAGAGAGTTTTATGAGAAGCAATCACTTGGAGGCCACTGTAGAGAGCGGTGCCTTTTATGCCAGATGTGTCATTGGGTGGAGATGTGAGAGAAGATGTACTATATCTAAAAAATTAGGTCTTTAAGATCGCAGCTGTCAATTCAGTGCTCCTGATTCTGTTGTGAGTGCTACAGTAAAGGCTCTGCATCATATCCTTATGTTAGTATGGTTTAGGGGTGTTGAGGGTGTGTAAGGGATGATAGCTACCTCTAGCACTCAGTTATGGCTGATGCTTTTAAATCAGTTGTAGTGTTTATACATGCAATGATGAGAGTCTGTCTAATTTACCCATTTATTTTAAGATTATGTGGGAGCCGAGTTGTATTAACAGGCTTTAAAGTTGTAGAGGAAGCAGAACAATAACAATCTCAGGCATAACACTTCCAAACTTTTCTTGAGCTCTGTCACAAGCATTCAATCTGCATATTAGCAGTGTTTCCATTTTCTGAAGAATGCAGTAGACAGGGTATGCAATTTCAGAACTCATCAAATAACATTTTTTCAAAGGGCTGAAAAACGTTGTGAAAAGGCTAAAATTCATCCTGAGGTTTTGTAAAATTCTTTAAAGGAATAAAACCCAATCCCTTTTTTACCTGCTTAAGCTATTTTCCTTTTCCCCCCTTTATTCCCATTTGTTTCTTTAGTGAATAATCTCCATGAATGGTTTTGTAACCTCATTAGGATTTGGGTGAAACTTAAGATTTTTAGGTTACAGTTCTCCCTGTAAAGTTTGTAAAAGTAGATTTTCATGTTTTAGCCTTGCACCACTCTCACAAAAAATTACTTCTTTATATCTAGTCTGAATTTGCCTTTTTTAGTTTAAAACCATTACCACTTGACCTATTGCAACAGGTTGTACTAAAAATTCTGTCCCCATTTTTCTTATAATCCACCTTTAGGTATTGAAAGGCCACAATGATGTCTCCCTGCAGTCTTCTCCAGGCTGAACAACCCAACTCTCTCAGCTTGTCTTCATGGGAGAGGTGTTCTGCCCCTCTGATCATTTTTGAGCCCCTCCTCTGGACCCACTCCAAGAGGTCCATGTTTTTCCTGTGCTAAGGACTCCACAGCTGGACCCAGTACTTGAGGTAGAGTGGAGTAGAGAAGAAAAATCACCTCCTCACTATACACCTTTCATATCTTGATGTATAGCAATACTTCCACCCCCACAAAGAAGATGAAATATTTTTACTTGCTCTGAGTCAGTCTTTCTAACTGTCAAGATAAATTAAGAAGAACTCATACCACAAAGTTCAGAGTTCTTACTTTCCCACAGGAGTTCTTACAGGATTAGCCATGTAGGGGAAGAATATTGCTTTGTAACCCTTCACCTGAGATTTGTGAAGTAAAGTACAAGTGTGATGGTCTTTCTTTTTTAGTGGTCTTACTCAATGAATCAACTTCAAAAACTGGCCAAAAATATCAGACCCTGGAAATGACTGATTTTTGCTGGATTGTTTTGTTTCGTGTGGTAAACATTGCTCTGTTGGCTTTAGTATAAAGTATGGTTTAACTGAAGTAGAAGAAAGATGCCAGTATTAAGAAGCAGGCAGTTACTTTGATTGAAACTTCTGTGCTTCTTTGTGGTGATTGCTGCATGTCTTGTGCTTCTGTAAAATGACAGAAACAATTGAAGTTCAGATTGATTAGAGATAATTTGAAGGCACTTAAAATTTGCAGACTTCTAGTCATTGTATTGATTGACTGTGAGGATAGATGAACTTAAGTTTCACTTAAGATTTACTGTTAAACTTCACTGGTCAATTTTCATATCTTAGGAGTTAATTTTGGTTTGGAAACATATAACTTTATCCTCATATATGTGTAGATGGTTTGTAGTTTTTTTAAAGTTTGTCCAAGTTATGGTTGGAAGAAAGGAAGCTGCTTTCAAAAAAAAAAGTTGCTATAAATGTCTCTTTCCTCTGTGGAGATTTAGTCTTTGTTTATCAGTACTGCAGCTATCCCAATTACTTTAAATTTTAGCTCACCTTTTATTCTCTGAGCAGAGAAGTTTTTAATAGCTTAATGCCTTGTTTCCTTCCTATCTTGAAGAAAATTCTGTTAACTGGGCTAGAAAGAGGCCAGTATACATATCCTGCTTGGTAGTTGACTCCTTGTTCATTTGAGAACTCCTGTCATTCTCCTTGGAAATACCTAGTGCATGTCATTTATTCCCACTACTCTCATCGGCCTTCTTTTGTTTTGGTTGGTGCAGATAGGCAGAATACTGAAATAACATAATCTGATGTGCTAGTAATACAATTTTCAAGGCAATGTACTCCAGGAGTGACCATCTTGATTTTTTTTTTTGACTGTGCATCTTTAGATTAGGTGCTTCATAAAAATACTTTCAAAAAATATGGCTAAATACATGGCATTTCATCTTTGTATCTTCATAAGATTTTTGAAAACTAATTTAAAAAAATAAAACCACATTGCAGATTAAATTAGGCAATGATGCAATGGTCCATTTTTGGACCAACTGTAATTTCAAAATCTCATCATAAGTTTCTAGGTTTAGAATCTGTGGTCATCAGGATGGCTTGCTTCTTTTCTCCTGTTCTTTCTCTCTCTTTCCTTCCTCTCTCTCCTATTATTACAAAAGAAGGTGTTTGCCCACTTTTAATCAGAAAAATGATGAAATATTTTTGTGGTAATCTCTCATTATTTTAACAACAAAAGCTAAAAAAAAAATATCATCTACCAGGTTTTGTTCTGGTATCTCTCACAGTGCTGTCTAATATGTACAGCTGCTAGTGATGCTTGCTTGCTTTTGTAAAGAGAGCAAGAAGTGACTGTATAAATTTCTCAGGAGACCATGATCATCTGATTCCCAATTCATTCCAAATGAAGAATATGCTAATTAAAACAATTGTAATATTGTTTCTGCAATTATTTGTAAATTATAATTGACTTAATGAACTACTTCTACAAACTCAGTTCTCATGGGTGTGTTTGGGAAGTTAGACAACTTGCCAGAGCAAAACTTCATCAAAGAAAACACTGGGAGAATCAATGTTATTTCAAAGCAAGTCAATCCTGAACCTTCCCCAAACTATGTAGTAGCATCATTGTGCTTGAGGCAATGAAAGGAATTGTCTTTTTCAACACCATGTGTACCAATATTAATTTTTTTACAGCTGAGAATGTGTTTGAAATACACAGTTGTTTTACAATCGCTTTGAATCAGGAGATGTTGGAGCAATTAAATTCTGCTACATGACTTCTCAGCAGAAGTGAAAATAGAAAAACAATAACAAAGGGGCATTGACAGCATATGAAAGACAGGACTTGATTATTTGACAACTTTGAAAGTTTATTAAGAAGGGATTTTTTTTGCCACAAATTGCCTTAAAAGTAACAGTGAGAGCCAAAGCATGTAATGGTATTGGTGCAATGGACTAAAAAGGTGACTTGTAGGAGAGTTCTTGAAAGGAACAAGAGCAGGGGCCTGAAGTTTAACAGATAAAAGACAATGGTTTATGTAGCCATTTTTAGCTGGGCAGGTAGAAGCCACATTTTAGAAATACTCTGCAGTATGGAGTGTTAAACACAGTACAAATGTGTAAATCTATGGAGGTAAGAGACTACTTAGCACCCAAATTACAGAACTCTATGCGTGTGAGAAAACCATAGGTCTGTTCTCTCCTACTGTGTATGTATCACAGAACCACAAAATATGCAGTTGGAATGGACCCACAAGGATTAATGAGTTCAACTCCTGGCCCTGCATAAGACCATCCCCAAAAATCACACCCTGTGCCTGAGAGAATTCTCCAAGCATTTCTTGAACTCTGTCAGGCTTGGTGCTGAGGCTACTTCCTTGGGCAGCCTGTTCCAGTGCCCATCCCCTCACTAGATGAAGAACCTTTTTCTAATACCCAGCCTAAACCTCCCCTGACACAACTTTGGACCATTCCCTTGGGTCCTGTCACTGGTCACCACAGAGGATGGATCAGTGCCTGCCCCTCCTCTTCCCTTCACAAGGAAGTTGTAACTGCAGTGAGGTCTCCCCTCAGTCTCCTCTTCTCCATGCTGAACAGACCAAGTGCCCACAGCTGCTCCTCTACAGCTTCCCCTCAAGGCCCTCCTTTGAATGCTCTCTTAGAGCTTCATGTCTTTCTTATATTGCAGTGCCCAAAACTGCACACAATATTCAGGGTGAGGCTGCCCCAGTGCAGAGCAGAGCATGACAATCCCCTCCCTCAACCGGCTGGCAATGCTGTGCCTGATGTCCCCCAGGACATGGTTGGCCCTCCTGGCTGCCAGGGCACTGCTGACTCATATTCAACTTGCCATCAACTAGGACCCCCAGATCCCTTTCCAGAACAGAAACAATAGAAAAATATATCCTAAAAAAAGCTCAAACCTTTTGACTCTGCCATCCAGTACTCTGGGGTATGTTTGAAGTCATTGTCTGGAAGATACCTTTGAAAGATACTGAGATTTGGAAGTTTGTTGTCATAAGCTTTCAGTGAGAAAAGCTGAGAGAAATGCTGCACGGTCTTTCACTTTACCCACAAGAACCTCACAGTCAGTAACTACACCATAAATGGGATGACCCATCTGTCTCCTGACTGACCAGATCCAGGAGAACGGGGGACTGTTATACCTAAGCACCAAATGGTAGCTCAGATACCTTTGCAGGCAATATTTGCCATGTAAAAATCTGTGGTGTGGCTAATGGACAAATCCATTGCTGCAAAGGAAAGTCATTGCTTGTTGTTTGCAGTGCAAAGGAATTCCATGTATCTCCTATGGACATCCCATTGGAGAAGGTACTAATGTTCCACTGGACTAGGAATAAAATGGTTCGTCCTCAGTTCCCCCAATCTTTGAAGTAGACAGGTAAGGGAAGCAAATTGTTTCAAATACAAGTCTTCTAGGTGTTGGTTCATTGTACAAAGATTTTGACGAGATGCTTCTAAATAAAATAAAAGACTTAGATGATCCCATAGTTATTTTTCCACATTCATAGAAGTGTTTATTTCATAGTAGCCTCTCTAAATAGCAGTCATGGGCTTTTAGGAAATCTGTACTACTCTTTTGCCTCTCCTCTATCCTTGCCCTCTTAGATGTACAGTCCTTTAAAAAGGCTGTCACTTTAAACTGGTGCATATTACAGTTCATAGTATGAATTATTCCGTGCAATTTTTTGAGCTTTTCTAATTGCAATTCCCTGCCCTTTGTCCAAGTTCTCTTTGAAGAATCCATTATAGCAGGGGAAATATTCCTCAGCTTGATGTCATATTTCCAATTGAAAATGGAAAGCCCTCATCATGATATTTTAAAGCCAAGATAGAATTCATAACTCTGTCTGCAGGAGGTATATATCTGTTCACCTTATATTTGCATGGAACTTCCCTGTTGATGCAGATGCTGCATGTCTACATATTTACAAAACAGGATCACAGTGATCTGTTCTCTCCTCATCTGTTCCCCAGGTGAAATGGCAGCACACCTGCTTAAATAGCGGAAATACATATATGATAGGAAGATCAGATCTGCCTGATTTGAGTTCTTAGTTCATAGGTAAATATAATTATTGATGTTTGTTCATCAGTCTTCCTCATAAATGAGTGAAAACATAAATAAATTAAAGCAGAATGAAGTAATGATAACAATCTAGGCCTGCATTGCTTTAGACATGTCTGGCTGAAGAACCTGATGAACTTGTTATAACCTATCTTGAAGCATTTGTTTTTTCTGTCATTGTAGACAAGTAGATAACTCTCTCTAAAGCTCTTTTCCAAATTCAAAGTATCTAATTAAATAGTAAGGAAGTTTCACTTACTTATTCAAGAGGTGCCAAAAACCTCTGGTGTATTTTCTGTCCCTTACACTCAGTTTCTATTTTCCTATTTACAGTGCCTACACTATAAACAACTTTATTTATATATTTCTAGCAGTCTAGAGGATGTTTGTGAAAGCTGTACCGTCTTAAAACCTTTTAGCTTGGTAAATTAGTCCTCCTTATTAGACCATGCTAATATTTATTGTCATCATGCACATTACTATGTGTAACTAAGAGAATGTTATTCTTAGTACATGCAATATATTTGTAAAGCAGAGCTATTTGGTGCCTTAGGGGGATATCCATCTGCTGTGTTTCAGAGAGAAGGTCTGACCCTTATATTGCAGAGAAGTATCATGCTTTCAAGAATGGCAAAATGCTGTGGAAGCAACTGAAGGAAGATGTTACCAGCACCTCCTTGTCATTGCGCTTCTTTTGTAGGCTGTCCCTAGATCTGGCTTCAGCAGAAGGGATTGTGAGAGCTTTTAATCCATCTCAAGCAAAATAAACTATATGAACTCAAGTACTCCACCCAAACTCGGGCAGTTGATTTGCTCTGTAAGCAGATCAGAGGTCTTTCTTACACCTGGTTCTGGCTGTAGAGCTGTTCAATGATATCTTCTAACTGAAGAGCAGCAGGGTGAGTTGTAATGTTTTCTGTTGCCACAGGTATTCAGTAGATGAAACTGTCCTCTAACTTTCAGATGATCCTAACAGAAGGTAAATCATTTGGGATTTCTATGTGTAACACTTGTGTTGCTAACTTTTCAACCAGTTATCCAAGAGGGGGTTTAGTTGCATTAAACTGCAATTGCCTCACTGTGGGAGCTTCTGTCCCACAACTAGTTTCTGCCTTATACAGTTTTTCATATTTATTTATTTGTATTTTTTTAGTGAGAGAACTTAGTAAAGTGTCATTTGTGATGGAGAGTGAAAGTGTGTAATTTTCTTCTAAGTTCATTTGCTGCTTTTCTGTGTCTGTGCTACTGTAGTCTGATGCTTGCTTTTCTTATATCTGAAACTGTGCAAGTGCTTTTCCACACCCTAGTAGCTTAATGAAGCTGCACATTGACTCTCCTAGAAGTCATAGTTAATTCATAGCAGGCCAATTCCACGTTCCAAATGGGCATATGTTTCTAGAATGTCTTGAGCTAGTATGTGGGGTCAACCAACCTTTCATGATCTATGTCACTCAGGTGATCTGGCTTCTTAACTTGATGGTTACTTTGTTAGAAGTATCAACAATCATGACTTAAAATGCTAACAGGTTTTTCTGTTCTTATGTAAGGTAAGTACATGTGAGTCATCTGAAGGTGGGTATGTGCACATGTGCAATTATTTATTCTACAGTAATGAATTCTTTGAGGTATATTGTCTACATGGCTACTACAATCAGTACTCTTTATCTTCTACTGTTTGACCTCTAGGAAACAATTCAAGTGCCAAAGCACATTTTTAGACTAACTACTGTTTCTGGCCTCTTGCTACTTCACTAGAAGGACACAGGTTTCCAAGTTGTGTGTCACATCTGTCAGGTCTTGCAGTCACCCTGGATACCCTATAGCGTCTAAAATGTCCATATATGTCTATATTTAGTTGCCTGACTCTCTTCCTTTCTTTTCACAAAATCTGCTTTTAAGCATCCTGTGTATAACACTACTTTTTAAAATAACTTCAGTTATTTGTGAAAAGTAAACAACTTTTAGCAATTCCCAGTCTGCCTAGAAAGTTATTTTTCTTAGCTAAATTATTTTGCACATAGTTGTGTAGATTGATTTTTTTCAGATCATTTAGGTTTTGTAAATACTTTTCAAAAGAATTTATATGGTTATCCTCTCACATTTGCAACCCCCAAATAAATCATTATGAGAAAATAAATGCAGATAGTCTATTTTTTATTCTTGCATTTTCCCCACTCAGTATTTATAACTAAAAAGGTGTCGTGAGCTGCAAACCTGCTAAAAGACTATGATTTTTAGTGATCTGTTTCAAAACAGTTATATGTAGGCAATTATATAAAATTTCAGTAAATGTTCCACATAGTGTTGAAAACCTTTTCATTTCTGTATGTAATCTTCCATGACTGTAGATGTACCTACAACTAGAACTGGGCTGTAATTCTGCAGCCAGAGGTATTTTTAGACATTCTTAAGTTTTTAGCTTCTCCGGGGACACCCCCTTGTCGCGGGGGAGAAGCTTGCATGCCCTCATGAGGTTTTGAGAGCTATGCTGGCAGTGGTTTGTGTCACCAGTAGGGTCTCCCATGCCAGACAGGTCTCAGCTGAAGGGTCAAAGTGTGTCCATGGACAGGATGGGCTCGCTAGCCCTCTGGCAACCATCCTAGGAGAAGGACAACTCTAACTCCAAACCCGGGCAGATGGAGC
>JAWWLZ010000042.1:46217389-46299510 GCA_035041345.1 Poliocrania exsul | reverse complement strand
AGATGAACCTTAGGAGTAAAGGGTGGGGCCAGTTCTGCGCACACTGTGCCTCACCTAAAAAATCCATTGCGCAGGCTGGAAGGGTTCACCCACATTGCAAAGCCCTGTAGTGACAGGCGAGGGTCAAAACAGCAGGTGATAGGAAACAGCTGGAAGCCACAGACCCAACCCTGCATGCAGGCAGCTCAGGACATTGGTCATTTGAGACTGACCCTGGAGATGACAGTCTGGTTTGGCAGCATCCTAAATGACCAAGCAGACTTTTTCAAGGGCAGCACTGCTTACTCCAAACAGAGAGGGGCCTAGAAAAGGTGGCCTAACTAAAGCTCATCTCCACCCCTCACCCAGCTGACTAACCACATCCAACGGGTATCTTCTGATGCGGCCAAAAAAAACCAAAGAGACAAAGACATGCACCTGCCTCCAAAGATGTGTTCAAATTAACACTCGCGTGTTGGAACATTACAACCATACTTGATACTGTGGATAGTGGACACCCTGAGCATCGTTCTGCTCCAATTGTCTGCCAACTTTCATGACTCAGTGTTGACATTGCTGCTCTCAGTGAAGTTCGTCTTCATGAGGAAGGCAGCCTTAAAGAACATGGTGCTGGCTACACACTCTACTGGTCAGGCAAACCCAAAACCGAAAGACACCTTTCAGGAGTTGGCTTAATGATTAAAAACTCCATTGCCTCCACACCTGAAAATTTGCCGACAGGTCATTCCGATCGCATTATGTCCCTACGCCTCCCACTACACAACAAGCATCATGTTGTTCTTTTTAGCGTATATGCCCCAACTCTCCAAGCTAACCCAGCAGAAAAAGACAAATTCTACACTGACCTGCACTGCCTCACCCAAAAGCTTCCTGTAAATGATAAGATCGTAATCCTTGGTGACTTCAATGCCAGAGTAGGAAAGAACTCTGAAGCCTGGAAAGGAGTCGTGGGCAAGCATGGTGTTGGAAACTGCAATGACAGTGGAAGCCTCCTGCTAGACTTTTATGCAGAACAGCAGCTCACCATCACCAACACTATCTTTCAACAGAAAGACAACCTGGATGCATCCTCAATCTAAGCACTGGAACCTCATTGACTATGTCTTAGTGCAATGGAGAAATGTTCACCATGTCCATCATACCCGAGTGATGCCTGGTGCAGAATGTCAAACAGACCACTGCCTTGTTCATTGCAAACTTCATATCCACTTTAAGCCCAAACCTAAGAGGGGTGGCATTTCAAGGAGGAGGCTTAAACTTAACAACCTTCAAACAGCTACAGTGAGAGACAGCTTTCAGGTAAACCTTCAAACTAGACTTAAAGTTCATCCCCTAGATCCCTCTCCTGTAGCACTTTGAAAACATCCTGCAGTCCTCTGAAGAGTCCTTAGAGTTCTCCTCCAAGAAAAACAAAGACTGGTTTGATGAAAACAATCAACAGATCCAGGAATTGTTGAAGAAGAAGAGAACTGCTCACCAAGCACACCTTGCTCAGCCATCTTGCCATGTAAGAAAAGTCGTCTTTCATCTTGCATGCTGTAAGCTCCAACAGAAACTTCGAGACATCCAGAACAAATGGTGGCTTAACCTAGCAGAAAAGACACAACTATGTACAGATTTGGGTGACCACAGAGGATTCTATGAGGCCCTGAAAGTAGTGTAGGGACCTACACACCAGGTTCAAAGCTCCCTACTCAAAACAAATGGCCAAATGCTTCTCATAGATAAAAACCTCCATCCTGAACCGATGGGCAGAACATTTTCAGACTCTCTTCAGTGCCAACTGTATAGTCCAAGGCTCAGCAATTCAGCACATTACACAACAACCAGTGAAAAATGAATTGGATATAACCCCTGCTATGGGAGAGACACTTAAGGCCATACAGCAGGTGAAAACTGGCAAGGCAGCTGGGTTTGATAGAATTCCACTCAAAGTCTGGAAGCATGGAGGTCAAGCACTCCATGCTCAATTTCTTGAGCTTGTTGTGCGTTGCTGGGAACACGGCAAACTACCACCAGATCTCCGTGACGCAATCATCATCACTCTGTACAAGAAGAAAGGAGGAAAATCAGGCTGCTCAAATTACCGAGGTATTACTTTGCTCTCCATTGCTGGTAAAATCCTTGCAAGAATATTTCTGAACAGATTAGTACCCGCTATTGCAGAAGAACTTCTACCTGAAAGCCAGTGAGGTTTCAGAGCCAATAGGAGCAGCACAGACATGGTATTTGTCCTCAGACAACTGCAAGAGAAGTGTAGGGAACAGAAGAAAGGATGCTATGTAACCTTTGTTGACCTCACCAAAGCTTTCGACACTGTGAGTAGAAAAGGCCTGTGGCAGATCTTGGAACATTTAGGATGTCCCCCCATCTCCCCAAAATTATCATCCTGCTACATGAGGATCAGCATGGACAAGTCAGATATGGGGATGCACTCTCTAAGCCCTTTCCAGTAGCCAATGGTGTGAAACAAGGTTGCATACTTGCACCAACTCTATTCACAATCTTCTTCAGCATGATGGTCCAAAGAGCCACAGCAGACCTCGATGAAGAAAACATCATCTACATCTGATATCATACAAATGGAAGCCTATTCGACCTAAGGTGACTGAAGGCCCATACCAAGACCCTAAATCACCTTGTCCATGAGCTGCTTTTTGCTGATGATGCCGCCCTCGTTGCTCACACAGAAGCAGCTCTGCAGCGCTTAACATCCTGCTTTGCAGAGGCTGCTGAGCTTTTTGGGCTGGAAGTCAGCTTGAAGAAGACAGAAGTTCTCTACCAAACTGCACCTTAGGACGTCTTCCATCACAGCCACATCACCATAGGTAAATCAGAGCTTAAGTCAGTCCAGAAGTTCACCTGGCTGGGAGGCATCACTTCCTCAGACAGTAAGATTGACAAAGAGATAGACAACAGGCTAGCAAATGCATACAGAGCCTTCAGAAAACTCCGTAAAAGAGTCTGGTGCAATAAACACCTGAAGAAAAGTACAAAGATCAGTATCTACAGAGCCATTGTACTGTCTACTCTTTTATATGGGTCTGAATCATGGGCCATGTACCGTCACCACCTGTGGCTTCTCGAACGCTTCCATCAGCGCTGCCTCCGTTCAATCCTAAACATCCACCGGTCTGATTACATGACCAATGTGTCCGTTTTGAACAGGCAGGGAGGGGTCACCAGTATCGAGGCCATGCTGATGAGAACACAGCTGTGCTGGGCAGGGCACATCTCCAGCATGGAGGATCACCCATTGCCCCCCGAAGATTGTGCGCTATGGAGAACTCGCCACCAGCTGTCGCAAGAGAGGAGACCCAAAGAGGAGATACAAGGACTTCCTGAAGCAACACCTGAGCCTTGGCCATATTGACTGCCACCAATGATCCCCTCTGGCCTCCAACTGGGATTCATGGAGATACACCATTCACGATGCTGCTGCTTCCTTTAAGAATGCACACAGAATCAGTCTCAAGGAGAAAAGACAAAACAGAAAGAACCGTTCCTCGCTGATATCACCTGAGGACACTTTCCACTGTGCCTTTTGTGACTGGCCTTGCCTATCCCGTATCGGCCTTTTTAGCCACCAGCACACTTGCAGCTAGTATGGGTAGTGCCCTTCCTAAATCTTCGTTCACGAAGCATAGCCATGATGATGATCAATTTTTTGACACTTTTTATCCCTACAACTTAGTTTCTGCAACCAATTAAGAGATTTAGCAAAACTAAATGAGGCCATTTGGGACTGGAGGCCTTTATTTTATATTATCTCTTATGAAAGCGTACGTTCCATTCTTTGTGGATTTGAAACATAAGTTGGAAAAGAGTAGAGATGAACTTGTATGTGGAATGAGGAGAGGAGAGACAAACTGAAGTATCTTAAAATTACTGCTCACATCAGAAATATATTCTTTGCCAAGGTTAGAAAAGAGAAATGTATGATTGGTGCAAATGACAAAACATATATTTTGTTTGCTTTCGGTTTTTGTCTCATGATTGGAGAAACTGAATTGTTCTTTGGGTAAACCTTTCCTTTCAAATTAAATTGTTGAGCAACATCTCCTTTTAGAAACATTATTCTAAAAATCATCCATTATTTTTTCAAGTATCTTTTGCCTTGAATGTTAGTAAGTTTTGTTTCCACTTTGTGGAGGGCTTTGCCATTCCTTCTTTACGTTTGATGTGTGAAATGTCAAGAGTGGAACATGTAACAAGGTTTCATTACAGTCTTTCACAAAAGGATATGGTTTCAAGAGATCATCTATCACATTCATAGGGCTTTGCACTGATTGTTGTTATTAAGTGTCACCAAGTCTTCATCTTGTATTACTCTTCCCTGTGGTACTACATTGTCAAATTCAGATGCACAGCCACAACCCACTCAACTGCTAGCTTTCTCCTGCAAGAAGACACAGAATTTCTCAATGCAAGTATATGTGATCTTTCTGCAAAATTGCATTTTACATCTATTTCCATTCATGTCTTTGAAATTCTTGTGAAAGATTCACTGAAAGTTACAAAAAATTGCTGAGGGTTTTTTTTATTTTTGGTGCATGGTATAGATGAATTATTCCAGTAAAATTTTAATTTTAACATGTGATGATTTGAATTTGTCCAGTTTTTCACCTGAGGGATGTTGACCATTATTTTATCTGTCTGATATTTTTAGTCTATACACATGTTAACATTTTAGTTTTCCAAAGGATTCCTATTTTAATGTGTGGGTATAAGGCAGACTCTTGCACTGTAAAATGTGATGGTTCATGAGAGCCTGTCTGTCATTAAGACGTCTAGGAACCGTGCCTTATATAGTCACACAGAAAGAAATTCTCATGGAAACGGCATTATGGAGGTGGCAGCTGCAGCTCTTTATTTTTGTCTATGTTGAGTTTTGCAGTAAAAGGTTAACCCTTTAAGTGATTGATTCAAAATTGCAGTTATGTCCTCCTCAAATGCAGAATATATGTGTATTGAAACAAATTTCTGAAAATGTACATAAGAGTCAAAACAGCTTAAGAAGAGTTAAAATTAACTCTGTACCAGATTACACTGCTATTGCTGAAAATTTGGACAAGAACTATATTTAGATATTATAATGTGATTAGAATTAGCAGTAATTGCTAATATCCTTCCTCACTTAAGCTTTTTTCTTCATTAGAGGCTGGCAAGCAATGTTCAGAAAACTCCGTATGGAGGTATCTTTCCTCCAAAATCTTTCTCAACTTTTCAGTTCCTGGTGGATCATCTTGAAACAGATGAGTAAAATGTGGACAGTGAAACTATGAGTGTCAAGATAATGAAGTAGAAAAACCCTTCAGTACCCACTCAAGTGAAGACTGTGATGTTAAGGAGTGACTTGACAGTTACAGAGCTAGTAAGAGCAAATAAATTCAGTGATTTCTAAGGGACTGCATGTTTTTTGAGAAGCTGACGATTTTGGAACCTGGGTACAGAGCCTGGAGATCACTGATACCAACTTTGCCAACCACATTCTAGTGGTTTCTTTAGATTTATGAAGAAGCAAAAGAAGCTGTAATCTGGCTGGACTCTATTGCTCCTTTTCTGTGTTGTTGCTGGTGACAGTAGAAGCTCACATTCTTCATTAGTTGCTTAGTAATCATGTTGTTATATCTCCCACTTAGGTCCGTGGTACCTTGCTTATAACATTTACTAGAGTGAGAAAACATTGCTCTGCCTCATCTGAGATACCAACCGCTAACATGGAACTTAGTCAAGGCACTATGTTTGCTTTGTGAAATAATGCCTCCCTGAATATTGCTACTTCAGTTTTTAAATACTATAAATTTTCTGCCTTACATGTTTCCTTTCTGATCATCCTACTGAAGGTATTCCAGTGTCTCCAAACCAACCTTTTCTACGTAAATAAGATTTCTTTACTTACCGTCCTTCTATAAGAGGGTAGTCTGAAAATATTACTTAGTTCTGACTGTTGATTTTATCAATCAGCTGCGTGTGGGGAAATGGGAGAAATATTACACATGTGCAGATGTGATGCTGAAAACATCTTCCTGGATCAAATTAAAACAGAATTTGAATAGATTAGTAGTGCATGTGTCACAATACAGTTGTTACCATAGCTATAGAACAATTTTCTCATGGATTTTTATTTTACATTAGAAACTTGTGCCATGGCAACAACAATGCCTGTTAAAGATCTAACTGTCATTATAATTTATCTATTACAGCTCTTTTCATTTGTATTATTAACAACTGTTATTCTCCTGAATGTACTTAATTTTGAACATGGAATCTCTTGAGATACAAATGTGAATAAGATGATTTCTAACTTTACATCAATGCAAAATTCGCAGTATTTAGTATGTTTCTGACTTTCTTAATGTGCTCTGCAGTCTTGGAGTCAGATTCAGAGAAAATTCTGTGAGCTTGATGAGGCATCTGTAAATTATAACTCTCAAATACGGAAAGTGAGAAATGATATTCCATAGAGTTCTATATATGTACCGCAAGCAACTGTGTTGTGGTGCATCACTGTGGTGAAAATAAATAGCTGATTGAATTGCAATCTGCTGCCTAAATACCAGTTTGGTTGTATATAAACTGGTGATAATAGCAATATGTATCTGTGACTTTCAGATTATGGCAGAACTGAATTTATTTGTATTTCTAAATGTAAATGTTTTCCATGTAACACAGATAGGGCAGTATCACAGTGATTTTCAGAAGTAATCCGCTCAGATGGATAAGCTGTACATGCACTTGTAATAACACTAAAGGTCTGTAGAAATGACATCTGTTTATGTTTTGGTATTTATACTATTTACAAGTAAAAAGATAAAGTGCTAAGAAAAGCAGTATCTGGTAAGGAAGAAAGATTTCTTTCTGTTGGCTTTTTTTTTTTTTTGTAATTACAAAAATAAATGTACTTGTAAAAAGAAAAAAATATATAAGCAGAAAGCTTCTCTCCACTGGAATTCAGTCCAAGAGTTTGAACTTCACCTCTTCTCTCTCCCTTGTATCAGTCTGATCTCTGATTATGGTGGGAGTTTACATACTTCTTATTCATGTGGGTATGTTAAAGGAGATGTCTTAATCTGGAACAGAATCTCACCTATTGAGTTTTTCATGTAAAGGAAAACCACCAAAGCCAATAAATTTGCATCATTTACTTCTCCTTTTAAATTCACCTTCAAAATAGCAGACATATATATAATTCAGCAACTTTCAGAAATCAAAGAAAGTGAGAATGCCCTATGACCTCCTTTTCACCGGCTTTTTTCCCCTAAATCTACTTTTTCTGGGTTTATTGGTCCCTTAAGCTCTGTCATGTCCGACATTTGACCTTTCTCCATAACAGCTCACATCTTTTTAGTTGCAAAATGTCTGAAGGGTATATTCTAGTCAGTTGTTTCTCAAAGAAGAAAAGTATACTTTCTTAGGTTTCACTCTTAAGCTTGTTTAGAATTTTATCATTATCTTTTAACAAATAAGAAAAACATTTAATTTTATATTTTTACACTGCTGACTAGTTTAAGAGCTGATGATGTTTTGAAGAAAAAGAACACTGAGGAAAAACCACTGAAGAAAATCAAACATTGCTTTCTTTTAGAAGTGATATTTTGAGATTTGGTTGTGGGTTTTTTTGCAAGCAGATATTTTAGCTAATAGGAGAAAACTGCTCAATTTCTTTGCAAATTATGACGTGATTCTGTTTCACTCTTTCTGGTAGCTACTGCTGTGCATATAGTCCTACAGTTAGAGTCTATATATGAGTGTACAACTTCTAGCAAGAAAGTGCTTATCTTTAATGAAGTAGTTACAGAGATGTTACTGTTAGTAGGGACACAGTTGTTCTGAGTAGAATTTACTAACTTAATATAATGTGGATAAAGTGATGTTGGCCACAGCAATGCTTTCAATGGGGCAGTGCAGGTTAGAAAAAGTCTCTTTTTTCCCCCTTCCTACTCCTTACAGCAACAGGCATAAAAAAGAGTTATAAACTTTTAATAATTGCCTCTGAACTGTGCCAAAAAGTGCATTTTTCTGTAGTTCCTTTTTGTGTGTTTATGTGCTTGTTTCAAAAGACTTGATAATGTATTCTTTTTTTCCAATAGTTACTATTACTATTCTCAGAAGTTCCTAGAAATAAAACAACACTCATATCTATTCTTTTAGAGGCTCTTGGTAAAAAGGCATCATAGTGTAAATTCACGATTATTATAAGGACTATAAAATGAAAAATTACTAAGAATACTCCTGGCTATACTGGTTTGTCATGTTTTTTACCACCTACAAACTTACTACCTAATTCATCATACTAAACTGTATAATTTGTACCCATTTTAACTCAGTAACGAATTAAAAGAGACACCATCAATTCAATGGAATAGCAGTGGTATAATTTATTTTATAAATTTGTTTTTTCATGGAGTTTATGTGTAGCTCTGAGAGTTATTGGCTGTTCTTCAACCAATCAGGGTAAAGTTGTCAGGTTTAAGGAGTTTGTTGGTTTGGGGTTTTTTTTAAAGAGAGTAATAAATCAGTTCATTGCATATTTATCTTTTGTTTCTTTGCATAGGAAAGAAACAAGCAGCGTACAAAAGTAATTTTGAGGAGAGTGTGTTTTGCTGTTTGCATCCTGTTCTTTTTACAATGTACTCTCTCATTTCAGAGCAACTTTGTCAGAGTGAAACATCCACTGAAAGTGAGCTTCCTGAAGGGCACCCCGCTGAGCAGTTTGCAGGTTTACTTCATGGATCATCACCTGCATATGACCCACCTGAAAACCCACTCCACCTGTATAGCAAAGCCAACCCATGCAGTGGTCCATTAGAGAAAAGCATTTTGAGCAAGAGCACAGTGCAGCAGATACAGCTACGGAAAGAAAGCAACTCTGATCCTCCTGTTAAGAAAAAAAAGCCCCCAATTGTAAATAGAACCATATTTCATACTAAAAATAAACCAGTAGAAAATCATACACTGGTTGGCACGCCAAGGACAAGTGAACAATGGGTTACTACCACTGGGGGATTTGTGGAGCGAGCGTGCACACTGGGGAGGATACGATCTTTACCGAAGACTTTGCTGGAAATGCATTTGTGCAAAAATGTTTCAAAATCTGATTCTAATCTTATCACCCATCCACCAAATGACAAAAAAGCGAGAAGCAATTGGAGTGAACCCACACCAAAACAACAGTGCTCCAAAGGGAATTCAGAGAGAACACCTTCCTTCACATCCGAATGGGAAGAAGTAAGTTTTGTTCATTTTTTAAGTCCTAGAAAATACATGGTCTTGTGAAGATGCTGTTATTGCTTTCAGTTTCAGAGATGAAATAAAAGGTGAATCTTCCACACTGAAAATCCTCTGAGAGAATGTCACAGTTTAATGCATGGTAGTTCAACAGCTGGCACAAAATGCAGAGCATTTCTGTTCCAATGCTGCCCACTCAATAAAGTCTATTGTTTTCACAGTGAATGAAGTTAACCATAAGTAATTCTGCAATTTGTTGTGGCATTGAAATTATTATCTACTAAAGCCCTCACCACTGACACTAATAAAATTTGTAAAATCCTTTGTAACTGTGCCCGTTATTTATGTATTTGCTAATTATTTCCCGCTATTATTTCTTGCCTGCCAGCAAGAGACAGGGAAAAATGGTGGGAATAGAGAGTTGCATTCTACACACTCTCCCTGTGTATCATGCCCTTTAACTGGTATGTAGCCTGTGTACAAAATGCTTGGCACATACCTGACATGTGTGAAGTGGAAATAGACTTATAGCTGCAATAAATGCAGGACTATTAACAGAAATGTCCACACTGAATTTGTGCACATGCTTGCTCATATAAGATACTTTACTTTAGGTTTAGAACTCAAAATAATTCTTAGGTTTAGCTTTTTTCCTCCTGTGCTGAATTTCAAGAAGGTAAAAGATTTGTCATAGACACATAAGTTCCCATCTGATTGAGGCAAGTTGAGTGTGAAATGTTGAGCTCTTTAGTGCTCCTACAGAGAAGTGAGAATTTCTCTTTAAAACGACTGCAGTGGGGAAATGTGTCTGTCTCCAGAGTGCTGTTCTATTCAAAGGGAACCAAGAGTATGATTACGTGGTTGGTTATTTTTCTAGAAAAAGGTTTTCAGCTCATCTAAATGTCTAATTTTATAGGGCATCTGAAGGTAGTTTTGTTTGTAAAGTGGAAATGTACTAAGGATCCTGTACTAATCTTTATAACTTGGATACATTATTGTAAAATTCTGATTAGAGTCAGGTCCAAGTTTGCCTTTCTAGGGGGTCATTGAGGTTTGATTGTTCTTAAGAGCAAAAAAATACAGTTCGCATTTATAAATATATGTGCGTGCGTGCGGGGGTGTGTGTGTGCGTGTGTGTGTGTGTGTGTGTGTGTATAAAGGTTTGAATTCCCAATCTGCAGATTCTGTAATAATTCCCAGATTTTCTCCCATCACCAGTGACTAATATGTACTTTTTCTAGTAGTCCTAATATTAAGCTTAGTAAAATGTGCTTCTCTGTGTCTGTCTTCTTAGCCCACACCAGCCTTTTGATTCACTTTTTGTTTTGACCTGTTCTTACAGAAAACAAAATTGGTATAATGGTTTTAACTTAGTAAGTTCAGTGTGCTTTAGAAGCATGCAAATAAGTTTTGGGATCAATGCAGTGTTGTTTCACAGAGAATACCATTCTGCAGTACCTGGGGACACCACAATGTTTCGTACCTGTTCAGTGGCCTTGGGAAAAAAAGGAGCTAGGAAATTCTCTGGACACTTTAATTGAACAATTGCTTTAATACTTTAGAACACACAAAACAATATTTTTATTCATTAACATTACTGCTTAAATCGACCATTAGTTGTTATATATAGATGAAATCAATATGAAAGGAACTCTAATGTACAGTAAGAAATACTAGTCCCAGGCCTTAGTTTTTGCTTTTGCTAGCATACAAATATTGCAAAATAAAAACCAAAGTGGAGAAATTAACTGTCTACCTTTAATTTTTGCTTTTTGCAATTTTGATTATTGTTTTCTGAGTAAGAGTAATAATGCCATAAATTTATGCATGAAAAACTAAAATAAAATAACGAAGATGGGATACATCAATTTTTTTCACTGTTCTCTTTTTTGTAGATTGATAAAATCATGAGTTCAATAGATGCTGGAATTAATACTGGACTGGGAGAGATGAATAATCACACCACAAGTAAGGAAAAACAACCAGTTATTGTTTAACTTTTACTTAATTTTCTGTAGGGGAACTATGGACAAGACATTGCTAAGTAACCCACTGTGTTGAAATCCTTTGTAGGTGTTTTGAATAACCATGAACAGAATCAATGTTGTTTACTCTTAGAGATGCATTAGGCCCAGTATCCTGGAGCTGTTGCTTTATATAGCATATTGGAGTCATTAATGTTGTTTTGAAATCTTACCAGGAAAAATACTCCATTAATGTCTTTGTACTGAAGCCTTTCTTCTAGGGGGATATTTTACAATCTTTTTCAGCTGAGGTTTTGTTTGGAATGATGGGACTCTGAGTATATATAATCCAGTAACTGCTGACACTTTTTAAAGCGTTGTATTATCTAATGTTGCTTCGAAGAAATATTTGGCACAGGGCTGAAAATATTGCTGACAGCCAGTGGCTGGTGTTAACAACGAAGGGAAAATTTGCAAACCTTTTCTACCATGGTGAATTCTGAGAACAGTAAGTCATGCCTACTCTGTTGGTCTGTCAGCATAAACCTGTGCAACTCTACTGTTAAGAACTGTGAAGGCATTTTACTATGTCTTCTCCATAACTCACGGAAAGAAAACTGACTTGAATTCTGAATAATTTAGTCCTGAGGCAAAGTTATGTTAACTCACCTGTACTGGTACATTCCTGCTAAAAATTGCATTGGGTTTATGTATTGGGCAGGGTGTTATGTACCTTACCGCTTAAAATTTGAAAAAGAATATATTTTAACAACTATCCATTTCATGATATTTTATATGTATACAGGATGAAACTGTGTCTCATCAATTAAATAGAACTGACCACAGCTATTTTCACTTGTACAGTGAAAAGGGAATCTAAGAAAAAGAGGAAACTGATTTGTATACTAAGGGGCAATATCATGAAAAGTGCTAGGCATGTTGTGCTGGCAGTCTGTTCTTCTGAAACTTGCAGTGCTAGAAAGGAGAATTGTTCATAGACAAACTCTAGGTTAGGAGATAGTTAATAATTTCTGAAGATATTATAAATAATTCACAAATTTCTGCTTATATTTTATTATGGTGATTGTATTGTGTCAGTTTGAGAAAGAGTTTTTTGCATAGCCACCCTCGTAGTGCTGTGCTTTGCATTGGTAGCTAGAAAGGTATTTGCCGTGAAAACACCCCAGTGTTTGGCTACTGCTGAGCAGTGCTCTCACAGCACCAAGGCTGACTCTTCAACATTCACCCCTCACCAGTAAGCTGGGGATGGGCTACATCTTGGGAGGGGACATGAAAAGGAGACAAAAGCAACAGTTTGTGTATGTAAATTTGCATAACTTAGTGATGTATTAATACTACTCTGTCCATTCCTATGATGACCACTGCTTTTATTTTTCTACTTTTTCAAGATCAGAAAATATCTCACAAATCTTGTCTTCAGCCATTTTGTGGCTTCTGCTGCATGTGTTATTTTCCTTGGCATTCAAACATGGCATTTGGTGTTTCAACTCTTTCAGCTGGCAGAAGGTCTATTCTCTTCTTCTCTTCTTTTCCCAGACTGGACACAAAGTCCCAGCTAACTTTCTATTCAGTGTGATGCTTTTTGAAGACCAACATTTTTTCTATTCTGTCAACTCAACAGTCTTTAGCTAATTTAGGCTGATAATTTGATTTTACCCTTAATTAAGAAATCAAGCTCCAATAAATCTAAATATGGACTGTTTCTTTAAATTTCATCAGTTTTACTTTACACGCAGATTGCAATAAAGACCTGTCCTTCTGCCATAGACCTGACTAAATGCAGCTTCACATGTGTGTCTTCCAGTTTTCATTCCTTTTGTCCATTTCCAGGATCAATCAAACACAGTCCAGACAAAAAAGCAAAGCGAGCTATTATGGTATCGATGCCGTGAATGCCCCCCCCCCCAAAGCAGGACTCTGAGCCAAGTTAGTATAGGATAAGATAAAAAGTAAAGGTCCTTTAATATCAGGTTTAGTGCCTACAGGAGTATGTGATGACATGCTTGTGCTCTCCAGTTCTAGTTTCCATGGCTTTTATAATATGATCCTTCCAATAATTACTTTACACATTTCTTGGTCCAGCCCCAGTTCCGCCCCTGTTCCACCCCCCAGGAATTGAGGCTGGGGGGTCGATGAGACCCTCCATCTTCATCAGCTCCTCTTCCTCAGCACACAAAGGTGTCTTGGAGTTCTTCCAGTTCTGACTTCTGGGTCACTTTGCCCTGTGTTTATGTTTCGTTCTGCAGGCCTTCTGATAGTCTTCAGCATTCTACCCTGAAGAGAGTCTAAACAACTAAAAGAATTTGAGCTACTGATCTGTGGTAGGGGTTAGGATGTATAAACAGTGAACTTAAGCTGCCAGAAATATTAACAGACTACATTTGCTTTTTACTACAGTTACAAGTACTTCTGAAATCTATAAAAATCAAAAAATCAAGAAATCAAAAACCCCTTCAGCATCAATATTGAATGCATTACATGCCTTACATCAAACATTTTGTACTTCAAGTATATTCTTACTTTTTGTTACCTAAGTAAATACGCAAGTAAGAGGTTAGAGGAAGTAAGTAGTTTTTATTTCTCATTGTTAGCAGGTTGGAGTGACCACTCAAGTAGAGCCTTATTACACTGATATTATGTATTTAAAAATAGATTTTTACTTGACTTAAGATTTTATCTTGCATTCCTTACCTTTTATTAACTACCACACAGCAATATACAGGTATTTCTTACTGATAATACAGTTTAAAAGATTTTTTGTTAGGTCTTTGACCTCATTTGAAATTTTCTGCAGCAAAACAACTTTTTTTAGTGTGTGTGCTTCTTCTGTTAGCTCTTGTATTTTGTTGTCAAGAAGTGTCTCAAGTGCCCCAATGTTCCCTTAGTCCCTGTCTAATTCCTTACAGATGGTACCATTCCTATGTGTTTTACTTAAGGTTTTATTTGCCCAAATGTTGTCGTACTGAGGACCTGACTTCCACCTCAGAACTTCTTGTTCCCCTTCTTTTGTCTTGGCTCTGTGTTAAGCATAAAGCGGCCACAGGTAAAGATGCTTAGGAATAAAAATGAAGTAGTATGGTATTAGGTAATAAAATTTTGGAATACTTTATCAGTTTATACATAAATATACGAGTTTTGTTAGTTTTACTTGACTATATGTATACAAAAATTATCTACTAAAGCTCAAAAATAATGCTTTTAAGGTTCAGAATATATAAATCAAAGAGTCTTCTCCTAATGTTGAACTGAAAGCATCTAGATTATGAACATTGTATTCAGGAAACTTCACTTGTCTAACAGCTTCTTGGAAAATAGCAAAATTTCTGATAATACTGAAAAGAAAATGTTACTTCATATAGAATCCTTCATTTTAGTATTTACTTAGTCCTGTACTTCATATTACACTTTGGGTTGTTTATGAACTACTAGTAAAACCAAAAGTATATAAAAGTACATTAAAAGTACATAAAATTCAAACACAAGTACTCAGTCATAAGCTTCTTGTACATAGTATCTCATTCTCAATAAAAAATATTTGAGAGGAAATGTATCATATACTCAAAATTCAATAGCTATATTTAAAATTAGACAATGATGACATCTTGTGATGAAATTCTTGAATGTTTGCCACATCTTTGGCCTAATTTTTCCTACTGGTGAAATGTGGAAAGACTTCTCTTAGATATCCAGGGAAATGAAGCAATTAGAGGAGCAGTGAAAGGAGAGATTCAAAGCTGACTGAGTGTGGTCATGAGGACTTCATCCACAGCATGCTTTTGCAAACAGAAAAGCATTAGAGCAGAGTTTTCGGTTTAGTGGCAATACAGGTACTGGAGGAACAACTTAAAACTACAGAGAAGAAGATGGCTGTTGATTTCTTCTGAGGGCATGTAGCATTCAACATCTTAATAACTTACCACTAAAATCAAAAGCAGGAGTGCTGACTAGGATCAAGTAAGAACCAATCTCAGCAATAACAGACAAAACCCCCCAAACACTAGCCCAAGGAATACAAAACCTCTCGGTAATAAAAGAAATAAAAGGTGCTGCTGGCCAGTGATCTACTCAAGCTGATGTGGAAACATCTGCTTCACCTAGCACTTAAATTATGGCTGATGTGATTCTTCACAACAGTCAAATTTTGCCAAGCTGCAAAAGATTCCACCAATCTTCAGCATATACTAATAATACTGTCAAAAATTATCCTAAGCAAATCAAATGTGCTTATCAGGCTCTGTGGCAATAAATAGAGTTTGAAGATATTACTGTCACTTAGATACACCCTAAATGTAACTATTATCTCTTAAAAAAAAGAGAACTTTAAAATAAGAACCATGTGGCAAGAAAAAATCATAATCATAAATAAAACAACTTGAACATAGGTCTCACGCTGGCAAAGATAGGGTTACTCGAAATAAGGTTAGAGAAGTGACTTGACAGAGAGTCTTGAGTCAGTTTGTCTGGTATCTTGGATGTTTGTATGATAATGGTAGGATAAAGAGGAACAGAGAAGAATTAACTGAAGAATTAATGAGGACTAGACAAGTATTAATTGGCTATTGCAACAACATTGATGTTGTAGGGAATTTGTCATATATATTACGGTAGTAGTACAGTCATAGAGAAGAAGGGAAGAAGAGAGGAGATTTTGGCTTGTATTTCAAAAATATAATGCTTGCTTTGAGATATCAAATCCAGGATCAGTTAGAGCTTTTACATATCCATTAGTGTCCAGGGAAGCAGAAAATAACATGGTTGTTCTTCATACTTATTCAAAGACATTGGACATGATAATAATGGGAGATTTGGGTTACCAAAGCCATTTTTGGGAAAGAATTTACATTGACAGACTGCCTAGGAAAAAAATACTCAAAAAGGGCACAAGTCAAAGAGAAATCTGTGAGTTTTTCAACAGAACTCTACTTAAGACCATATTACAAGCCTCACCAATGTGAAGAAAAGAAAGTGTAAAAGACCTGCTGAGCTAATTTTCATGTCTTCTTTCAGCTTAGGCATAATGAGGAAAATTTCTCTCTTTACTAAGTATGGTGGAATAACACACACTTGTAGAGACAAGTCAGAAGTGCCAAAGCACTTAGTGAGATGCAACTAGCAAGAGAAATTTAAGATTTAATATAATGTAATTACATCAGTACATTGATAAACAGAGAAATAAAGAAATCTTCAGTATCAAAGAGACCTACTGCAGGAAAGGAAATGCTGTTCAGAGTAGGTGCAGAGAAGGCAAAAGCATACAAAGATTTCGGAGTACACATGTTTATTGAAGAGGTCCTTAGCGAATGTATAACATGCACAGTTAATCCTAGAGCCAGAACCTCAATTGTAGATAAGGAAAGAAGAGGTTATATACGTTTGGGATCCTAAAATTGATTTAATGAACTTCATTTTGTGTTAGGTAGCTGTCTGAAAAACTTAGTTCTGTTAGTGGGTTTCTGTGAGAATTCTTGGAGGATGGATCAGGTACCAAAGGACTAAACAAGAATGACATTGAACTTATCTTTCAAAGAGGAAAGGAAAGAGAATGCGGGGAATTATTTTCAATTCACAGACAAGTCAATGAACAATAAACTACTTCAAGTAGCTGGAAAATATCAAATAAGTAAGAGGCAACATGGATTTTCCAAAAGCAAACCTATTAAAGCAATCTAATTGCCTTCTAGGAGCAGCTATCAGATTTTGTAGCTAATAAAAGAATAGGAGATGCCCACTATTTGGACTTCAGTTAAAGTTTTGACATTGTCTCATGTGTTATTCTTGTAAATTAATTGAGAAAGCATGAGCTTGATGGAAATAATGGTAGGTCAGAGAGATGAATCTTACTCGTTATGTCTCAATTCAGACTTCTGGAGTGTAGGGCTGCCTTGAGTACATCTGAGCCTCTAAATACTGAGTTAGATAAGCAGGCACTTCTGTGTTATTTTTCATTAATCTATACATCTGAAGCATGGCAAATGGCACTAAAAGTGCCTTAGAGGACCTCTTCAGGTGTAGCTCTCTAGAAGTAGCTAAAATGTATCTCCTCCATCTTCTCTTCAGGACAAAATTATGGAGATGATATAGTGAAGCATCCAAATAGATTACTGGGGAGATTATAACCTCGGTTATGTTCAGCAACATCTTGAAGACTTTTGATATTTGCCAAAATGAAAAAGAATAACATCTGGGATACAATGGACCTTGGTCTGAGTCTGAATGGAATAGGTCACTGTTTTAAGTCCCTTTGCATCCATTTTGTAATCATCCTGTGACTACTGTAACAATATGATTTTGAAGGATCCTGTCTATATGTTAAAGTAAAAAAAGGAAATACTACAATTTCATTTTTTTTTAGCCTAGTTATAAACATTTTTTTCCTCTACAATAAAAAGTGTTTCAAGACATGTGTAGCAGTATATCTGTATTAGTTGGAGCTTGGTAGCTGTTCACAGGTGTGTGATGCAGAGTTTACTTATATTTGCAAATCACTTGAAAGGGAATAATCAAAAAATAATATACTTAAGAAAAAAAGAATTAGCATGGGTTACAGATATATCATCATCATGATTAAAGCTAGAATTGTTTCAAATCAGAGCAATTAAAATAATGACTAAGATAATAATTGTTGAAGGTCAGTCTACTTCAAAATAATCTACAGTCATTTTAGGACTGTGCTAGGCTTTTGAGAGAGCCACTGTTAAACATGTTCCAGCATATGGAGGGTGATTTACATTTCATAATTCTGCTAAGTATGAAGTCTTTTTTTTGTTGCTATGCATAAACACAGTAATCAGTTGCTGTATGTATACAAGTGCACTGTAGTCAAGATTTCTTTCATCAGCTGAGCACATACCTATCCTCGAGTGCCCTCATTGTTCTACTTAGAGCCATACAGAGTAGAGTTTACTGAATTATATTCAGTTTCTTAGTCTAAAATTTTAGTTTGAAATGTAATACACTGACAAGCCTTTTTCCTACAGCTGAAATAAGCAAAATTCTTATGCATTTAGCAAATTTGTATTTTACTAAAGTTGGGGGGGGGTTGCCCTTTTGTGAGAACAGTCGCTTTGCTTATGCTTCAGATAATCCTAACATCCCATACAGCATCTGTGTGTAATATCACTATCAAGGCTCCAGACTTTCCTCACTGACACTACCCGATTGAATGTATTTCAAGGATTAATGCTGCTTGTTGCTGGAAGAGGTGTATACAACAGAATAACATCATATATATAGATATATATATATACACACATAAATACATATATATATATATATTAAAAAAATCACTTTCAAGAAGCTGGCAAAACTTTCAGAATATTGACTTTATCAGTATGTATTCTCATGTCTGCAGCTTCATGAGTTGGCTCTTGTAGTGCTCTTTTGAAATCAGAAGGACTCTGGAACACTGACAGCTATGCCTGAGTTGACTGCATGAGCCATATCTCACTTGAGAGCAGAACTGCAGTGACTTATGCTGTGCTCAGAATAAACCCTACAACTTCGCTATGTCAAGTTCTTTCACAAACAAGACCTTATTGCTTCTTGATGTGCCCACTATATATTTGTGTTTCTACTTCATGTAGTACATATTTAATGCCAGAGATTGACAATAGGTCACAGAGCACTGTATTAGAATACATTTTGTAGTGTACTTTCTCAGTCTTTCATATCAGGATGAAAGTTGAAGACAGTCATCATACAAAAGTTATTTGTTTATTTTACCTTCCATACTGTTATTACCAAGTCTATTATTGATGATTTTTCCCTTGCAGTGTGGAGAAAATGGTAAGAAACCTTACTCTTTAGATTTGTGAGGGGCATGAGTTTGAGCACAAAGGTCAGGCAAATAAAGTAAAAATGACTACAGCAGTCTAGGAAAAGATGGAATCAGGTGGGGCCACAGTCAGAAAAGCTGAATTAAAGGAATAAGAGTTCATGTTGTGCCCTTTACAGCTGTAATATAATTGAAATTGGGAAAACCTTTGACTGTGCATGGTTTGTTTTCCTCTCTTTCTTCCATCTGTTCCACTGCCACTACTCAGACATGAAGTCTTCATTGTCCTAATGTGGATCTTCCTAAAAGCTAAAATCTGAGAAGTCATCAAATTTTCTTAACAAATGAAGCCTTTTTAGGCTGGCCGTTTTCTATTTGCTGCCATATGGTTGCAGTTTTGGCAAAATAGTCTTCTTTCAAAGCTGTTAATATCCTCCCTCCTCCAAGGACTGAAAACAGATAAAATATAAGTACTTAATTAAGGCAGAATTTTAATTGGATATGTGTAGGCATGTTGGCATAAGGCAGATTTCACAGTGGTAAGTTATATATTTGAAATTATATATTTTTATTGTAATTTAGTCCCTGTTTTGATGCATTTATGTTGTCCTTTTTAAATCTCCATGTGATGAAACTAAGAGCTTTGATAAGGTGAGTTTAATTCATAGAATTTAAAAAAATGAGCCATGCACCTTCTCACAAAGTGGGAGACCTCTTAAGCTTACAGTTTTGAACACATAACTATAAGTTTGCTGTAGCCAACCACAACAACTAAACTATAAAATAAGCATAAGATTACTTCCCTCTCAACTTTCACCTTCCCATTGCAGCTGATATGCTGTGCAAAAAGACCAAAATATCATAGCATCATAGATAACAAAAAAGTAAAGGCAGAGAGAACCTGACTCTGTAGCTGATAGAGGAGGGACCTGATGAGAGGAGACAGCTTCAGCAGCTGGTCACTGCTCCCAGTGCTCTTTGATATCACTTCAATAGGAAACGTAGATGAAATGTAAAACTTTTAAGATGCAAGTCTTTGAACTGTTTACCATCAATTATAGGACTGCATTTTAGGGAAAAGGACCACACATTTGGGTTTGATTCTGCACTTTCTTGTATCTCACTAACAACTGGAAAGTGAAGGTGGAATTTTAAGTTGCAAGGGTAGAACAGCTGGGGGGAAGTTGTGTAAATGAAGTCAATATGAGATGTTATGGAAGGTAAAAGTGATTCATCTTGTAGGCAAACCTGTTTTCAGTCACACACTTTCCCTTATGGACTCTCTCAGTTTCAGTACCCAAAAGCACCAAGGTGTGCATCTGTGCATGGCCAAGTTGCCTCTCCATGGTCACTTATGTGTGTTGTGGGAGGCTGAGTGTTGCATTCTTATTTAATCTGTTGGGTTCCTTTTGATTAGAAAAAGTAAACTAGTTTTCCATAGATCTTCAAGAATGAGCAGTTGCTATGGTATGGTCCTTTTGATCCAAAAGTTTCTTCAGCGGCACTCATTGTTTTTGCTTCCTTTTCTCAGATATTTTAGGTCATCCTTTTAGAATACCAGAAAGATGAATATCACATGCAGTGTGCTGTAATGGTGTTGCAGTAGTGTAGGGTCTTCTGCTGATAGATTGTCTGAGCTGTTGTTTTATCAGAGCACACTCCTTCTCATCTTGACAGAAACATATTCCCTAGTGTTTTAACACTGGCAGCTGTGTCCTTGGTTATCAGTACAGACTATACCTTTAGTTCTTTGAGGCACTGTTTCTTCTGGTGCTTTCACACATGCATTTCTATCTATGTGTAATTAATACTCGTCTTCATGTTTCTATTAATATTATCTGCATTTAAAATATTTGACTATATTTAAGTATGTATAATCATCTACATTTTAAAATAGTGGAGAACAGAAGCTGTATAGATGCAAAATATGAGCAAGAAATATTTTTGGCATTTATTTCCTGAGAACATGATAGTCCTGATGTATTGCACGCCACTGAACTTACCTACAGATCATACAAACTCTACAGAAGGTATCACATATAATTGAGTTAGTTTTCTTGACTTCTACATTGTAAAAGCCTAAAGAAGAGATTAATTGATTGTTTTATTGATTCTTTGAATCACAAAAGAAACCTTATAGACAACTGGGCAAACTGCAGAATAATTGTAGAGCTTTAGCTATGTTTTATAGTAAATGCAATGGGAGTTGGATGCAAAAAGCTGCAAGCATTTATTTTATTTTCTTTTATGTATTCCTATTATATTAGCAATTTTACCCTGTGGTGTCATAAATGTAATATTCAGCTATATGCTCTCCATACACCAATTAATCAGAGCTGTATTTGAAATAGCCTACTGGAAAGGAAGACACAGGCTAAGCAGAAAATACAGTAAAAACGTAAGTCATCAGACTATATTTACCCATAAAGTCTTTAACTCTGACACATTTTCCTTTTACATTTCCATGGTCTTTAAGTGCCTCTCAACATATACCTTCCATCTCTGTCCATACTTTTTGCGTTTTGCGTTCAGTGTTAGGCTTATTTTTCCAGAACTGTTGCAAAGCATCTCAGTCATTATATTTGCAGACTTGAATAAATGATTTCTGGCATAAGTCTTCCAGAAGGAGTAGAGAAGATTGACAACAAACAAAGTAAGTTAGGAAAATGGAACTATAATGTCATAAATATTGACATTTATCAGAGAGTAAATGTATAGTCTAATTCTTGCCAGTTTAGGTTGTAGACTGCTTGTGGCCATCATACCTGGTCATGCCAAATTTAGATATTCTGCAATAAGATTGCTTGAACAAAGGAGTCTTCTACAAACCCTCTTTTAATTGGAGGATTGACACATAATTTGACTGACTTTAGTATGCTGAGAGTTTTCAGAGGTATTTCTCCACATTAGATATAATACTTTGGTGAAAAACATAGGAGATTCAGATCCAATTCTAAAACTGATGTTTTCTCTCTTTCGAAAAGTAAAAAACTTGGCAGTCTGGTCTGCTGTACTCTTATTTCTGAGAAACCAAACTTTTTTTTTTTCCAATTTTCCTCCCCACACACAGAATGCAAGTGATACAGTCTTCCTTGGAAATCATATAGTAAAAATTTTGTCAGATATAAAGGTACTTATTTTTTTAATTTCTAGAAATACTTATTCTCAGGAAGAGGTGCAATGAATATGGAATCCCTACCACCTCTTATTTTGTTATTAAACTGATATCTGATCCTTACATTCCACTGTTAAATATGGTTAAAACAGAAGTCTTTATGACCACAGACACAAACAATTTATGTGCAATTTGAATATACTACTTGAACCTATGAAAATTCAAATAGTGTACTTATCATTGTTTCTAAAGCCTTGTTTCAGTATTTATAAGATATTGTCACATTAAATAATTTCTCTTTAGAAGAAGTGAGAGATACTGAGTTACAAAGAAGACGTGTATGTTAATAAATACATATGCCATGATACAGACCTGTACTATATTCATGTAAACCCATATTATTTGTTTTGAGACAGAGTGCAGAATGGTATGAATACACAGAATGCAAAACTCAGAAAGTCAGATTTTCATTGACTTCCACAGGCACGAAGCTCAGAATATATTGAAAAATGATAGTAAAATGGAGAATTAAGTAGCATGATGTTTATGCATTTTTGAGGACAGTGCTTAGAAGAATTGTATGTTTCTGTACAGAAAATTGAAATTAACTGAATAAAAGTTATTCTCACTTTAAAAGTTTGGATATACCTGACTTTGGTCTACACTGATAAGAACACAAAATGTTAGATCTCAAATTAATTGGTTGTGAAAGTCTCTTAAAAATAATATTACTCTTATTACCTCCTGGGTTCTATTGGCAGTAAATGAGTCCGTATCTCTTAAGTGGATTTGAAAACCTTTCTGAGGATGGTAATGTTAATTTTGCAATCTGCTCTTCCTGGTCAATTGTCTCTGTCAGACCAATTGCTGAAGTCACTGAGCTGCACAGAGTGTATCTTTCGGCACCATGAGGTTGAATACATTACTGAGCTTTGCCAATCTAGACAGGAGATGAAAGGCTCAACAAAAGTCGATTGCAGATTTCAGAACATGAAAAAAAAATGGATTCAAACATTTTCAAAATTATTTCTAGTAAGACTGAGGTCTTACCTATTTCTCCACTGAATCACAACAGAACAGGAGGAGAACTAATACTCTGTGTTATCTCCACAAGGACAGTTTGGCTGGATTTCGTATAGTACCAGAGTGATGTGCTTAAAAACAGTGCCCTTATTCTATAATGCTCTCATAATCATCCCACTGTAATTCTAGAGGTTAAGTGATACTTTTTTCAAGCCATGATAAATGACGTGAAAAGAATTATCAGATTACTTGAAGGTTTTAGAAGTCACATGCTTAGGTTCAGCTTTTCCTTTTTGTTTAAATCCAAAACTTGCAACTGTGTAGTCATTTGCACACATGTATATTAATATTTTAATATTTTATTCAACTCATTCAAAAAAAATTGAACAGTATTTATTTCTAAAGCAGAATGAAAATCAATACAAGGTTGAAAAATGTATGCAGAAAAGGAATTAGTACATCAGTTAAAAAGGTTAAAAGAGTCTGATGAAAAATGAGTTTCACTACCTGTAGCCAGGAAATACTTCACAGGCAACAGAATATTACTCACCTCTAAGAGAGATTCTGCAGATTTGCGCTTAGTAATCACTTTATTATTTTCATACGTGATTGCTAAGGGCAAATCTCTAAAACTTTGTTCAGTACCTCTGGTGGTGTTCTGTATGAGATGATAGGGTTGTTACTCTTACAAATGGGATTAGAGATGTTGTGGCAAGTGAAACTATGATGAAGTTTACCTTTCATAAATTATATTAACGTCCACTTTTACTAAAACTGAATTAATAATGGTCTCTTGAAAGTTCAGCTGATTCACTCATATTTCTTTCTAGTAGTCCTTAGATTTAAATAGATATGAATCCTTGGAAGCTCATTTCTAGTAATCACAAGAACATCACATGCTAGTTGAAAAATCCTTGGCTTGTTAGAGAATTTACAGCACACCAATTATTTCTAGTTTTAATTCCACCTACAGAAAATGAAGTAATTCAGAATATTGAACTTATTAAAATGAATCCATTTGCTTTCTAACCTAGACTGTTAACCTGAGGTCATGATTGTAACACTAGGATCCGTATCTTTGTTTCATTTCCCTGTTTTCAGGAAGATACTGTATTTAATGCCTTCATGTCCGTCAAAAATTATTTGCTGTTTACTACTTACCACCCCTACATCACAACGTAGGATACCGGGAAGTTCACAAACTGCTTTTTTGCTTTTATCTGTTGCTGCCTTCAACTCTTTATTTTAGGTTATTGTGTTATTACAATTCTAAGATGGCTGAGGTTAAATTATTGATTGCTAATATGAATTTCCATTAAATGCTAATAATGGCATTTAATGTAAAGTAGTGATTTTTTCTGGAATCTATTTCTAAAGTGTATTTATTATTCATGACTTCATGCTTGAGTTTAGATAAATATTTCTTAGGAACTCTGCTATTTGACTGCTTTTCTATTTACAGGATATGATGGCCCATCTCAATGACTTAGTGCTACTTTTGTTTTGTGGTAGACTATTGGAAATGTTTCACAGAGCATAATTCCAAAGAAAATATTATCTTGTCAGTACACAAATTCCCCTACTTCCATATGAATATGGCATTCATGTAGACACCAGGCATTCTTTTCAAATTTATGCAAGAAAAAAAATCCATGTTTATGAAAGTTTTTGAACAACAAATAGCAAGGAACGTAGACAGCTCTAGACCAGAATTTAAGAGAATAACTGTAGGCGTTGGGTTTGCTTATTAAGCCGGCTCAGGTTTTGATCTGCTTTGTACTATAGGAAATAATCATTAACATGTTACAAAACATTAGTGGAACCAGTCTGATGAGTGTATTTTCAGCTAACCTGTACCTGTAGGACCACTTGAGCTCTTGCTGAGATCCATTAGCCTTGACAAACGAACTTGGGAAGGAATGATTCCTGGAGTACAGTTTATGAAACTTGTCTGGAAAGTTACATTTATATCCTTCCAATTGCTAAAACAAAAAGCCATACAGGACTGAGTACAATGCCCTGAGAGGTGTTTTCACTGCTATAGGCATCAACATAGATTCCTGAAACAAGATCCTGGGCTCCAGAGGTGGGAGAGTGAGAATAGAGCCGTCGGCATGAGGGAGCTCGCAGACAGGATGAACAGGGTTTATATAACCTCATCCATATGCAAACAGTCCAGTGAGTTGCCAGAGCTGTGCCAGCATGACACCCACTCAAGTAACATCTTTATTATTCATTGAAAGATGCTGCAGTTTTCTTTTGGTGCTGCAGAGCCTGTGTTAGCAGGGGATAAATATTACAGAAGGTGGTTATAGAGGGGTTTGTGTAATGAAGCAAGTTCCTGTTGAGAACCCAACTTTCTGTCAGGTAGCAGAGAAGGAGAGTTGTTCCCTAAAGGCCAGGAGCTGTGCCCTCACACACAGGGTGCAGTCCCATGTGGTCAGAGCCAGGTTCTGGTAACATGCTTCACTGGGCACCCCAGACAGGCCTCTGAGAGATGACTTGGTCCTGGGTCCTCTGAGGAAGCTAAGCCAGGAACAAAAGGGGACCAAGTCAGAGATGGGAGACTGTAGCAGGGGTCTGTAGTGCAAGGGGCAGGGCTGAAGATGGGGCTGGAAAAAATACACAGTTTGTGTCTGAGGGATCCACCCAGGAGGAAAACTACCTACACTGTGGTTCCATCACCCATCTAGTGGTTAGGACCAGAGGCACAGCCAGAGACTGGCACTGCTGTAGCATTGCTGGGGCAGTAACCAGTAGCCCCAGACTTACCTGAAATGAGGTCCCAGGCTGTGGGCAGGGTGAGGGAGGCCTGGGGAGCTACAGGATGTGGACAGCAAGGCACTCAGAGCGTGATGCCTCTGGTTCTTATTCATTATTATAATTTTGCTGTATCATATCAGTGAAATATGTTAAAGTTGTATCTGATTATTTTAATATTATTTTCTGAAATTTTGAGTGTTCTAGGGAAGAAATACATGAGGGGTAGTTCAGATGTGGGTTTTAGTAGAGTTTCAAGTTACTTCTGTTTCCATTTAAATGTACTTTTTTCAGTACAGCTTTAGAGTATCAACTTTGCAGTTCGGGGCTGGTTAACACTGAAGAACTAACGCATGTAGCAGTTGTGCTGTGTGTAATCTATACCTCAAATACCTAATCCAATGTAGTCTCACCTCTAAAGAAATCTCGGGGGTAATTTAATCTCAGATAAGTAATTTGATCTTCAAATGAACTTGTTTCTTTGTTTGGTTTACCAGCTTTAAAGGATTTGAAAGGGGAAGTGGGATTAAAAATTATGGAAAAGGAAAAAGGCATATCTGAATTAACAGCAAATTGTTGTTGCTGGAGGTGAAGGATGACAAAAGAGCAAATGTTTCTACTTTACAAGGAGTATAAGTAGATGTGAGATAAGTAGGGAACACAGAAAATTGATTATAAAATGAAGCCAGAAAGAACAGGAAAGAGAGAAGGAAATTCACTGATCAGCTGTTCAAAGGAGAACTTCACTCTAAAATCTGGTGCATGGGGGGCAAGGGAGCCTCTGAGCCCAGCTAGGCATAAGAAAACAGAAAACAAGGTGTCACACCCTGTCAGGTTGAATCAGATTTATAAAATAACCCAAAGAGAAATCTTTAGCCTTCCATCATGTGTACTTTCAAGATTCAGAATTTCAAAGATACGTGTCAGTCCAGGTGTCTCTTTTCCACAGCTCTCCATAGGACCTTGCAGCTGTTACCAAATCCATGAAATTATGGTTACAATTTTTTTATCAGATGTATTTAACTTCTTGAGATATTTCTGCTCTTTTTTGAGCACTTTCTTAGAATAGATCTCTGTTACCCAGTTCTGTGTTACCCAGTTCTGCTTGTTTGCTAGTCCAGTGTTGCTTAGCACAGAGCTGTAAAAAGATTTGCTCAAATTTGAAATTATATAAATTTGGGTTTATGGTGCCAGGAATTACAGTATAAAGGGTTGAGCTTGCTTAGTATTTTTAGCAAGACTGTGTAGTATACATTTTATATATATTTATACACTCAGTATACTAGTTTTTAACAGTAGTCTAAAACTTTTACTAAATTAAGTAAAATACTATTGATAGGTCATGGTGTCATGTAAATTTTTGAGGGTTGGGGGTTTTTTTCTTACTAGACAAAACCAGTGAAAATGATTACTCATAGGTAGTGAGTGTAGTGTTACTATTATCCTGTAAAATGCCCTGAGACAAGCACAGAAATTGCCTCAAGACAGTAACTGCTTTTTTCAGAAAATATAATTAACTTTCATTGAAGCCAGAATAAGGATGTACATATTTATCCCTCAGATGTACGTATGACTCCTGGACAAAATGACAGGCAACGGAAAGCTCTTTGTCCTACCAAAGGAATTTGCATTAGATAGAATAATTTCATGGTATAGTGAGGATCCACTGAAAATGGGATTCATATGACCTGCTCAATACTGCCTGTACAAGTAGGAGCTCCTTCAGTGCTGATGAAGAGGGGGGGAAAAAATCAGCTGAATTCTAATTGCATCTTAATTGTATCTTTCCTAAGTGGAATGCAAGATTACAGTAATCTGTTACCCTTGTGATGGCATCCAAAATGCAAAGAGACATTCCCTCTGTTTCCTCCATTTCCCACAGAACAGTTATACAGGAAGGGTGGAATATCTCTTCCAGCTCTCCTTTCAACCCTCTTTCTCACAGCATGTTTCACCAACCACCAAACTTTCAGAAAAATCCATAAAGGACCATTAAGCATAAAGATGCTATTTCTCTTTCATGAAGGCATTGAGCTGCAAATTTCTGAAAACTGGGAAAATGTTAGGAAAGGATCACTGCATGTCCATCTTATTCTTATGGTCTTCTGTAATGATCTAATAGTAGCCACTGTGAATAAAGCTGCTGAATTTTGAAGCTAGATGAAGTTAAATGAGCTAGATGTAGCTGTGTTATGGTCCAGCACAGTTGAACGTGTGGTCTTGCAGTAAAACATCTGTCTGTTCTTAACTAATTCTTGCAATTCAGTAGGTTTCATCTTGTATTTCTGTTCTGTAAGCCAAGGGTATAAATCTGACTGAAGTTGTGACTATTACAATGCTATATAATATGGCTTGATTATCCTGATGTCTTTGGAAAGAAATTATCTCCCAAATCTATTAATTTAAAATAGAAAATCAGAATCTGGCAAGACTAGCTTTAGCTCAAACAATCTTGCTGCATGGTAATATATCTTACCAAATACCATATCTATATATACACACACACACACACAAACACACACACATAGAGAGAGAGATATTTATTTTTATATATATATATAGTCATTGTAGTAATAATAGTCTTGAATGGAACAAGGTACTCTGAATCCTAGTCTTGTGGCTGTGCTCTAGAAAACCGATATTTTAAATTTCCAATAAGATCTATTCCTTGTTTGCTGAACAGGATGGGTTCTGAAGGAGACTAAATTAAAGTTGCCAAAGCAATCAACTGAACATGAAAAATACTCTAACTTTGAAGTGTCTGTAGAAGATATATGTTTGATGAAATAGTGGAGTACTTTGACTGAGCCGTTTCTGGGTAAATAAATCAATAGTTAGAAATGCAAACTCGTAGAAAGGCCATTGGGGTTCACAAAATACAGGTCACTTTTGACAAATAACCTGTCAAGTTAAATTAATTTTCCTTGTTGAATTTGTAGGTACAGTTATTATAGATACAGCTTACTTATTGTACTTACATAGTGGTAATGTAGAATTATAACAAGTATTGGCATAAAAATCGGAAAAGAATTGTGAGGATGATTTTCCTAGTCACTGAGGGTTGTTCCATTAGCTTGATTAGCTGTGATCTGAGAGCTATTTTTGTGAATTCTGAGCTACACATAAGCAGTGGAATGTAACATTTAGATTATAGATACTAGATAGTGTTATTTAAATTCAAGCTGTTACTATTGATCTTATTTTGCTTCTGTATATGTCATGAAAAATGTCTCTAAAAGCACTTTTAGAGAAATATCCAGCGTCACCAATCATGATCTTCCATAGTGCCATCATAATCCAAAGAGCCAGGCTGCTGACAGAAGTTACAGATTTTATGTAAGGCCTCCAGGTTTTTCAGAGTTTTATGAAAAAGATCGTTTAAACTCTAAGCCTTTTGAGTAGCCTAATAATATAACTGAAATGCGTAAGATAAAGCAGAACATTGCATATGCTTCTTGAAACCTACTATACTGCTCCCATAATAAACTTCCTTTAATTATAGTGGTCTGCTGGATGTTAGGCACAGTTGTTCTCATACTACATCCTGTTCCTAGCTATTCTTATTCTTCTCAGGAATATATGTCATTAGATTAGTTTATACACTGGAACACCCTGTCATGCCAACTGCTGTAGCACAAGTTCTGTCTCAATGTCAACAGGTAACTTTTTTAGCCAGCTGAAGTACTAAATTTAAAGAGAAAAATGATATCCTATTTAATGTTGCATAAGGCTGAAGGCTTTAATAGTAGTAAAAAAAAGTTTACAGTACTTTAGCATCAGTTTCTTCTCCAGCTCTGCTAAACTGGCTGCCATCTTTCATTTTATAGTATCTTCTCCACTCAGAAATTTTTTGGTCAGTAGCTACTAAAATTCTCCTATTTTTTATTCCTTAACACCAGAAGTTTTCAGCAATGTTTGACAGGTACTTACCTACCAAAAAAAGATTTGTAGTAGTCTATTCATAATGATTGGGAGAGCACCTCCTCTACAAATAATCACTGCGTTTTTAATTTTCCTCAGTCAAAAAAACAAAGAAAAATCAAGGGAAAAAAAAAATCCATATTGTTAACTGTAGAAAAAATAAAATTTATGAAACCTTAAATTACTTCAATTCAAAGCAGATATGCCTTACAACATGTTTGAAATCATGTGCTCTCTGATATCACAGATTCAGTCAATTCCAAACCCCACAATAAATATATTCTGAGTCCTCTTGGGAACAAGATGTCTTGTAGAAATTATCGTATAGTGTACCAGATGGCATCTTTCTTGCAGACATCATTTCAGTGCACTTCTATTGCCTTGGAGAAGAAAGAATCAAGTACTTCTGTCTCTAAAAGACATGTCAGTTTTCCCATGCAGGAATGGATACATCTTTTTGATTGTGGTATCGCAGAAGGATTATTATTGGATTTATGTCCTTTGAAATCATAGTAGTGTGTACATGTGTTGCAGGTGAGACCATCCAATACAGTCTGCATGACGTTTTTCAGTGTCAGAACCACTTTAGACATAGGCAAAGTAGGGACTGCCTTCAGGAGCTCACTGATGGGGCTGGCGCTGCCTCATAGACTAGCAAAATTAAGAGACAGTCTTTTAGTCTCAAAGCACGAGCATCTACTCCAGGTTTCAATTGCACTGACTCAGAAAAACTGTCCAAGCAGCCCCCCTGAGGTAAGCCACTTGAACTGGCTGAAAATCTGGAGATCTAAAGAGCTGCAAATTCCCTAATAAAAACATTCCTGTCTCTGTTCTGTTCTGTCCTTTGCCTTGCTACAACCTTTGGTGGAAGGAGGGAAAAAAAACTTGCAGAAAACAGGACACTTTAGCAATAAGACAATAGTCAGGGATGAGAACTAAGGAGGAAGCTGACTGTGTTTCTCCTTGCTTTCTTTCCCCTTGCTGAGCAACCTTATGTTGTGTTGATGGGTTCAGATGGGTTGTTATACTGGCAAAGGACAGAGCTGGAGGAGAGTGTGCAGTGGGATGAGCAGGGCTATAATCATCCAGTGCTGGAGCTGTGGAGATAGTTAGACATAGTACCAACAGCTACATGAGGAAATGTGTCTGGGGAGCCACTCAAAAACTGAATTTTGCCTACACTGTTGCCAGGCATTGAGCCAAGCACTTCTCACCATTGGCAGTATAACTTCCATGCTGTTTATAGTAAGGTAAGGAAGAAGTTTGACCATGAAACTAATACATTGGTTATTGTCTGTGCCTTATTGTAGGCAGAAAATTTTTGTTAGTGGGGGACACAGTGCAGAGACGTTTGCATATATGCGTGTATAGGAAATACTGGTGCCAGTAACGTATAATCGTTTCAAAGAGATTATGCTTCATTAGGTGTTTTCCGATGTCAATTTTTCTGCATGTAGGGGAAAGGGAAAGACAAAATCAGGAATACTTTTCAAAGAAGTTCATGATTTCTCAGTCAACTAAGAAAAAATCAGAATGCATTTAGTCCTCATGTTGTTTAAGATAGCTTTGTTCTCAATTTGCCATCTGAAGATCTTGCCCAGTCTTTCAAATTTGCCTATTCAACAGAAGTCCGTTCTATTTCAACTCAACATAGCCTGCCCTTCTCCATGTTGCTGACTGGTCTCGACCCTGAACAGTTGTCTATATACAAAGGTATTGATTCACAGTAGAAGAAACTCTGCAAAATAGGGATGATTTGCAGACAGGTGTGAACAAATACGTTTGTATCTCTACAAGAGCCAGATTCCTATCAGTTTGGTATATCTAATTTCTCTCAGAAAAAAATAATTATACATTCATTTATGAAGTACATTTAACTATTAGAAAAGCCCTAAGATTTTATTCATCAATTACAGATTTACCAGTGCCTGATAGGTCTTCAGTGCTTTTTTTAAAGACCTAGCAAGCCTTTCTTATTTTGTATAGTAAATGTATCAAATCAGTAAGAATATCTGGAGTAACATAAAATCTCATAACAGACCTATTTTAGACAACTTTCCAACCTCATGAAAGATCTTCTGTGACTCAACTAAAATTGTTCTACAAAATCATTATGGACTTCAGTTTGCAGTTTGAGATGTTTCACAAATCCAAGCAGCAATGTCAGAGTGAAAGGTCATCCAGTTTTAGTACTTGACTAATCAGATTGGAGTTGAAACTCTTATAATATTGTTAATTCTAAATATCCAGCTGTATTTAGAATCTGTCCCTCACTTGCTCAGGAACCCTCTGTGTGGCACTTGCAGAGACTTTGTGTGTGCTGGCCAGTCTGTAGGTTTGGATTTCCATGCAGCAGTTATCTGCCATAGGACCATCAGTCCCAAATGATGCCCTTGACAGATATCTATAATTTTCTTATGCCTGGAATTTAATTCCTCCTTAGAGATGGCCATTGCTCAAGATTCACAATGGACAAGAAAAACCAAAACAGTAATTAGTGTGTTCAATAAATTAAGCATTACTGAACAGAATTCCTCTTAGAATTGTATGCTGAATATACCCATTTTTTGCCTTTTTTTCTAAGTCCTTTCATCCTGTTATGAAAATCAAAAGTTTGGTAAACATTCCATTCAGAACAAAGGAATAAAATATTTCCATCTCTAAAGAAACTGTCTCAAAAATGGAATGTAGATAGAAAGTACATCATGAGCTATTTGGTTTCTTGTGCAGAAAATTAACTTCGCTTTCATTTAAAATTTATCACCTTTTTTTTTTTCTAGTTATAGTTGATAAGATATACATACTCTCTGGAAATCATGCAAATCTTACATTTTTATCATTCACATATTTGTAAGAAAGGATATAAATTTGCAATTTTATTTAGTTGAAATATTCTTTTAATTATTCATTTTAAATGGTGACCTTTTCAAGTTGAATTATTATATGTTGGCATGGAGGTTTTCTTGTGTCTTATAATATTTTATGGTTGAAGAAATCATGCAGATAATCTAATTACTTTGACTAAAATTGTTGTGCCATCTATGTATTTTGCTGTACTACAGGAGAGAAACTGTGAAATGTATTTTTTATTGATTCATTAAAGGGTTTTCCTATTATATAAGCAGAGATCCGGACCACTACCTATTTTACATTAAAAGGGGAAAGGGGAAGGCACAGTAAACCATGCCATAGGCTATGGTTTATACGTTGCGTTTCTTAATGTCTTGTGAAATGTAAAAATCTACAACAAACAGATATGTAAAGCGTAACTGGTATGAAGATTCTATTCAGATTTAAGTGCTCTAGGTTGCTTTTGAATCTTGCTATTTTCTGCATTTGTTTTGACTGCTCTCATCATTCAAGATTGACGCTTGGATGGGTGTGTAGGAGGAAGCAGCAGCAGCAGGCTTACAGCTTGCAGACAAAAAAAATCTGCCTTATCTGATGGCTATTATTGAAAATGCGAGGTGTAGCCTAGGCTGGGTAATGAAGGGGAGCGAGCGAGGGGGAGCAAGAAGCATGGAGCTGCATACTGATGAGTGTAGGAGTACTTGATAAAAAGAATTCTTGCTGCTGGCAGTGCATTGCTCATTGTGGAGTATTCCAACAATCACATATAACGGAGAACAGCTTAGCTGACAGCTTGATATGCTTTTTTTTTTTCTCTCTCTCTACTGTATGACGTACTGGTCTGTAGTAAAGATTAATAACTAAGAAATGTAGAGCTGCGATCAGATCTTACGTTGTATACTGCCCTGAAAACTATGTTTTACTTCTGACTTTTCTGCTTGCTGGAAACATTAATCTGTCAAGCTGGCGGGCTCGTTTGATACCAACTTTTCCAGGAACACGATGTGGCAATGCCACCTCTCAGCCCAGGACTACCGCTATTATCCAGTGGATGGTTATTCGTTGCTTAAACGCCTCCCTCTTCACCCTCCTACAGGACCCCGATGCCCTGTCCAGACAGTGGGACAATGGTTGGAAAATATTGGGCTACCTCAGTATGAAAACCACTTGCTGGCTAATGGATTTGACAATGTGCAATTTATGGTAAGAAATCTTCTGTGCATAGCTGTGTATATACACTGTAGCTGCCTTTTTTGTCTGTCTCTTATGTGCTCAGAAAAACCTTAGAGCTATTCTGCATTGCACTGAGATCTGCTTAGTGTTTCACTTTTCTATGCGTAGCTGAATTAATATATAAACTGTCCTTGTATAAACTTCCAAACAGTACACGGTACAAAATATTCTACCCTGAAATATGATAAAATAAAATCTTGATGTTAAGGTTCTTTCTCTTCCTCATAAATCTTCAGATTAAAAAAGAAAAACGTACAGTTCTTTTGATCTGTTGCAGGATTTTCATAATATATAAAAGCTGCAAACAGCCCTTTCTGCAGTACATCACATTCTTACTTTTATTTCAACATTAACTTGTAATGGTAATTAAATAACATGCAATGCCATTCTTGCCTTGAGAGGTATTTTAATAACAGAAAATTATTTAATGAATTGTGCTCTCTGTGCAAGTGATTCTGAATGTCTCAGTTAAATATTTTTGCATCTTAGATAATCAGGCTATGGGATTCACTTGTTGAAACTTATGCCCTGGGAGCAAAAGTAATGCATTCCTATTAATTATTCCATTTTCATGTTTTAACTCTAGGCATTTATCAGGAATATTTGAATGAAATGAAATTTTAGGTACTTCAGGATTTACCGTATCACCATGGGGTGCAAAGTAACAGAGATCTGTCATGCACAAACTTTCAACTGAAATGCATATTGACAGTAAAGAGTAAGGCTGTTACATAATTGGTTTTCTACCTGCTTCAGTATTCCCTTTACTTCAGCCTCTTCCAAAAATCCTGACTGCATTTCTTAGAAAGTATCAGAGCTTAAAACATCTTTTAAAATATGTTTTAAAGATATTTTTAGTAATCATGTATATCTTGGAACAGTTCTAACTTTTCATAACTTGCACTTGACATATAAGAAACCAAAGTGAAATGGCATGATGTATGACTACAAAATCATCATGAGTTGTGTCCTTCCTGTTTAAATTATTTTGCCAACATCATTATATGCCATTAGTGATCAGAAAATTAAGACATATATCTCTGCCATTTCCACATTATAATAGTGTAGAGGTTTCTTCCTATTTTTACATGGCTGCCATGTGATCATTTGCTTATTCAGTAAAAATAATTAGAATCTTTACCTTTAAATATTCTTGAAACCAGAGCTGTGCTTAGCAATGTAAAAAAAACCAAAAACCAAAATATGTTTCATTCTACAGTTTCCCAAAATGTAACTACATTTTCTTATGTATGTTAGAGCATTAGTTACATAAGTAGATGATGATTTAGCCTTAAAGGGGTTACAGAAGGAAATTGTTCATAAGAGGCTGTAGGTGGCATAGCAAATGCAGAGGGAACACCTACCACAGGTAAATTGTGTGCACAAGAGAAGCCAAATAAACTGCCCTGGAGGGTTTTTCAGTCATACCCTGACTCTGGAGGGGCCTGAACCACATTTGGGGGAATTTATAACACCTTCCTACATCTCTTTTTAGTACACTTATGTAAACATACAAATTAAATACATGATTTTCTTATTCAGTATACACATCAAACTTTTGAGGTATCAGGGAGATTAAGTTGTACTTGCATGCTTGTCTGTTAGCCAGTGTTTTCTGGTCATTTTCCAAAATGTTTTGTTTTTAAATATATATTGCAGTTAAAATACTTAATTATTCTTAGTACTGATTGGGATAACATACATGCGTGAATGGAAGATTAGAATCATAATCCAATGATGGAACAAAAAGATGGAAATTGTGTAGTAATACAAATATGTATAATTTCAGGAATTGAATAGTTCCTCATTTATTGATTTCACACTCTTCATCCTGTTGTTGCATATTTCAGTGTTTGTTTGTACCAGAAAATGAATAGTTCCCATATTTTATTGGAAAAAAAATATCAGAAAACACCAATTTTTTTATAATATTCCTTTGAATATGTTAACATTACATAAGAAAAACCTCTTTTGAAAAATTTAAATGAGTGCTTTAAAAATTATTTTCAGTTTTAGCCAAAATATTAAGAGAAAATTAAACTTGGAAAGTATATAGGAAAACGAGAGCAGAAACACCTCCTATGCTAAGAGAAAAATTCAGATGACTCCAAACTTAAATGTGCTATAGTCATTCTTAATATGACAAAACCACTTTATTACAGTGGTTTACATATTAAGCTAGAGTTTATAATCTTATTAAATTAAGTGTTTCAGATTGGTTACCTATTTTAAATTGAAAAAATCTAATACTTCAATGCAGTAAAAATCAGTTAATACATATTTCTTATTCATTCTCTACTATATTTCTGCTTTTGTTTTTTTCTGGAAGCACATTCTGACCTGCATTTATTCATTCTGTTGCCTAAGCAACAACCATCACACTCCTATTAAGTATGATTTAGTAGTACAGGTCTTACTAGATGTTCAGAACAGAAGAGGGAATATCACAATGTTATAATTAATGTCCATGGAATAACACACATCTGAGAACAAATATATTCTATATATACTACTCTCAACTGCAGAATTCCATTAATTAAATTAGCATTTTAATAAAAAGGTGCTTTTCAGATAAAAAGATTTCATGGTTAATTATTCATTAAAACATGGAAATTAACTCTTTGTGTTTAGTACCCCTTGGGCATTAGAGAAATTATTCACTACACTGTACTTGGAATTAGGAAGATTTGTTTATCTTACCTGATGTGTGTGGACTTAATAGGAATCAGGCTGTTTCTTAATATCAACTTTACAGTATGAATATTTTTCAATACTTTATCAATATGTATGTTTTTAAAATCTGTTGAAATGTAGAATTAACAAATTAGTATTATTTCATTAACTGCTTTATTTTGACTTACATCGTGTTTGCGCAAGTGCAGTTCCTACCTCCCATTAGTGTTGTGCAGGAATGACACTTCCATAATATTTAGTAGGCCCCAGGCAGATTCAATCCCAAGACTTGGTTCATGTGTGCTTTTAGTATTACCATACTTGAATATGTATATGAATATGCAGTCATTAACTTTGGCAATTTGTTGTGTAATAAGCTGCAGCGTCCTTCAGATGTAAAAATTTGTAGTGACTTTGTGCAGATACTCCATATTTGACGACACAGATGATATTGCAGTTTCATAACATGAAGGCTATTTTGCAGGTAAACTAATTAAGTGCAAGAAAACAATTAAATCAGTCTTAAATCGCAGTGTATAAACTAGATATAAACCATAATCAAACCTAGGCATCTGATTGATACATAGATCCCATGGACCAGCTACGATTTTCTGCAGACTTGCAGGCCTGCCTCACTTGGTATACTGAGAAAAAAATAAGAAGTTGAATTGCAGAGAAGCAGATGTAAATATATAAATGTGCAAGGTCACTAAATGCTTGCATGCAGCTTTCTACAACTCTGGGGCTTCATCAAAGACTCCATTCTGGATTCACAGAGATAAAAGCAGTTCAATCAAATCACTGCCCAGTGGGGACTATTTCTGATTAAGGTCTGCATATGACTATCTATTTATAGGTTGCCCTAATCGTTTAAGACATTCTGAAATTTTATCACTTAAGATTGCAATTTGATGAAAGTAATATCTTTTAAAAAGATTTTTAAAACACACTAGGACAGGGACCAGGCAATAAAAATGAAGTAAGAGAAAAACAAGCATTTTAATATATTTTTGACATTCTAAAATGTTGTTCACTATTATCAATTAATGTTTGCATTAGACTTTAGACTTTCATTGCTGCTGTTAACAGACATGCATCTCTTCCCCATCAAGTACTTAAGTGGCTTGTATTGCCTGATGATCCTTAAGTATTGCCTAAGTGTTTCTTTTTCAGTTCTCTTTTTTACTGTGGGTAAATTGAGGCATAGAGTGACTGCAGGGTGGAATTTATAACTGCTTATACATGTGAGATAAGAAGCACTAACTTTTAAAATACCTACTAACATAATGTTTAACAGATCAATTTAGTTGCTTAAATGTAGATGTCTAGTACCAGTTAAAACACTGTAGGGAATCCAGGAGATCTAGATAAGGCGGACAGATATTACCAAGGACCAGAGACAGCCAGATCCTTCATGCTTAGCAGCTGAAGTTCAGGTGGTATATCATCAAGCACCTCAGATGGCTCTAGAGTGTGATGATTAGGCAGCTGAAATGAATCTTAAATTATACAGGTCACAGAGAGTTTGTTACATGTCTAGAAACTGAATATAGATGTCTTGAGTTTCCACTTAGTATCTTAGTTGCATATATGTTTCTTTACCTTCTAATAATTTTCTGTATTTGTATTAATCCTGCAAAATTACCTGCAAAAGTGTTTACCTTGCTTCTCAGTGCTAGGCATGTATTACCATCTCAATTCCCTTGTTTTGAGGGGTAGTTTTCTGTTAGGTTTGACTTTTCTTTCTTCCTTCCTGTCTCTCTCTCTCTTTGTTTCTTTTCTTTCATTTTCACTAGTTCTGGAGGTATATTAACTGAAGTTACCTGGAGACTACCGTCTCTCAGATGTCATTCCTGGGATTGGCTCTTCTGGAATACACCGTAATTCTTCTTGCCTTTAATCTCTCCAGAGGATCTTAAACTCTGTATCAAGTATAGGGGACAGAAGCAATTTTATTTCCTTAGAGTGAAATGCACTGGAAGAAATTCTCTATGCACATTGGCTCCAAGTTCTGCACCACATCTTTTTAACCACAAATACATGGGGCAGAGATTGATGATTTGTACATTAGATGAAAGCTAAAAAAGAGTGATTCAGTCTGCCTACACCTTTCTTACATTAGCCATACTGCAGATGATGAAAAAAGGCCAATTTTTGGCAAGGATTCTAGTCTGTAGCGACATTGGTGACTTCCAGAAGGCAACTCCTAACATGTTTAGGAGAGCAGATCAACCTCTGCAGTATCCAGGCTCTGAGCTCTCCAGGCACATACAGGCTACTGCAGGGACTCCTCAGGGCACTCATGCATCATCTGAACCATAAGAAGACTAAGAAAATACTGTCTGTGTATAGCTTATCTAGAAATTAAGAACTGTTTAAGGCAACCTTAAAACTGGTGGTTGATAAGTTGGTGATATACAGCAAGCAATATTTTTAGCAGAGGAGAAGGAATATGAGTCCCACTGATGCTGTAATAAGCTGCAGTTTAAGATTTACTGTACATCCAATAAAATCTTACAATATATGCCTGGAACCATGAGTTTCAATCCTCTCATCTGGACCTCACTTGCAAACCCCAGGACTTGCTTTTAGTTTTTAGTCAGATCTATAGAACTTGAAATGTGGAGCTCTTCTCAGTGCCAGTGTAGCCCTGGCTTGTTCCACGAGTAAAGCAACTCTACCACTCTGCTGTCTTCTGAAACTTCCTCTCCTTCACCCCGGTAACCCATAGAATGGGGCAGATTTGAAGTTCAAATATAGAAAAGTACATGTCTGTTTACATATCAGTAGATGTTTAGGTCTCAGCTCAGTTGCACTCGTGATGAAATTGAGATTTCTTTGACATCTGTATAGGCCTGGAATATATGTTACTGGATCTATAAAATAGCTGTCTGGAGCTTCAGTTGGATTCCAGGCAATGTACATTTGCAGCACCTCAGATGACTCTAAATTCATTTCTGTGGGTGACTAGGTGAAGCACCTAATCAGACATTAAAGCCAATGGAGCATAGAATGCAATTTAACTGGGTGGCTGAATAACTATTAGGGCAGTTATTTTAGGATAAATTAATTAAAGTAGATTCATCTGATCAGTGGAATCACCTTCTAGGCTGTATTGATGGTTTTGTTCTGAATTTCCTTAAGCTATCATGTAGACATGAAATTTTTGATGGCTTAGTTTGGGCTAGAATCCGTACAGGGTTCACTGAAAACAAAATACAAAGTATTTCTCCACCCTCAGAACATCCAGGCCTTCAAGATCATCATTTTCATCCCAGTAGGGATTCTTACTATGGAAACTGCAAATTAGAGCTCAGGTGGGGGCCAGAGTTGAAGATTGTGCCTGTCATCCTGCAACAGCAGCAGGTCTAACAAATAATCCCATTCCACATGTTCCAGTTAATACATCTGTCATGGTATTCCTCAAGCTGGTCGAGAGACAGAAGGGCTTAATGATGTACTACTGAGTATAGTATGTGTAAATAATAGCTTACACTGTCTTTCCATCTTGAGGTCTGAGATAATTCTTCATCATCCTATGTGAGTGCATGCAGATCTGGAGAGGCAGTGCTCATTCCCCAGAGGAAAGGGAGTTTAGAGGAATCCACTTTATGTTTATATATCTATGTATGTGATGTGTGTGTGTAAAACACAGCACCGCAGGCTGGTAATGATCCCTATGACAGAGGACTTCGTGAAAATTTTTGCAGTACTGATTGCTAAATAGAAAGACAAAATTTTTGTGCATTTCACTTGAACAATATTTTCATAAGGAACACATCTCCAAACAGACAGTTGACTTCCTTAAGACATTCTGAGAATGGTGGATTCCTTGAAAGTCAGAGGGGGAGTATGTTTTCATCTAAGCCTGTCTCAATGGTTGTATCTTGAAGGTATGATCAGGGATAGGTCCATCTGCCATCTGCTAGGTTCTGCTAAGTTGACCTTTGGGTAAGGGTTTCTCTGGCTGTTCTGGAATATGTGCCTGTCTTTATTTAAATGTTGTTCCACACAAGGTTGTACATACAAGGTAGACAGACAGGACTCCAGACTGTACTCTCATTTGAAAATCCAGGTGCCAGTATATTCAGTGGATTGTCCTTGCACTCACCTCTTCCATTTGGGTTAGTGACATCCGGTGTGTATGTGCTACTTGCTAAACTCACTTTGCAGCAGTCTGAGAAAAAAGAGCTTATCCAAGGTACATAGCAATGTATTTGACTCAGTCATACCCTCTCTAAGAACAAAGAGCCAAATCTAGACACTGAAAGCCATTGCATGTACAGTCACTACTAAAAGTGAAACTATTTCATGGTACATATCTGTGAGTACGACATGTGAGGAATGGAATTAGTCCCACCCTGTTCTAATAATATGTTAAATCTTAATGTTTGACATTGTGCTTAAGCTATAAGGCTGCCTAGTGCAAAGAGTGACCTTCATTTGGATATACAAACACTGATGAGCTGTATTCTGAGACAGCATGTGTGAGGAATTGTCTATTGGGCCTAAATAAAATGTTATGAAAAACTAGTAGCTAGTATTTAATGTGAAAATTAGTTTGGCAAAGCAGGTGAAAATTCTAATAATCAGAATGAAGCATGACATTTTCCTAACTTTTAAAATAAGAGGTTTAACGCTGATAAAATGTTCTTACTTTGTATTTATTTAAGCCAAAATCTTTCAGCTGATTTTTTTTAATCAAAAAGAACTATGGTAAATCTTTAAGAATTAGAAATGTTTGTGTATAGAGTAATATTTATAATTCTATTCTTGATAAGTGATGAAAGATATGGAAAACTGGACAATATATAAATATCATTAAAAGTAACAGAAAATTTGAAGTTCAAGAAAGGTGGAAAATCTATGAGTTTTTCTCTTCAGAGTGAAAAACTGAAGATTCACAGGACAATCAATTTATAATTTTATTTACATTGTAGGTAAATAATTGAAGTCTTTGCTATGAAAGGGAACGGTAAACTTAAAACAGTGTGCTGTATGGAACAAGAAATTTAGTCTTAGTTACTTCATAATGGAATGCTTTTTAATAAAATAAAATTTTAAAAAAGACCCAAACAAAGTGAAAGAAATTCTAAAAGGAATATGGTGTACAGTTCTGTATATTACAGTTTTAGAACAGCATTGTCCAACAAGAAACAATTAAATGGAATCTGGAACAGCAACTGAATTAATTTCAAACAATGACAGACTTCCCTGACTAAGTTAAAAGACAGAGCTGTACAGAGAACTTGATTGCAGATAATTGCATGTTGGGATTCTGAAGGAGTTTTCAGGTAAAGATTAATGAGTACTAACAGATAACTGGAAATAAACATATGGTTCTTGGGTATGTTATCCTTTTTGGATGAAGACCAGATGATGTAAGAAAAGCTCAGGTAGTTATATGAAGTATTCATGCACATCAGAAAACAGAAACAATCTAAACCAGAGAGAATATATGATGAAAAAAACAGATAAATAATCAAAATATAAAAAGGGAGAAGTGTTAGGAGAGAAAATGCAATTTCATTAACTATGTGAGTAGAATAACTTCAAAAAAGTTTTTATCAACATGCTATAGCTAAAAGGAATATTAAGAAAGTTACGGTCACCAGTGGAATCAGATGAAATTCATTTTAGTTTTACCATAAAGAACAAAGTATGATAATTAGTGAAGTACAATGTTAATGAAGACCACTGAGAAATTAGAGGAAGAGAAAGACTGAGAGCTATCATACTGCAAGCAGACAAAAGAATACTTGGTTAATTAAAATATCTAAATCATGTAGGTTAGGTGATGTTTGATGAAGAGTCTTAAGAAGCTGAAGAGAAAATATCAGATCCTTTAGCAACCATTTTTGAGAACATTCAGAAAATGAATGTTATTAGAGGACAACTAAAACACAAATGTAGTACCAGTATGTATTTAAGATCACAGGATTCTTCCTTAGTATAGATTTCCATTCTCCTGGACTGTTTATCTTCAACCATTCATCATACAACTATTACCTTTATCAAGAAGGAACTGGATGGTGGTGTTATTGGAAACAGATACTGTCATCAGTATTGACTGTGGTGGGGACAAAATGGGAAAACACAAAATGGGATGTAATGGGAAGAGAATCAAACTCAATGAAGTAACTTTGCAGTTGGAAGATGAACAAACTATTGAAAGGAAACAGATGTAGTGTACAACACACTGTGCACCTCAACATTTAGATGGGAAGCTTTTCTTCTGTCAAAAGTAAGTCGAATTTTGACAAGGAAGACAAGCTTAATTTTGCTAGTAAAACTACAGCTACTTTTTAAAAACTGGTTTAGAATGCTGTACAGGATCTGCCATGGAAGCAGCCATTCCTGGGACAGAGGTGTCCTGACTGCCAGTACATTTCCTGCACATGTAAACTTCCAGTTCTTCGGTTTAGAAATCTTTTGTTTTCCAACACATAGGTGATTTTCTTTTTCCTTCTTCCGCACACCATGCCCATATATTGTTTATGGTACCCACACTCCAGCATCTTAACCGTGGTAATGGCAAAAGCAATGAAACCTGTGTAGCCTTTATCAACATGCTGTCCCTTCTGTATGTTCACATACGCACATTTGTGCATACACAAATTACACAATAAGGTAATTAACTAAGGTGAAAAGGTAATTCACTAAGGTGAAATATACCACGTGCTCAGAAATAAAGAACTGGAGAGTTACAGTACCTGAGTGACCTAAGTTCACGCCTCGCATTCATATTTACTCATTTTTTCCCCTCAAAATTCCTTTCTCATTAAGTGTAATGAGATTTGAGTATTCACAAGCACGCATTTCAAAGAGTTAGCCGTTAAATATAGAACTTGTTTTGTTTTTCTAATGTTGCATTGCTCAATGATTTTACAACCTTAGGCCAACAGTCATTTTAAACAATATTGAGACCCCTAAACTGCTTTCTTGTCACATTCAGCAGTGACATACACTTGTCTGGTATTGTTCATCTGGAACATTAGAAAAATGACCTATACATCCAAGCATGCCTTTCATTTGCATTTGCATTTTAGAAACTAGTTTATAAAGAGTTAGAAAAGGTAAAATTATATGCTTCAGATTATAACTTTAGGCAACTGAGAATTACAGTATTCAGTTAGAAACACTTTTGTCACAATTTTTGAGAAGCTGAGAACTGTGCATAAGAAGTCACCTCGAAAATCTTTGCTTGTGTTTCCCATGGGCCTAAGCACAAATTCAGTTATAAGAAAGTTTGATGTTCTTCACTTTAAGTGGGAAAAAAGAGGCGTTGTTCAACTGATGAAAGTAAGGTAAAGGTCCAGCATAGACAAAGCAGATCCCTGTGCCTAAACTAGGATTTTACTCTATATATGCACTTTTGAGCAAATTAACAGAAAGCTTTTAAGTACATTGTAAGTACAAGGCAATGTCACACCATTAAATTGACACCTGTTCTCTGGTCTTGTTCTTAGCCCACTCCTGACTGAAATATATTGTCAGGAAAATAGGTAATACAAATGCTACTTTAATCCCCAAATAATTTATTTCTGTAGGCTTTAGAACACTACAGTAAACATTTCAAACATTTTTATTACCTATGTAATGTGTTATATTCTGTATCTTTTGCTGTCCTTCATTTAACTCCACCTATTGTGCGTATGGGATAAAATCTCCATGCATCAATACACTGTATTTGTTTTAGACTGGCTAGTAATGATGAAACTGAGGATATATACATTTGTAAATACAAACCTTGTATTAACTTGAATCTCTTCATTCAGATTTTATTACTCTTGTCTTATGCAGTACTTTACTGAATTATTGGAAGTTGAATGCTTTAATAATATTATTGATGGGAATAATAATGGGTTAAATTGCAAGATGTGCCATACTTGTTCTAGATTTGTATTGAAAGTCTTTGATTAAGTAATAATAATTCGAAAACTTTTTAATCTAAAGTCTAGATCTAGGTAGAAGTTTTGAAATACAAAAGCCAAAGAATTTGCCCAGGTGGCAGAGGTGGAGGGATAAGGTTGCTGTGGATACAAGTGCTGGATGAACACCTATCAAATGACCTTCTGATATAAATCCCAAATAGTATTTTCTCTGACTGCCTAGTTAGCAGCCAAAAATTAGCAAAGAGTGGCCCCTCTGTGCACAGTCCCCCTTTGCAATTAGGAAGAGGGGGGGGGAGGGGGGAAATCTGCATGACATTCACTATTATTCATCTTACAGCTTACACTAAAAAAATAGGTTATTTGTTGCAGCTGATTATATCTCTTAAAATCTCTGAAATGATTGATAGCTTCTGTTCTTCAGTAGCCACACTATTTAGCAGCTTTTTCACTTCAGGTTTGCTGTTTCCCGACATCTCCCCTTTTAATCACATTGAAAGGCCACTTCTTGAATTAAGTTAAGGTGGCGTTTATAAAGAAATAGCAGTTCTTAGCTGCTCTGCTGCATTAGGATAAAAGATTGCACAATAATGAGTTGGTTTTTAGCCTTGATCCATTTTTAAATATAGCATGAGTATTATACCCCTGTTAGCCCTCTCTGAAATCCCTAGGCATCTCCCTTGTTGCCAGAAAGGAATTACAAATTGACAATCCAAGTTACTTTATTTCATTTTCCATCTCTCTTGGAGTTTGCAAATGTTTCTCTTCTGTCCATGAACTTTTTATTTCCTCATGTTCTGATTTTTTAAAATACTTCTTTTATTGCCTGTAGAAATAGTAGATCTTAACTTTCTGCTCAGAAAAATAATTTTATGCAACTAAAGCGGAATATTATATCAAAGAACCCATATACAGACAAATCTTTGATTCCATTAATATCAGGGGTTTTGTCAGCAAATTCTGCTGTCCCTGCTTGTATGGTTGATTTCTCTCTATCTCTTAACTCTGCTTCAAATGTATGTTTGTTTGTTTAAAATGCATTCTGATTTCCCTCATTTAAAAATTAAAAAAAAGGAAACTCAGGGGTAAAGAGAATAAAGAAAACACTTGCTAACAGATGCAGAAGCAGCCTGGTCCATGGAGAATGCATAGGACAATAAATCTAAGGGTCTTCTCTGAGGTCAGCTTTTGATTTGGATTATGAGTTTGGGGAAAATGCTTCTTTATTCCCTTAATAATCTGGCTAGGAAATGACATAATGTTGCTGGCCCACATATATGAAATAAAGAGAGGATCCTGGGGTAGAAATATGTGTATATTTTGAGCTACCTTGTGGACAGTTATCTTCTTGTGTCTAACCTTTGGTAGTCCAGATTTCTAAGCACCTGTAGTTGGAAAGTGCAGTTTCTCAGGAGGGAGTCAGAGGTAGCCAGATTCCCTGAGGAATCTCATTGTGTAGCTTCAGTTAAATTTGCGGTTAATTCTATGGCAAGGATTGGGCTCAAGCTCAAAATAGTGCAGAATAACAGAACAAGTATTTAATAATTATTAGTGTTTTATAACCGAAACAAAATGGGTCAGAAACATTTTTCTGACTATGAGCTACTTAAATGTAATTTATAATTATTTTAATCTTTAAGTCATGCATTTTATTATTTTTATAAGCCAAACTCTTGGCAGAAATTGTTTCTTAGCATTCCTTTTCTCTTCCCTGAAGCTACTTGGTTACCACTCTTCCTTTATTTCTGAGATTCTCTGTGTCTGACTCTCACCCCTCAAATGCATTTGGCTTCTGAGGTCTCTCTCTGCCTCACCATTCCTGCAGGCTGGATTCTTCTTGTGCTCTCCAAGTCCTTCTTTTCTGCATTTCCTCTTTCCTTAGTAGAAGTTATCATATATCTCTTTTTTTTTACTAAATATCTAAGGAAGGAGGGAGAGAGGAGGAGAGAGGGAGGAACAGAGGGTGAGAAGAATGAAAGGAGAGGAAAAAATGGGGTGGAATAAAAGAAAACAAAGACAAGGACAGAGAATATCTGCTCTTACTGTCTTAAAACATTTTAACTTGCAGACAGAGATTTGATTGAATGATTTTTTTCACAGAGGAGTTCTTGTCACTCACAGCTCAAACCCAGCAGGGATAGTGCTGAGAACTGGTTTGCTTCGCTGGACTTAAGACAATTCCATTCAGAAAATTGGCCTTGCTTTCCAGCATGCTTTGTAGTGCTGTATTATTCAGATTTTTCCATTTTCCAAGGTGTCTCATGCTTCTGATTTACTTGGACAGGTAGCTACCTGTATGGGTTATGTATGGTATTCACTTGACAGTTGGACTTGATGATCCTTGTGGGTCCCTTCCAACTGAGAATATTCTGTGTCTGTGAAATTGTGACAAACTTTTCTGATAAAACTGTTGCACTGAAAATCCTTTGCTACACATGTGAAAGAGTAGGAGCAGACTATGATTTGCTGGTGTGTGTTCACAGCTAAAACCAAATATGACTACAGTTGTCCTTTGATTACATATGTAGATAGGTGCTAAGTACTTATTGAAATGGAAGAAAGCAATCCCTGCATTTAGGCATTGAGAGCTAATGGATTTTTTTTTTCACTTGCAGCCCTAATTAATCCTACTTTAATTCTTTATCTATATAATAGGTATTAAAATGCCACCTTGCTTTGAAGGAGTCTTATAAAATACATTAATTCCTGGTTTGGAGCTGTCTAATATTATTTCAATGAATGTCTAAAAAAAGTCTGAATAAAGTGAGCCATTTTTACTGGTGAGGTCTTCAATGGGAAACTATATATAAGACATGGACCAACACAGAGAATGATAAAGACTAAAAAAAGAATTATCAGCTGCCTTATCCTCTATGTACCATCCATCCTCCTGTACTGAATTCTTGGATTATTCAGAAATATAATTATACTGTGTATATGATGCCATGTAGAATATGTAACCTGTGGTGAAGGGTGGTTGGCCAGTGTTGAAGAATCTGCATCTGGTATTTTGTAGCTTTGTGACTTTGCAACATTCCTATAACGTGTAGTGGGGATCAGCAGCTCCTTTTCTCATTTATTAATTGCAGTAACTTTTCAAGCAGGTGCAGTGAAATCTAGAAATTATATCAAATGAAGTTACAGTCTCCCACAATCTTATCTCACTATATTAGGAGCAATTTTATTAATAGCACTGGTCTGTTTGGACCAAATAATAGAGGCAGAAGGAACAAGTGAAACTCACAAGTGTTCACCAGGACTATTAGGAGCAATTCTTCATCACAAACAAAAGTTAAATTAGAAAAAACTAGCTCAGGAAGAAAAGCATTAGTAAAAGATTGCCTTGAATTAGGACAGGGAGAGGCCCCAAAGAATCCCTAAATGTTAGTTGTTGAATGCAGTATCCTTGTATAGAAAGGGATTGATGGAAGTAGCATCAGGAAGAAGGGTGCCAGACAAGGTGAACTGACTTGCATAAAGGTCTCCTTGTGAGTGAGGAAAATGACTTACTAGAGTGTCAGATGACTGGACTCTGACAAAAGATATCCCAACACTCACACTTTGAAAATCAACTGTGTAGCAACGTTGCAGAATCGTTCCATATGGTGCTGGCAGTGAGTCGGTCTGCATACAGTTAATACTAGACTAAGAGTATATCAAGCTGTATTCTCTTTAGTTTTGAAAATGTTGTTTCAGATTTTTAAGAAAATTCAGTACATCTATGGGAAGAATAATTAGACAAAAATCAGAACAAGTTTACTTTTATGTAGAAGACTCATCAAAGCAAGTACAATTTGCTAGGCAGGAGAGAGAGTTCAAAGGGCTATATCAAGATGTGAGGACTGTGCATATGAGACCAATATGTGATTTTAAGTTTCACAGCCAGTACTGGCTTTGGCTGAACACAAGTTAGTTCAGTTTTTCTAAACAAGCTTCTTCAAATTGATGGAATTTTTTTTTTCTTATATTCAGTGGTAATAAAAGATTATGCCTGCCATTATATGTGCAAGTAATTTCTAGACTGGTGTAAAAGTGGCATCTTATGTGAGTATTTGTAACTTCTAACTACACAGGTATAGGTAGAAAACAGAACTATGGTAGTCTAATTACTGTTTTTGTGTTGTATCTGAGGTAAGCAATACAAGAACATTTGCAAAAGAGTGAAAAAGTATAAATAAATCAGAGAATGTGAAGAGAAAGGTCACAGTATTAGAACTATTTCTGAACACAATATGTGGATAGGGAATAAGTTACACAGGGAAAAGAAACAGATATGAAGGGAAAAAAGTAACTGCCTGGCTTACACAACCAGAAAGGTGATTTTGCATTTGTTTATTTATTGAATGTACTTGTTTATATTTTAGATTTCAGAATTATAAATGTTATTGTTCAGTGGCAACATACTTAAAATTTGTGGGTTATCTATTTTGAAGTCTGTAGTAATTAATATTTTATATGAGATCCTGTCAGTATCTACAAGGGAGTTTTTTATAGGTTCTGGGGACAGCTGCTGCATTATCCATGGCATAGCTAGATCATGCTACATGAATTGCTACTGTTTAGTATTAAAAATATGTTACCATGAGTCAAAAAAGAAATACTAAGAAATGATCAGTGAATCACTCCATAGTGCACTTCATACTTACCAGCAGCTTCCCTGTTGGTTTCCAAAATGGAAACTTTAATTTTTAGATAAAGTTATCAGGTTGAAAGGGATTTTTAGCAGCATGAAAATTGTCCCTGCCTATGCCAGGATGATGAACTGGATGATCTTTGAAGATCCCTTCTAACACAAATCATTCTGTGATTGTGATTCTACAGAATCATAGAATTGTTTAAGTTGGAAAAGATTCCTGAGATCATCAGGTCCAACCATTACCCTAGCAATGCCAAGTCCACTGCTAAATGATGTTCCTAAGCGCCACTCCATGTGTCTTCTAAATACCTCCAGGGATCATGACTGGACAACTTCCTTGGACAGTCTGTTCCAATGTTTAACCACCCTTTCAGTAAAGGAGTTTTCCCCTCATACACATTCTGAACCTACCCTGGTACAACTTGAGCCCATTTCCTCTTGTCCTATCCCTTGTAACTTAGGAGAAGAGATTGGCTCCCACCTGGATACCTCCTTTCAGGTGGTTGTCCAGAGTGGTAAGGTCTCCCTTGAGCCTACTCTTCTACAGACTACCCTCCCCCAGCTTCCTCAGCTGCTTCTCATAAGACTTGTGCTCCAGATTCTTCACCAGCTTCATTGTCCTTCTCTGGAATCACTCTAGCACTTCAATGTCTTTCTTGTAGTGAAGGGCCTGAGACTGAGCACAGGATTCAAGATGTGGTCTCACCAGCGCCAAGTACAGGGGGATGATTCTAAATATCCTTTCTTCCATGATCTCTACAAGTTTGGGCCTGTCATCATAACTCAGTTTTGAAGGGAGTGCTTTTATCTTGTGGGATATATCTTCCCAAAGTTAGTTTGTAAGAAAGCTAGTCCAGGGCTTCTGCCATCTCTGCAACGCATTAAAAAAAAATACTATGCAGTGCAGGCATGACTTGCTGCAATCCACAAAAGGGATGGTAAATCAGTTTCCTTTGAATATTAAAGAGCAGCTGAGTCTTATATATTCATTCAGATCTGTGGTAGATTGTATGTAGCAAAATCAAGTCTTTGGCTTGCTATATATCCATCATTTGGTCTCTAGTGTGGGTAAATGCCAGTATGCTTCACTTTAAATTAGCCCAAAGATAAGAGTGGAAAAAAGTATGTAGTAAACTATATCTTTTGCTTTTCTGGGCAATTTTGGCCACTAGAAGAAACACTGAACCAACAAGTTAGGGAGACCTTTGATCTCATGTAGTATAGTCATACTGATGATTCTTGAGAACTGCAGCCTGATTTCAGATTCCCTACAATGTTTCTGAGGAGCAGTGTCTGCTTGGTGCTGAACGTAGGCTTCACTATGCAGAGCAGTCATTCTTGAAATCACTGCATGGGGAGTGAAACACATCCTGAGGTGATACAGTAGTCCATGTGTGATGCACGGGATGACCACTGGAGTTATAATCACTCCTCCTTTATGAGAATATTGAAATGCATCTCCCAAATTGTTCCTGGAGAACAATAGCACTGTGTAGTGACATAAAGCGCATGGGTTGGCATCACAGCGATCTGCTGGTTGCCGTGGTGACGGGAGTGGGCCTGCAAAGCCAGCCTCCTGGCTGCTGAGTTGGAAGGGATAAGAAAAACACAGCCCACTTCCCATGTGAAATGAATTACAAGAACAAGCAAAGGAAGAAAAGAAAAATGTCAACCCTTAATCAAATGTTCTCTTATTTTTAGAAATGGCTTGAAGAAAATGTAGACCATCTCCGCTTACCTCTTGGGCTTCAGGGATTTGGCTAGTAATATATCTGTAAATACTGTAGAAATAAATCACAGTGGTTTGTATAAGAAAAATCCCATGTGAAAGATATTTGATCTGTGTGCAGTGGGAGATGGCAGTACCTTACTCAATCCTGCCATTCCTTGTGTGTCCCTTAGCAAACAAAATCTGTAAAAATATGTTAAAATAGTTCTCAGCATAACAACTATATTTTGCAGGCAAACTAAATACACTAATTTTCACCTAAAGAAAGTTAGCATCTTCCAGTTTTTTATTAACTTACAATTTTTCTTACCTTTTACCCTTTCTGCATCACTACATATCAAAAGCAGCATAGTGGACTGTGAAATACATTTAAATGTAACAAATCAGTGGCATGTAGAAAACATTTTCCAGTATTTCTCATTTTTGGGAGCTGCCTGATGTTTTATTATATTTAGTAATATTAAACAAAGCATCATGTTCAGTCAACCTAACAATCTGTGGATACTAGTATCTGAAAATGGTTTGGGCACCTGAAGGTTAGGCAGTGCCTTCATTTTTGCAGAGCACAGACAGCCAAGTGAGGCCTTCAGAACCACAATAAAAATACACTGAGCTGCAGCAATTGGTGAGCATCATGATGCTTGACTGTACAGTTCCTGTCTCTGGGAGCAGGATATCTACTATTGAATTAGGCAAACAAGACCCTGCCTAACGTAATAGGAAGAGAAAGGCAGTAATGAAAAGAGGTTTGCAATGGCAAGCAGAGGAAGCCAGTGAGATGTTCAAAAGCAGAAGGTATATCTGAAAGTTTTGCCTCCCTTTACAGCCTTGTATTTGACACCATTTGTAGGCTCGATTTCCTGTGCTCTTCCCTGCATCTTGACATGCAAGTTGTCCCTTTGGATAAGGACATCTGGCTCACTGTTTTCTTTCAAATTACAACAGAATTATGAATATGTAGCTCAGAAATTAGGATACTTGGTTGAAAGAAATAGAAAGTCCTGAATTTTTAGCATTTTCTCTCCTTTTATATTTGGCAGTCACTGGATGTAAACTAGACATATTTCTAGCAACAGCACAAGAAGATTGATTTAACACAACTAGCTGTTACTGGTCTAAAGGATAATATTTTCTTCTGTCTTACTGACTAACCTTCACAGCAATTTAGTTTCAGCAGGACCGATGAATGATTCCTCCTCAATCCCAGAGCGCCTTTCCCTAACAGTTGTTGCATAGCTTGCTCTTTTTAGGAAATTTAAGTATGAGAAAGACAGGTAATTCTGATCTCCTACCTTCTGCATGAATCTTCTAATAGGTCGTCTGTGTTATGAGAAAGAAAGATAAAACCATTCTTCATCCTTTCAACACATTTTAAGAAAGAGCAGCAGCCAGTTCATGCTGTGCTCCTGTGTTTCTGCCTTGGGCATGCTCTGAGACTTCATACCAGATCAATCTCTGATGGCACCTAAGAGGAGGACCTACTTTCTAGATTACCTCAAAGGGCTGACATGGTTTCCTAGCTGCTCTGTCTGCTCTGAACAGAATGCTTGAACACCAGGCAGCCCAAAGGTAAAGCCGTAAGTGTGGGCAGGGTTCAGTTGCAGGCAGGAGGTGAACAAGTGCTTGAAGATGTTAGTCCTAGCGTTAGAGTGTAAGAGTGTGAGGCCTTAAGTATTTTCTTGAGCATGTTTTCCTTGCTGCTGTTTTACAGGCCCTTTCTGGGAATAACCTGTTTTTAAGACGTGAATCCTGCCCTGAATTTTAGAGTCAGTGTCTTTGACTCTGTGTTTTATGCTCTCTGGGGTGATTTGGGTGGCTCACATTTTAAAAAACATGACTAGGTTTAATAAAAATATAGGGAAATAAATACTTCTCTAAGACATTCCAGGAGGTGAACCGAGTTTTTCCATTTCATAGAATCACAGAATTATAGAATAGTTTGGGTTGGAAGGGACCTCCCCTGTCATGGGCAGGGACATCTTCCCACTAGACCAGGTTGCCTAAGGCCCCATCCAGCCTGGCCTGAACAGTGTCAGCAATGAAGCACTGACATCTCCTCTGAGCAAGCTGTTCCTGTACCTCACCACTCTCACAGTAAAGAATTTCATTCTAATATCAAATCTAAACCTGCCCTCTACCAATTTCAAGGCTGAGCAACCTCAACTCTCTCAGCCTGCATGGTTGGTTTTCTGGGCTGAAAGCACATATTACTGGCTCATGTTGTGCTTCTTGTCACCCAACACCCCCAAGCCCTTCTCCTCAGGGCTGCCCTCAGTCCATTCTCTGCCCAAACAGTACTTGTGCTTGGGATTTCCCTGTCCTACATTCAGAGCCTTGCACTTGAGCCTTGTGGTACTTCATGAGGTTCACATGCACCCACCTCTCAAGCCTGTCAGGGTCCCTCTGGATGGCATCCCTTTCCTCCATGCTGACTGCGTTGTTGACAAACTTGCTGAGGGTACTCTCAATCCCATTGTCTGTGTTGCTGACAAAGATGTTAAACAGTGCCAATCATGGCACAAACCCTTGAGGAACACCAGTCATCACTGGTCTACACTTGGACATCAAGCCATTGCCCACAACTCCTTGAATGCAACCATCTAGCCAATTCCTTATTCACCTAGCAGTCCCTCTGTCAAGTACTGGTATCCTCAGTTTAGAGAAAAGAATGTTGTATGGGACAGCATCAAATGCCAAATTTGCACAATCCAGGCAGATGACATCAGTTGTTTTCCCTTATCCACCAGTGCTGTAACCACATTGCACAAGGCCACCAAATTTGTCAGGCATGATTTGCCCATAGGGGAGCCATGTTGGCTGTCACCAATCACAATCTTATTTTATTAGAAAGTTATTTTTGTTATTTTATTATCACCTTCTAATTTATTACAAACCCACCAGTCTCAGCTCCAAGGTTAAACAGAACTCCGTGTTACAGGCAGAGAAGGTATTCAGCATTTTTGCTATGGCTGAAAATATCATCTTTGCCCCTTCCTGCACTCTGTAGCCTTATACACGTACCAAAGAAAGGAATATCTTTCTGAGAATTTACAAGTCTGTTAATTAGCTCACAGTAATATTGATTTTTAAAGTGGGTCCTTTGAGAAATTTAGCATCTAAGCTAAATAGCATTTATAGCGAGTAATCTGAATAATGGTACAATATAGACTCTCTGGAATTTTCATTACTTAAGTGAAATTATCTTCACAATATACATTCAAGACATTAAGATGTAATTTAGGTAAGTATTAATAATTATTTTATTGCATTGTTATGACTAAATAGGTAGGAAGAGTTGGGTCAACAGCTTTAGTAATTAAGTGGGCCAAGTGCAACATCAGAAGTAATTTTTTCAATTGCCACCTTATCTGTGCAGCTAATTTGCATGTGACAATTTGTTGGTTTTAATGAATCTGTACTACAAGGAAAATGGGATTAAAATAGCAGAAATTCTTCCTATAAGGATCCTTGTCCCAGCTATTAGTATTGTTTAATTATCTCTATACTGTAATTAACTATTCCTGTTGCGTGAAAGGTCTGTGACTGTATGATCATTTGAATGTCAATATTTGAAAAGCTTTTGATGGCACTGGTTGCTTCAGGTTCATTTCTGAAACAGGTGAATGTGAACCAGAGAGAGATCTTTGAAACTTAACTCATACGGGACTCAAGTCTGTTGGGACTCCTTTTAAAACAGGCCCTATTTACATCACCTGCTATTTTTTTGCATAGATTGCAATTCATACTCTGAATTACTCTCACTCCACTCTTATCTATGAGTGAAATGGCCTTTGTTTAGTTAGCATTTCAGTATTAGTTTATTATTACTTCCTGATTAAATGTTCTTCCGGTTTTCTCTTTGGTTTTGTGAGTTTTTTAATTGCTAAGGAAGTCATAAATATGAAGACTGACGATAGACCAAGGTGAGGCTTGAGAATGAGTATCAGTAGTTTTAAAGAAAATTAATTTTGGATGAATGCTATAGAATTATTATTTTGCAATATGCATGGTCCTTTCTTCCTAACATATTTTATAATCAATCTTTTCTTTTCCCAAGACAGAATTCTCTGCTTCTGCAAGGGATGTTTCTAACATGATCTTGTTGATATCTTATGATACTGTCTGGAAAGTTCTTTCTTCAATTTTAGGCAACATTGTCAGATTTGTAGATGAAATAATTATGCAGTATCTCCAGGAATCAGATAAATGTTTCTGACCTGAAAGTACAAGTTGGGCATTTAACTCAATAATCATTTTTATAGATCTTGTTTTCATGTTAACAGTGGCAATTCTAGTGAGAGGAAACCTTTTCACTTGTACTGAAGCTTGCTGAATTCGAGTCATTTACCAGTTCTTGTTTAGAAACTAAACATGTGATACATTGCCTGAAATTTTTGCACTAATAAGAAGCAGTGCTTGTTACTGAAAGCTACATTTCTGTGGTCATTTCTTGCAAATCTCTAAGAAATGAACTCTTTTATCTTGTGGAAAAGCTGTGCTGTGTTGAAAAGTTACAAACTTTTAGGCATATGATTTAGATTATGAAAAAGAAAAGTCCTGGTTACTCAGTATGTTCTTACCACATTGTGAGATGTCTCCAATTTTTTCCCAGCAGGAGGACAGTTTAAATGTCAACTATTTCAAGGGTATACAGTTTGGAAGGATATCAGACTTAGGTGAGTGAGAAACAGCAATTCAGACTGAGAAGGCTGGTTTAAGTGAGCTACTGAGGATGTGAGTCAATTCCCTTGTCCTTATGGAGACTTCAGTTTGCCAGACATTAACTGGGAGCATCACACAGCTGGTACAACCCAGGCCAGAATATTCATAAAAAACCCACTCTGAAAGATGTTCTCCTTGATCTGCTGCTTGTCAGTAGAGTGGATCTCATGAGAGAAATGGAGATTGGCAGCTGTCTTGACCACAGTGACTATGAAACAATTCAGTTTAAAATCTCTGTTGACAGGAGAAAAAGTGTCAGCAAAACCTCAGCTCTGGACACGAGGAGAGCAGAATTCAGGCTGCTCAGGACATGAGTAAGTAAAGTCCCCTGGGAAAATGTTTTGCAGGTGCCGGGATCCATCAGCACTGGTCACTTCTCAAACATCACCTCCTAAGGGCACAGGAGCAAGCAATTCCCTAATGTCAGAAGTCAAGCAGGTGAGGCAGAAGGCTGGCTTGGCTGAGCTGGGATCTTGCCTTGGAAATAAGGAAAAAGAGGAATGTGTATGCTCAGTGGAAGCAAGGTCAAGTGACATGGGAAGAATTCAGAGATGCCGCTTGTCACTATAGGGACAAAATTCATGTGGCCAAAATTCAGCTGGAGTTGAAGCTTTCCAGAAAGGTGGGGGACAATATAAAGTTTTTTTCAAATATATTAATGGCAATAAGCAATATAGAAATATAATTGGCCCATTACAGGATGAGAACAGTCACCTCACAGAGACAAGGCAAGAGGTGTTTAATAATTTCTTTGCCTCTGTCTTCAACATGGATGATGGACCAAGGGGGTGTCAGTGCTCTGGAGGACCATAACTGTGAGAATTGTCAACTCACAGTAGACCCTGAAACTCTGTGGGATCTACTACTCCAGCTGGATCCATGGAAATCTATGGAGCTTGATGAGATACATCCAAGAATCCTCAAAGAGCTGGCTGATGTCACCACACAACCACTCTCAATGATTTTTGAGTGGTCTTGGGAATCCAGAGCAGTCCCAGCTGACTGGAAGCTGGTGAACATTGTCCCAACTTTCATGAAGGGCAAGAAGGAGGATCCTGGAAAATACAAGTCTGTCAGTCTCACTTCTGTGCCTGGTTAAGTTATGGAGGAGATTACTCTGGGAGGTATTGAAAAACATCTGAAAGACAATGCAGTCATCAGTCACAGCCAGCACAGCTTCATGAAAGGAAAGTCCTGCTTATCAAACCAGATTTCCTTCTATGACAAGGTAACCCACCTAGCAGATCAAGGCAAGCAAGTTGGTGTCATCTTTTTGGATTTTTGTAAAACTTTCAATACTGTCTCTCAAAGAATCCTTCTGGACAAACTGTCCAGCCCACACGTGAGCAATTGGCTCATGAGTTGAGAGCAGAGGGTAACAGTGAATGGGGTAACATCAGACTGGTGACCTGTCACTAGTGGAGTTCCACAGGGCTCTATGTTGGGACCTGTGCTCTTCAACGTCTTCCTAAATGACTTGGACACAGGACTGGAAGGGACACTAAGCAAGTTTGCAGATGGCACAAAACTGGGAGGAGCTGTTGACTAAGGGAGGTCCTGCAGAGAGACCTGAACATATGAGAGGACTGGGCAATCACCAGCCATATGAAGTTCAACAAGGGAAAGTCCCAGATTCTGCACTGGGGATGGGGCAACCGTGGATGAATGGACAGACTCGGGAATGATGTTCTAGAAAGCAGTGCCAATGAAAGGGACCTGGGAGTCCTGGCTGATGGCAAGTTGAGTATGAGTCAGCAGTGCCATGCCAGCCAGGAGAGCCAACTGTGTCCTGAGGGGCATCAGCCACAGCATTTCCAGCCAGTCGAGGGAGGGGATTGTCCCACTCTACTCTGCTCTGCACTGGGGCAGCCTCACCTTGAATAACGTATGCAGTTTTGGTTGCCACAATATAAGAAAGACATTAAGCTATTAGAGAGTGTCCAAAGAAGGGCAACAAAGATGGTGAAGGGCCTTGAAGAGAATTCATATGAGAAGCAGCTGAAGTCACTTCATCTGTTCAGCTTGGACAAGAGGAGACTGAGGGGAGACCTCACTGCAGTCTGCAACTTCCTGGTGAGGGGAAGAGCAGGGGCAGGCACTGATCTCTTCTCTGTGGTGACCAGTGACAGAACACAAGAGAATGGCCTGAAGCTGTGCCAGGGGAGGTTTAGGTTGGGTATTAGAAAAACGTTCTTCATCCAGTGAGTGGATGGGCACTCGAACAGGCTGCCCAGGGAACTGGTCACAGCACCAGGCCTGACAGAGTTCAAGAAGTGTTTGGACAATGCTCTCAGACACATGATGTGATGCCTGGGGATGGTCCTGTGCAGGGCCAGGAGTTGGACTCGATGGTCCTTGTGTATCCCTTCCAACTCAGCATATTCTATAATTCAGTGATGTGGTTCGTAACAGTCCTTGTTCCCATTGTTGCAAAGATACCTGCTCCTTCCCTTCCCAGTTATGCATTTGGAGTTTCAGGAGTAAGAAAGAATATATCTCTGATGCTGTTAATCTCAGTTTTTTCTCTGACTTCAATCTCCAGGCTAGTATAATGGAAGAACATTCCCATCTGCTCCTGCCCTGCTTCCACCTCTCTTACCTAAGTGACAGCAATGATGATACTCTTGGATACTCCAGCTAGGTGTATGAGCCACCATATTCTGTTATTTCCTTTCTGTGCCAGGCTGTGTTTCCTGTAGTCCTGTAAGCCAAAGTATGAGGTCTGTTGCCCCAACTCCATGGAAATCCCCAACTGTGCTCCTGCAGGGCCAGGTCTCAGGGTAATATTCGGGGCAGTACACATTGGTAGAGATATTGGCAAGGCCCTTCAAACACTCACCAGACCTAGTCTGTCACACATATACACCATGATCCTACCACTGTTATGTGTTATATGCCACCTGTACCAGCTCTTCAGAGTCCCTATTGATCTCATTATGTTGATGTTGCAGCAGATTACTACAAAGGTGGCTGGGAGGGGACAAAGGAGTATGTAAAGTTCTCCCTTCACATTGGGAGTGATGAAAGCACCAGTGCTGCCCCATCAACACTCTACTAAGAAGTCATCCTTCCTGTACCCACACCAATCCTGCTCTTTGTCAAATCAGTTTCCAGTACATCAGAAGCTCAAAATGTTACTAAGAGTTTTTGCCACCTCCAGTAGCACTTGGTCTGTCCACCTGACCTTGGTCTCCGTAGTGGCCTCACCACAAACTAATTCAACTCACTCTGGTAAGTAGTAGCTCTTACACAGCTTTAGGCACCAGATTTACTACTTTTCCTCCTCTAGCTGACACAGGTGAGCACTGAAACAGCTGTTTTAGTTGGCATTGCCAACCGATAGCCAGGAGTCCCCCAAATCTTCTGTTTCTTATATAATAGTCAGTCTTTTAGGGAGAAAGAAACTTTAAATGCAAAATCAATTTGTTCTTTCTTTTTTTTCTTTTAGTTTTTAATCCATGTACATAAAATGATGAATATGCATTTACCTCTCCAGTGAGGTATTTTCTTCCTAGAACTTTGCACTGAAAATCTGTGAGACTTCTTCAACCTTTATCAGGTTTTCAATCTATCAGGCAAGGTGAAAAACAATAGTAAGACCAAAAATCATGCAGATGGTTTGTTCCCCACAGCTCATCTCTTCCAACTTCAGTGGCTGAGTTTTCACTAAGTCTAGAGATACATCTGCCAGCTATTTTAAAGCTTCTGTGCCATTTTACTTAGGTAACAGAACCAGACATGAGAATTTTTCATGATAGGTCTGTAGCACAGAAAATATGCAAAGGAAGATTTAAAAACAGGTAAAGTAGGTACAAAAGGAGAAACAGTCATTCCTGCCACACATGTTCTTCTAATAACTCTATTTTATTTTCTTCAAGGCAAAATCTTCAAAGTTCTTTTGTTCCTGCAGGAGGTAGGATGCATATGTGCTCCGCTTTTTTTCTTTTTTTTTTAATAAAAGAATCTTGAAAGTTGATCTCTTTTGATAGTAAATGAAGTTGTCTACTAGTTTATGAAGCTTGTGTTTTCATTAGATTTTAGAGGTTCTTTGAGCATTTAATGTATTAAAGTTACACTATTTTTAATAGAGTATTTTTTTCTGTAAATCCATCATATTCCACATTAAGTTGTTTTCTAAAGATTCCATATACGTATATCTGTACTTAAATACATTTGGAATCTGGTATAAAGGACTAATCTAGGATTTTTGGCAAAGTCTCCATTGAGGTGGAGAATGCCAGAGGTGATTTTGTGTTAAACAAGCCAAATACATGCCAGTGAAATCTTTATCTCATAAAGTACCATTATGTATTTTGTTCTGAACTTATTTATAGGAACTATCTCAGAATTTGGCAGAATTTCTAGGTTTTTAAATTATGTTGTTTTTCATATGTCTCCAGTCTCCCACATACAGAGCCGTTTTTCCTTCGTTCTTGAGCCCAACTGTTCTGTGAAACTACTGCCTTCTTACTCAGGAGATCGGCTTCCTGTGTGCGCTTAGAGGGAAAAAGAGGATTTTGAGAGTTGTGCAGAACCACAAATCTGGGGGTTGGAGGGTTTGGGATACACTCTTTCCTAACTGGAATTTCAGAAGCAGGATCTTTCCAACTCATAAGACTGTTATGCGTTAATAAGAGGAATTTCAGTAGTGTAAGCTGAAGTGAACGAGATCTGAATCTGTGCTTGAACAAGCACTTGTGATATATTCTTAGGGCTTTATTTCTGAGAAGTTTTCCTTACAACTATGTTTTCCTATAGACTTAAGAATCTACAATATCACAGTATCTCTTACATTTTCATTACAGAAAAGCACAATAAGGGCAGTAGAGATTGCTTTCCCATATTTCCTGTTATAAGAACCTGTTTTGTATGTAAACATATGAAAGTTAAATTTCTGGACTAAAATTCTCTAGGTGTCTTCTAGGATAATTTCTTTTTGGTGAAAGTTGCAGCTAATGTAGCTCAACTGTTTTCAAGGATCCAATGATGTGAAAAGACAGTCTTGCATTCATATTCATTTTAATTACATTTAGGAACATAAGGTAAAAAGATAATTAGGGACTAGGATTAAGGGGAGAATGGGAGCAGATACCAGGGAGACAGGACTATTGGGGAAATACTATTTCTTTCTCTTTACAGGTATTTTTGCAAACCAAACATTAGCTTTCTAATACTACACATTTATTTGATGTTAAGCAATAGTGGCATATACTGAGTATCTAAATTTTCGTGGTTTGCTCTGGTGGAAAGATGAAAAGTTTGTTTAACTCTATGGCAAGAGACAATGAAATCAGTTTTATAGGAGGGATGAGTGTGTGCTGCTGTTGACACAATGTTGACACAGCAAAAGCTCCAAAACCTGAGCACATTGAAAGACCAGGTCATCATTGCCATAGAGTAGGATCAAGGAGGCAACATGAATTCCATGTTTTCCTGAGTTTTAAGTATTTGATTTTGTGTCTTGACATATCTTTAAAAAAACACATTAAATTATTTATAAGGAAAGACAATAGCAAAGAATTAATAAAATAATGCTTTCTTTGCTATGCAGTAACTATGTGTAAATAGACAGGATTTTTCCTGTGCCTCCTAGTTTGAGTTTTAAACATTTCAGTATTTAAAGCTGCATGCCAAGATTACTGACACCAGTAAACAGTGATGAGTAATGATTGTGTGTAAACGTCATGCAACAATGAAAGGTGAAATCTCAAAAACAGTGAAATTAAGTGAAAGCAATAGCTGTAAGCAAACCAGCTGCATTTATTAAAATGAATGGAAGTGTATAGCCTTTGTTTTGGACTGGATTTTCAGTTTCCTTAAATCTATTTATGCTAGCTATTTGCAGCAGCTGGAGAATCCAGCCCAAAATGGATGGCTTTTTTCAGGAATTCTTCCTAAAAGTTTACAGCCTCCTTTAGGTTATTTAAAAGAGAAAGGCAGAAAGGGGAAATTATATTTTGTATGAGTTTCCCAGGGAGATGAAGGGGATATTAACCCCACCTCATTAATATCACTGTTTGCACAGCCTGTGCTGTGTGCACTCTCACCGTGTGATCTGCTGGAACTGGCGTGATTGCACAGCTTCTCCCTTTAGAGCAGGTCTCTTCCTGCCCTATTCTGAATGCTGCACACAGATTCTTTCAGGGTATGTTTTGCAGACTCCTAGTCTTAAATCATACCACTGACGGTGAAATATAATTTTAAATATAAAAGCTTTGCAAGGTTTCCATGATTCCTTTAAAAAGACATCCCCTAGATTTTGCAGGCTACTCTGCGGACCAGCACAAGAGTACCCCTGTAAATTGATCCGTCTGAAAAGAGGGAAGATTTAGCAGCTGAACAGGGTGGAGTGTTGCATATCCCAGTGTGCTTTTTGAAGGAAAGCCATGCTGTTTTGGGACAGGAGATTTGATATTCAGAAAGAATTTATATCCTTTTTTAAGCCCTGACTCAGCAAAGTATTTAAGCATGTTCTGTTATGCGCCTGTTAGCTTTCCATTTTGCTGCTTCTTCAGAGCTGTACCGAGTCAGAAGCAGCAAGCCAAATGGAAGGGTAGAGATGAAGCTTTCATGGATTTGCTCATGTAAAGCCTATTTCATGATGAATTGAGTACAAATAATAAGAATTTTTGCTTCTAGCAAATTAGTGTCATAAGACTTCAACAGGGCTAAGAGATCAAGACAGGTTGTCTGTTTTTTGCAGGTTTTGTTTTCAGCTGTAAGAGTTAGAAGGTTTTTACATATACATAGATATATATAAAAGCTGGATTTTTGTCTGAAATGAAGAGGTCAGAAAAGCAACACAAGACTGCCAGCCTATCCAAACCATCCTGATTTGATCCCTAGCTGTAATTCCCCTTTTGGGTTACTGTTTTGACTTCTATGATTCCAAAAAGTCGCTGCCAGCTCATCAAGTACCTTAACCTTCAAATGCTGAACTTAGTATCTAGGTGGTGTTAGAGCTCTTGAATGTAGGAATTGTATTATCCTCTTTCTGTAGCTCTAGGTCCTCTTCTGCTAGCAATTCCTAAGAAGAGATGCTTGAATTGTGGTGACTTATTTTATGAACTTTTGTGGGCAATTATTTTTTGTATTATTTGAACAGATGGTCTTTTTCAGCTATTTGCATGTTAGGAATTATTTGACCTGCCCACAAGCAGGGAGATAAGAGCAGTGACAAGAAAGGTTAGAATTGCACTGGTACAGTTAAATTTAGGGGGATGGTAACTGTATTTTGTTGATACCACTCCCTTTCTTCATCATTTTACTAAGAAGGAACTAAATAATTTTATCCTCCTCCACTCTGCTCACCTTATTCTGTGTTAAGTATTTTTCAGTTTGGAAAAAAAAAATGAACGTCATATACAGCTGGGTGAGGTAGGAGATGAATTGAAAAACTGGAAGGTTCTGAACACATCTGTAGTCATGTCCTTGGTTCCAGTCAAATGAAAGAAGGTTCACATCTGGTATTTGGCTTTAGTGAGAGCTACAATTTCTCCTCTGGCAGTGCTGCCAGCAGTATAGTAATTGTCCATGGGTTCAAGCACCTTCCACCATATTTTGTCATTGTGAAAATGAATGCAATCATCAGTAATTTATTATTCTTGTCAGATGCTGTAAGTTAAGCAAAGTGTTCTCTCTTAAATGCAACAGAAGGGCTTGTTTCAGGCTATTGAAAGCATCTGTTATTTTTCCATTTTTATTCCACCTTTTTTTCTGATTTTTAGGGAAGCAACGTGATGGAGGACCAGGATCTCCTGGAAATAGGAATCCTTAACTCTGGGCACAGACAGAGAATACTCCAAGCAATCCAACTTCTCCCAAAGGTATAGTTTTGGTTATTATCCAAGCAAGGGAACTAACTGAACATTATTTAAAACACTTTTTTGAATGGAGAGAAACATTACTCTCTGCTGGTTTTGTAGACATGGTTTTTGCATATGCAAACATGGCATAAAATAATGTCATTGCATTGGACTCCCTTTGCATAGTTATAGTTGACAAAGCAAAGGAAAGTAAAATGTGTAATTTGAAGTGATACTGTTTCAAGTTTATTTTAATTATTTTTGGTTTTGAAGCCTGTTTATAGACTGTCATTACATATGTGTAAATAGAGCTGTCTATGAATCCCAGATTGTTTGTCTTTACACAGAAGTTGCCCTGGAAATATTTTGCCCCTTATATAAGTATTCCTAAAAGCACTGGATGCAAAAGTGTTTTCCTAACACCTGCCTTTCATGTGAAATTCAGTTACTTCTTTCAGGTTTCATATTTGATTTGTTGCAATGTATATGAATTTTCTTTCTTAGCTATGGACAGAATAACTTTCAATCACTTTTCCCAATAATTTTTGTTGCTAGCCAATTTAAACCATAGATGTTAAAATCAGCAATTGAAAGGGATTTCTGTTGTATTCTAAATATCAGAGTATATCAGTGGAGGCATCTACTACGATTACAAACAAGAGAGAAAGTGGACCTAGCATGAAAATTTACCATTTTAACTTGGAAATCTGAACAGGGAGAATGAATAAGGAGTAGGAGACACTAGTAAAGCTCAGAAGGCTGCCACGTGTGATGCCAATTCTACGTGCAAAGTACTAGGGCAGGAATAAAAACAACTGTAAAGTGCATTGAGTGATCTCATAGCAGCATGTGTAAAATAATTGAGATAAATAGAGATTAGTCCACTTGCAGTTTCATGAGACTGGAGAATGAGAAGAGTTATCGAAGGACTTTTGAGTCTAGAGCATGAATATGACATTGCTGGAAGAGGCTTTTTGTTGCATCAAAGCTTGCTGGAGGGATGACTTGTAAAAGAGAATGAGGGTTTCTTTTGTGTGGTAAACCCAGAAGTTGTGAAGCAATTTCTGTATCTGTATGTGCTATTTAATCTTTATATAATGTGAGTCTATGCACTGAAACACCAAGGATCATTAAAGGTAATTTCCACATACCATATTAGGCAAATAATATAAAGGGTACCAACAGTAGAGTATATAAAAGTAGCATATGATGAATTACAATAGACATTAAAGGTTTAACTATGAATTTATGAATCTTCCAGCAATGCTATCATTCAAAAATTTTTGTAATCTTAATCCCAGTTTGTAGCCAATATATTTGTTCTGGTTTTCATACTTCTTAGAGAGATCAACTTTCATGTATTTTTCTTTATATTTTTCAAAATTAATGAGTAGATTATTAATATATAGTTATCTTAGTGCTATCTGCACTCAGAGGCTGATGTTTATGAAAATATTGTTAATATTGTCTACTTTTGGAGGGTTTATGAATGCTGAGACCAGATTCTGTTATAAACTACAACTGAGGTTTTAAAAATTTTCTTCTCGTGAGAAAGGACAGAATCAAGATCTAGAGGTACTCTTGAATCCAGTAGGGAACAAGATGGTTATGCAGTTACTTGAAAGAATTCTGGATAGTTGGAAACATGGACTTAATAATGGTGAGGTAGTTTTCAGCATCTCCCTGTTGAGCTAAAAACCCCAGTCCTTAAGTTGGTTTTAACATGTCTTTGATGCAAGGCTGTTACACCAAAACAAAGGCAGTCAGAAACTGAAGCTGTGCATGACAGTTCTTCACTTAAATGACTCAGCAACACAAGAGAGTTTACATAGTAAAAGTACATAATTTCTTATACAAAAGTGAGTTCTTTTGAAGGCACAACTGTCAGAACAGTTATGGAACCCAAAAATTTGGATCATGGGAAGTTTTATCTTATGTAAATCACCCTTGCTTTATTCACAACAGCTTGCTAAAGACATAAAACACATCCTGCAATGAACCATGAAACATTTCTCTTTATCTATTTTTGTGTTGATAAGTTCAGCTCTGTCATCATGCATTCAAAATAGTGCCTACCATAATATTTTTAGACCTCAAACCATAATTGGAGTCCCACTAATTGGAATCTCCTTAGATAAAAATCCTTTCTGTTTGTTTGTTTTGAACATATACCTCTTTTCTGTTCCTAATTTAATTTAAAACTTGATGAATCCTTTAGTTTTACTACTTACTAACTATGCTGATGAAATTATTTCTAGTTTTATTATTAATGTTTCCTGTCTTGAGATACTTTTTAGCTCAGATTTTGAGGTGGAAATTAAGTCCTTTAAAAAACATCTATGGAACAACACTTCCTTAAAGCCATATATGCAGGCAGCATTGAATAAACTTAGAGATAAAAATCAAGCAGCAAATCTATTGTCAAGGTTTTAATACACCTTTTTTATAGCTCTTTTTGTTGGTCTGATCAATATTCAGCACTGCAGCCTGAAAATGCAACAGGCATTTAGTAGCTGAAAAGAAAGGCTGTATTTTTTTACTCATAATTGCTGCCTTCCTAAAGAGTAATGAATTTCCATGTGTCAAACACCAGTATTGGGATAAGCAACCATGATCCAGAGCTTGAAGTAATTTTAAATAGGGAAAAAACACCCCCATATTTGTCTGAATATAGATTTATTAATCATTGTATTTTCTTATGCACTGTTTAACTGGTATAAAATGGTATTTTTAACTGGATTTCTCAAAATATTTCCCCATGATGACTCTATATTTGGGGAGAACATTTCATGAGAGGGTAATACAGTATGTTCACCAACAGGCAGGTATAGTTGAAGTCTTTCAGTTAGAATTCTTCCTTTCAAAACACCCTTAATTTTTCTTGAATTAGAGCTTGTAGCCCAAATTTCCATTTTGTAACAATGTAATTTAAGTGATTCAAGTTTCACATTGATATTAACTAGAGCACTTTATGGTTAATTATTATTAGATAAGGTTAAGACAGTCCAGTAGAAATCTAATTTGTAAAGTTAATTCTTGAAATGGAAATATGTTATACATTACATCAGTTTTAGAGAAGATTTCATAGCAGAGTTAAATATGGCGTTTAAGACTTTTTATGTGAAAAAAATGAAATCGATAAATGTTTGGAGAAGGGTTTCGTATGCTTTATTAAAAAGAAGTTCAGACATTATGAGGTGGACACAATGTATATAAAAGGTACTGAATTTGCAAATACTGTACAAAAAAAGTAATACTGAGAAAAGAATCGTATGCAGTGTATACTTAATTGACTAAAAAAAAATAGCAGTCATGACATAAAGTTTTAGTCACACTCAAGTTACATAGGAAACCTAAGGAGCATCGTCAAGTTATTTCAGTATCCCAAACATATATGCAAGTGACTTCTCAGTGGGTTTCTCAAAAACTATTTTTTTTAAAAAAAAATTATCCTAGCTGATCTCAGAACTTTTCAAAGAAAAAGGATTGGGTTTGTGTGGGATGTTCGGTGTATGGCTCCTTTTCCCAGCACATAATGGGAACACATTCTCTCATTTGACAGATGGAAGAAAGATGTTAGCTGAGAGCAGCTTTCTTCTGGCTTCAGAGCTATTCTTAAAGCAGCTTGTTCCTTCCTGCAGAGAGGTCTCAGCACAAAGCAAGTTTGGGAATAGCAGTGGTGTGCAGGCAGCCAGCCTCTTTCTTGGGTACTTTGCAGAACTAGACAAGTAGGATTTGATCAGGCTATGAGTACATGCTGTCTGTGAGTGGTGTTATAAGAGTGGTAAAGCTGTGCTTCCAAAAATGCTGGACTTATTACTCATATGTAACACTCTTTTGTGCAAGCACAGTAAGTCTGGCATTTAGGAAAACAGAACTACTGTGCATATGCTCATTAACTATGCTGTGTATGTAACAGACAAAAACTGCATCGTATGTTTGCTGTTGCTGTATTGCTATTGGCTTGAACACCCCAAAGCTGAGCAAGCTGATTTCAATCCTTGTGTTTAGCTATCTCCCATTTAGCACTTCCATTCTTGAAGACATTTTCCAAACTAGGAGGTGCTGCAAAATGATATCATAATGTTTCTGATCCCTTCTGACTGTGACTCCTTGCTTCTGGTCTGCTGGAAGTGAAGATGAAAAACAGGGTTCGAAGGAAGTGCTTTTTACCCTACTGTTTTCCCTCCTTCTTATGCCCCTGGGAATTACTTTCCTGGTTTGAAAGGAGGCCACACACGTGCTCATTACACTACTTGCAAGACCTTTAACCATAAGGACAGAAAAAAACCTGTTATCCAGCATAGCACATGAATTTTTCAACTCTGAAATACAAATGTGTAGTCTACACTATTTAAATAATGCAGCAAAATAGGAGGGGATCAGTAAAACAAAGCAGATGCATGGATGGTCTAGTTCAAGGTGTTTACTTCAGATTAGCTTTATATTGGTCCCATAGACCAAATATCCCCTGTAGACATGTGCTTCAAAACTGTTTGATGAAAGCAGTATCACAAACATTTTCCTTCTTAACTGAGTCTGTCAGTGAGCCACTCTAGACATGACATGCTGTCATTTATCTGCATCAGGTAGATAACAGTAGCATGCTGCTGCTCCTGCCACCATTGCCCATACATATGTTTTACTTGTCTTCCTGCTTCTTTTATATTTTCTTATTTGTGCTTGACTCCACAATGTTAACTGGCTGCACTGAGAATAGCCAGCAGGCAAGGAAATACGTTATTTGAGAGAAGGACTATTCCCTTTTCTTGGTAACCATACTAGGATAACAACCTGAAGGAGCTGACTTAAACTTTTTTGTGAGATCAAAGGCCACAGGTTCCACTTAGTCCCTAAATTCCAGATCTAGATCTTCTTAACATAACAACAAATGCAATGGCTGTGTCCTGAACTGTTGCATACATTATCCTCAGCAACACTGAATGAGAACTGTTTTTCCCTTCTCACACACATTGTATATGATGAAGAACTAGGAACTTCAATGTTCTGGATGTGCAACTGTTTACACTTCTTCAGGGGAAAAAGAAAACAAAAACATGTGTCCATCTAGTTTCCTTTAAGTTTGGAAGACAGATTCCAACTACAAAAACCAGAGAAAGGGTGCCTATTACAATTCTGACAATCTTAGGCAGGAAACTCTGAACTCAGTCTGAATCTACCACTGGGGCAAGATCCTGAGTCAGGTAGAGCTGTGAGGTGAATGTGCCTGTACTGTCTTTGTCTAGCAAGCTCCACAAGAAGACAGAAGGCTTTTGATTAGTGGAAAGAAAAGTCAAACATTAATAGAACACAAGCTTGAATAGGTAAGTTTTAAAATATGTGACAGGGTAGACAGAATAGAAAACTGAAAGGTTTATATACAGTTCTTTCTCACCCACTGTGTCTTTGCAGGCAGATCCCTGTTTTCACTCACTGCCTTCTTCAACAGCAGCAAATGCAAAGTCTTCTCAGTTCCTCAGGGATTTGTGCCCATCCCCTGGGAAAACTGCCCCTCTGCCCCTGACTGCAGGCTCAATTTCTGCCCAGGCACTGCATGCACCAGCTCCACATGGTGCCCCTATGCCAGCCAGACCCTCTTGTCTACAGAAGTGTCACTCTGCACCTTTTCTTTTAATGCTCTAGAGGAGGAATGATCTCCTCTTCCAACAGCATGACTCCAACTGATCACTTTTGTAAAGGACATGATATGTAACAGACAACTCACAAAGACAGTGGGAAAAAAGAACTTGTACATCCCCCACTGCAATCATCCAAAATTACTTAGCTTGGTAGTTGATAGTTCCAAAAAACGCTGCTTAAATCTTTTGGATGGGCCAACAGTGTAAAAGAAAGCATTATGTGCTTGCTAAAATGGTCTTTCTTCCAAGCCAACACAAGCATAAATTCACTGTAATCATAGCCGTCATTTAAAAAGCTGTGCAAGTCAAGTAATCTCATCCTTCTTTTATGGTGGATAAAAAGCTTGATTTTAATACACACAGTTTTAAGACCCACCAGATAGTAATACTACCTGTGGAGAACATAGTATAAATTCCCCATCTGTCTAAGAAGATCAGAGAAACCTGGAAATAGTCCATGTTATTTAATTCACCTTGATGCTTCTGGTGCATGTGTGGTTCCTTTGAAGCTCTATTTGTGTTTATTTGGCTACCTTGTAGAGGCAAAACCTCAAGTACCTTTTGTCCTAATATAAGATACTGTATTGATACAGCAGTGATGCACCTTTAAAGAGGTTGTTGTACAGATGGTCTCTTGTGAAGGATTTCTGAACCCATTAGGATACTACTTGACATTACTATTTTATTAGGAGAAACAGCTCTATCTGGCTTCTGCCTTCTATTAATTTCAAAGGAAGTGATTCTAGTGATAGATCAATAGGACCTAGGAGAGAAATCTTGTGTGGTATGTGTCTTCTTCCATGGTTTTTTTTAATCATATTTTCTTGAACATTTCTTTTTCTCTAAATCCTACGGGCTTCAATTCCTAGCCTTTTCCACAGTCAGCATGCAAAAATCTTCTTCAGTGAGAGAGCTAATGCTGGTATTGTTCTCTAAACAATCAAATGAATTAGTAGCAATGCCTGTGGAAGAACAGTACTGCCCCTATTTTGAGCAGTTAATATTTGAAACACTTTCATTGCATGAAGCTCAGAGATTTTAGACTGATCTGAGTCAAATAGTATGCACATTGCTTAGATGTTTAACACCACTGGTGCATGTGTTGTAGCTGGTGCAAAATGATTGAAATATTATGCATGGGAATACACTCAGTAGATGGGAAGGAGTATTTCTTTCAGAAAAAAAATCACAGCAAATAGCATCAACAAGGAAGCCTACAGGGTGTAAGTGATCTGAGAGGAGTCTAAGATAATCACAGAGTCACACAATATAGTGCAGTATAAAAAAATGCAGTCTAACAGCCATGACCTGTTAATGAAGACTGGGGTAAGATACAACTAAACTGCAACTCTGATAAAGTAAAGCGGCAGCACTTCCAGATGGATATTTCAAAGTGTTTTTATTTAAAAACTCAGTAACATTTTATATGAAAAGCAGATGCTATTAATGATACATCAGGATAACCAATATATCTGTCAAGAAGTATTTAAAAGGGAAACATTCAGCCAGCTATGAATGACAGTTAATAAGCAGGTTGATGTTAAGAGACAGAAGAAAACTTTCCATACAAGAGGGCTGACACTGAAAGTGTATTAATTTTTGTATACTAGACACATTTTAGAAAGTCTGTTTTAGATAACAGAGTGCTCTTAGTTCATGAAAAAAACAAAATACCACTTTTGTACTGAAATTAATAGCAAATATTCTAGTTCTGAGATTAATGTGCTGTGACAGGAAAAACTATCATGCCAGGGAAGGTGGGCAGGGAGCATTGGGACAAGGTAGGACAGGGATGGCATCAGTGACTGTGAGCAGGACATCCACAGGGATGAGGATGGAACAAGATCAGTCCGGAGCGAGAGTCAGTGGTTGACGACCAGCAAGGTGCATTGGTCAGACACAGACATACCTGCAATACCCACAGCATAGCTCAGGTAAGTGTCAGGACATGGACCTGAGCTCACATGCAGCTCCTGCAGAAGCTGGAGTTGTGCTGACCATACTTCTCACTGCTCTTCCTCACACTGACCCAAGGCTACACAGCTGCATATCCACAGAATAGCCTTGAACGTGAGCAACCAAATCTCTGGCACAGGAAAAGGGAAAATACTTGTAGAGGCTTCTGCTGCCCACCAACAAGCCAGTGTATTTTCATGTAGGCTATTGAGTGACCAAATCCAAACAGTTAAATTGTCATAACCATTTCACTTGTTCTCAGCCTCTTGCTCATTGGAAAGAATTTGCACAATATGCCCCGTCTGTATACGTTGAAAATTGTTACGATGGTGCTTCACTTTTCTTTGTTAGAGAAAGGAAACAAAAATTCTTTATATTTTCCAAAACTCATGTGTTCCTCTTGGGTCCTGTATGTCTTCATGTCTTCTCTATACAAGATTTTTCTTCTTCCATTTATCAGGTTCTTGCTTTTCAAGTGTCACCTGTTTAAGCATACCTTGTTTAAAATCAGCTCTTGAAATAAGCTTCCTAGGAGTCAGAGCTCTCAAGATCTTCCAATGTTTTAGCAGTCTGCTGGACAGACTACTATCAATCTAATATTTTAAGTCTGCATAACAATGAAAGAAGAATTTGCCATGCTTTTGACATAGAATAATTTCATTCTAAATTATTATGAAAGAAATTCCAAAATGTCAAGTTCCACAACAAAACTGAGCTCTTACTTTCCAATATGACTCCTTTGTTACAGCAGTGACCTGAAAGGCTATAATTCCTGTTCTTAATTATGTGGTTTCTCATCTTTCTTTTACCATTTAAGATAATGGTTTCACTACATCATTTAAATATTGCCATTAATATTTTATACGCAACATCTGCAGCAAAATAGTAAACTGTCATATTCATGAGGCAGTGTGCCTGCATCACTGCTCTCCAATACTGCAGGAAACTAAGATCAAGACTATGACATGCTGCCTTTCTGCATTTGAATGGACAGGTTGGTGAACACTACTGTGGCTTTCAAATGCAGACTTCATATTTTTTTCCTCTGCTTTGAATTCAAATTGTATTTCAGATAAACTGTGAGAAATAAATTGGTTCAGGCAAGATATTAAGATCAGAATTCTCCCCGTTTTAAATTACTTTGTCACTCACTTCAAACTTAAGCTCAAAGCATTAGTTTTCTGTCACACTTCCCTTGTTTCTCGTAAAGTAGGAATGTATATAAGCAGACAGAAATGGGAGACTGGCTTTCACTATCCACAGTGTCAACTTTGCACCATGAGGAGATCCTGTGCAAAACACAAGGTTTCTAAACCTCTAGCACTCTTAACAATTCAGCAGTTCAGTGTATTATGAAGTTAGCAATAGTTACACTTCTACAGAAGGATGATATGAATATAAAAGTGTTGAAAATTCAGGCTATTGCTCATTTTTTTCTACTTCATTCCACTGCTATTTCTGCCACTATTGTAGATTACTTTAAAATGCATTAAAACAATATGGCATAACAGACTGCACAGGTAGAGACTTTATACATTTTTATCTTTAATGCCTAGCTTGAAAGTCCTCACATCACAGAGGGGCAATTGTGAAAGCAAAATTACAGCTTTTTACTGCTTAGTAACTTGACAAAAATCAGGAAAATAAGATGCCAGTGATAATTCCTAGCTTTATATGTAAACAAGATTTATGAGATTAGGTGGCTGTGCTGCTATATAAATGCATGTGGTGCACTTCTGTGTACATCATTCTGTCAATTCCATTCCAATAATATCTGATTCAATTGTACAATCTCAAGCAACTTAACAGACAGTAAGCAATCTAAAATATGTTAAATTCCCAGGAGTTCCACAAAAAAATGTGAGCAGGTAGAGGAAAGAGGCTTTTTTTAAACCTTCCCTGGGGGCGGAAAAATACAGTGCAGCTTCAATCATTATGAAATAACAAATAGCCTGATAGAAGAGATAAATTAGGAATAATATAACCAAGACAATATGTTTCATTTGCAGTAATACCAAAAGAACCATTTCTCAGTCTAATTGCTTTCCCTTCTGTGAAATTTTAGTGCAAATCTGTTATTTTTGTGCAGTCAGGATATTAATAATGTCTCTGTCACCCTTTTGCATTCCACCACTTATGGATTGTCTGTTGTCTAGTAGAATTGAACTCCAGCTATAGTCCTAGTATAGTCTTGTGTAAAAGGCAAGCAACTGTAAGAAAAGGAACCATTGAAAACTAAGTTTTATTACTACTTTTGCTCACAAAATGGTTTCATTCATTGTACTAATCCCTAAAAGAATGTTGACCAGAGAATAAGATAACTGAACCAAAGAAAATAATACATGTAACTCCTGTTCTGAAAGATGTTTAGTGAGAATAATCAGTAATGTTTGGTCATTCTTTTTTTCAGATGAAGCAGATTGGTCATGATGGCTACAACCCCACCTCTGTAGCTGAATGGCTGGATTCCATTGAACTGGGTGACTATACCAAATCCTTTCTAATTAATGGTTATACATCGATGGACCTTGTGAAAAAAATCTGGGAGATTGAATTAATTAATGTAAGTTGATCAATTTATACCAGTAGTTCCTCCTAAATACATTATGTAATATTTGTCCTTATATATCAAGGAGAAAGCAGAAAAGCATTTTGCACTACAAATACTATCATCAAGTACTGTTAGTGACTACAGATTTTATGCCTGTACCTGGGTTGACTGGACCCTTTGCTTTCATTTACTTTGCCATTGTCTTTAGCGTGGTATTTAAGCACCGTGATTGTGTTTGCCTTCACGATGCTGAACAACATTTAAAAATGTATTTTGGGAGTTTATAGCTACAAACCATAAGTCTTTGCTTTTAAAGTGCCTAGAAACAGTAATTCTTGTAGATAGTTCACTTTTTCTACATGCTCTGGCCACATTAAACATAAAACAAGGAAATATTAAGTATAGTTAATAAGTTATGCTGAAAGAACACAATATTTTCTTAAATTATCACTTTTGCTTGAGACTTTATTTACTGAGTCAATTAAATTCAATTCCTACATATGGGCAACCATAAAGTTTAATGTGGACTGTACTGCAGGGTAATTTGGAATGAGATTAAGTTTGTACTGTTACAGTGAAGACATTGACTGTACAGCTTTGCTAGTGGAATTTTCATGTAAGTTATGTGTCTGAAACTGAGTTGTTTCCTTTATAAGATAAATTATTGTAGCTTTGGATCTGCTGTGACGTTTGAAATCAACTGTACTGTCGGTTTATCTTGACTTTAGGGCAACCTCTACATGGAGAAAAGCCCAATATCATATTTTTATTGACTCTTCACAGACAAAAACCTCTGTACTTCCTTCCAGTATAGGAGATACTACATCTCTATCTCTGATTAGTGCCAGAGTCCTAGACAGGCAAAGGGCTATCAGTAACTACAGGCAATCAAACATAACAGCAGCTGAGGTAGTTTTATACCAGGGAACAGGTCCCACTCTGCCCCAGGCTGGAGAAATGAAGAACATAACTATGGTGTAAAGCCATGTTTCAACACAGTAATTGGTGAATGAAGCACAAGCAGGCATAGTTTGAGACCAGCATTTAAAGAAAAGAAAGAAAATATAAATGGAGTTATTTCATATTACTTGAAAGACAAAACCTTTGAGTGTTAGAATTTCTTTTCTTGCTGTCACACTACAGTTAATGTTAATTAGCACAAAAATGTAGAGTAAGGACCAAACTCTGCCTTATGTGTTATGTCTGTGGCATTCAGTGTATGTTGTAGGTGTGAACTGAAGTCAGGATATGATTGATGCTGTTATGGGTGTCTGCTGCTAAGCTATTTTTAACTGTGATTCTTTTTTCTGTAAGTAGCTGGAATTTTAATAAGAACTGGGGACCCTTTCCCTGAGAAGCTACAGATTAACAACCAGCACTGAGTTCAAAAAAAAAGTGGAAGACTCTGCTAGTATTATGTTCTGTAACTTAAATTTGCATCCCAAACATTTTGCCATAATCAATTCGAAAACAAATTACCCTTTAGCTCCCCCAAGTGGATCATTAAAACTTCATTAAAGGTTTGTGGTTTGATTCCAAACTTGCTTAAACTGATGAAAAGGGGAGTACCTGCACTGAAGTTAACAGGAACACACTTCTGTAAAATTAATATAAACCAGACCACTATATATCCCTCTAATTTTAAAGTTTAATACTATGTTCCAAGGTCTCTACTTCTTAGAAAACCCCCTTTTGCCATGAGTTGCCAGAAGAAGCTGTTTAATAGTTGTATAAGTACTTGTATAGATATAGAAATCTATAGAGATAAATATTTTTCCCAGCCGAAATGTTTGGATTATGGTTTTCAAGAGCACAGTAAATCACAGAATAGGTTGGGTTGAAAGGGACCCCTAAGGATTATCGAGTTCAACTCTTAGCCCTGCACAGGATCATCCCAAAAAGTAACTCCTACCAGTTCTACATTCTAAGCATTTCTATTTTAGTCCAACCAGTATATATTTGATTCCTCTCAATCAGCAGGAGCTAAGTGTAACGATATTATGTTCACTGAGAAAATCTGTAGCTTAGAAAACTATTTACTGTTACTTTTCTCTTTCAATTGAGGGGAATCTTTCAGAAATGGACAAGAAATTGTTTTGAAGTGTTGTGCAGTCTGACAGAACAAGATACTTAGCTGTGACCAGCAGGCCTGCTGTCTGAAATCAATTTCAAAGGTCTCACTTCTCATTCAGGTGATGGCAAAGAAAAGCTTATTACAGAAAGATTTTCATAAAAGAATGCATAAAGGTCAAAGCCTCTAGGTCTGGAACAGCACTCTTCACTTGAGTAGGTCAAAATCCAGGCACTTGACAAATAAAAGAAAAAACAGACTCAGTATCCTGAAAACAATTCAAGGTACTCTTGGTTTGGTGGCTCTTGGTGCTTAAGTTGTAGATGGAACAAAAAGTTTAATTTAAACTTACGATAAATATGCAACAAAAATATATCAAGTGCTACAGAAATGGTACCCTCTTCTTTTTAGCTATAATTTTAAACAGTTTCAGCTGCTGAATTTGGCATAAAAGCCATACTTGATTTGGCACAAGGAATCCCTTTGTTCATATTTCATACTTCTTTCCATTTAGCCATTGGGAAATAATCCATGGGTGTGGACAGTGAGGGGATATTGTCTCTACCTTCAAATCTGTTTCTACCCCTTACTACAAGAAAGACACTGAGGGGCTGAAGCATATCCAGAGAAGGGCAATGGAGCTGGTGAAGGGTCTGGAGCACAAGTCCTGCGAAGAGTGGCTGAGGGAGCTGGGATTGTTTAGCCTGAAGAAAAGGAGGCTTATCATTCTCTATGTTTACCTGAAAGGAGGTTATAGCCAGGTGAGAGTCAGTCTTATCTCCCTTATCTTACAAACACTAGGATAAAAGAAAATGGCCTCAATGTTCAGACTGGATATTAGGAAAATTTCTTCACCAAAAGGATTGTCAAGCATTGGAACAGGCTGCCCAGGGAAGTGTTTGAATCACCATACCTGGAGATATTTCAAAGACATGTAGATGTGGCACTTAGGGATGTGGTTTAGTGGAACTTGTCAGCATTAGGTTTATGGTTGAACTCAATGAACTTAAAGGTCTTTTCCAACTTAAATGATTCTATAATTAAAATTATCCTTTATGAGTTATCCCTTACTCCCACAGCACACAGCATTGATAAGAACTTTGAATCTTCTTGTCTTCCTGAAAACAACAGTTATTACTCTATTTCCAAGATCGTTTTATCCTTCTTGTAAGTTACAACCCAGGCAGGCACACTTAAAAACATTCAAAGAGAACACAAGCATATGAGAGAGAGAGAAGGTCTGAACATTGGTGGTGAAGTCCATCTTCCTTTGGCTTTTCTGGTTCTCCAGGTAGCTCATAGGCATTAAGAAAAAAGATTTAATATGCAGTTTCTTGAAAGTTATTGCAAATTATTCTAGCAAGGTAATGTCTGATCTGACTTATGTTCTAGTTTCTTTCAGACTTTTATTGAGATAGATACATATATATACACTATATATATTTATATATATGTGTGTATATATATATAATGTGTGTGTGTGTGTGTTGCTTCAAATGCAATCAAGCAGCAATTTCTAAAAGCACTTGAATCAGAACAGTAGTTTTAAAAGTTACGTATTTGTGTTTCTTGTGAGCTTGCAGCAGCATTCTCAGTCGTTTTGTAACAAGTCAGACTTTGAAATTTAGATTTTTTTTCACTAATTATTTTTTTGTGTAGATAATTTAGAATTTTCCCAGATCCATTTCCTTCTGGGGTGTGCTTTCTGGGAAGCATTGTTCTAGTTTTCTTATCCTGGGACTGCAAGTATTCAGAATGCCTTCTCCCAGTATCAGCTTTCCCAACACTTCTGCTTTTGTCTCCCAGGTTTCTTGGCTCATTAGAGAGAATCAAATTCTGTATCCAGATTCAGATATCATTTATTCAATGCTGTAGCTATGAGGAACTTCTTTGAAATATATATTATCTGCTGAAAAAACTCAACTATTTTCTGTAATCCCCTAACCCATCTAAAGTGTGCACCTGTGCTTTATTGTATAAATGCCCTTCTACGTGACTAATCATATTATTCTTGTCTGTTATTCTGGATTACTTACATAACCTTCCCCCTCGGGGACTCACTCTCTTCAGGGAACTTTTACCATAGAGATTATTCAGACAAGATATAAACAGCTTAAAAGCACAAAGCGAGTTATTTATCGTCTAACACACAATACATTGTGGGACTAATGAGCTAGGTATTAAATCAACCCCCACTGAATGAGTCACTCAGTCTAATGGGCAAGTAGTCATCACTCAGGTAGGGGAGGGCTGGCCCCTGGGGCTCACTGGAAAGGCTGAGCTGTGATGTTGCTGAGTTGCTGTATTCTGATTTCCATTATTTTCATTGGGATTTTATACCTCTTGATGTGAGTGTTTTTATCTGTGAATCCTTGAGGTGCCAGTTTTCCCTGTCTTAACCATCTTACTTAGGTCTGCAACTTTACCTTTCTTATCTCGAATGCTTCCAGGCTGTGCACTCTCTCACAACTCCCTCTCACGCCCTAGCAATTTTCTCAGAAGGAAACTGAGAATGGTGGCACAGCTGTGCTGTACTGAAAGTAGGTCTGGAATCACAGACAGCTGAACTCCCGGGAGGAGGGTTACATGGAAGTGACCTGGTTTACATTTCTTCTCAATTAGTTCATCCTGTACCGGGAGCTTCTTTTATCATACATACTTCTGTCATATGGGTGATTCCGTCTTTGTCTTCTGTAAAATTAATCTTTACCAAATGGTTCAGTTACTGTCCAGATTTTGAGCTTCTGGGGAAGTGTTCTTGATACTGTCTCCCAAATTACATTCCTGGTTTCCCTTAGGGTATGATGGTTGCTGTTCAGGATCAGAGCAAAGAGAAATCAGAGCAGAGAAATTATCTACCAATGGCTACCTTCCATGAGTTTATAGTTAAATACTTTGGAACCTCCACAACATCGCTGACAAATTCCACAATTTAATTTAATTTAATCTAATTTAATTATATAGTTTATGAAAAAGTGATTCTTTCATTTTATTTAAAGCTGCTGCATGATTATTGCAGCACAGCCCACTAGGTTTTGCACTGCAGGAAGGAAAGAGCCTAATAATGGCCATAGTGAAGCAGATCAGTGAATCTACCTAACCCACCACAGTGTCTATAAAAATAATCCATAAACAGATGACCAGGGAAGGCTACATGGATAGGACAAGCATATTATCTGCATAGCATTCTTTTAATAATAATTTTCATCTCAGAGACTTTTGGAATTGGGCCTGTTCTTCCCAACTGGGAAGACTTGACTTTTTGCCTTGAGTGAGTTCTTATCATCATCAAGTTTTGTGATCTTACTGCTAGTCTGCTTTCCTATGGAATGTATAAATACCTTGAGCTGCAGAGGTGCATTTGCAGATCTCTTCAGGAATTCACTAGGAATCTTCTTCTGCTTTGAAAACTGCATTTTCTCCTGCAGTTTCCTGGTTTAACCAGCTATTTCTCCACGATAGAACCTCTTCCTGTGGCTTAATGCCATAACTGCTGCATTGTGGTTTGTTTTTTTTTTTTTAAACCTTTTTAAGAGTGGCTTCATCAAAATACTTTAGAAATACAGGCAAACAAGCTGATCAAGCAGATCATTAACCTTCTCTACATAATTTTGACTATCTCAAAGAACACCAATAGGCTCTTGAGTTACAAGGCATCCTTACAAGCAGTCACTTTAACTATTCCTGGTTGTGTTTATCCACATGTCTATTACTAATATGCATTTTCACATTCCTACTATTTAGCCTGGGACAGATGTATAGGCCAGTATTTCCATGAATCTTCCATGAAACTATTTTCAATGATTGGCATCAATTTTGTCACTCTCCTGTCCTCAGATAACAAGTTTTTAAGGGAAAAGTTACACATCATTGCTTGCAGTTCAACAAATTCATCCTTTAATTCCTTCTCTATGTATCTTTTCTGTGCTGTGGTTCATTTTACACCCTTCTATCATTTCTCCTTTCAGCCATCTCATTTGCAAACTGAAGACTCTTTCTTCATTTAGCAATTTCATACTTCCAGAAATCCTTGCTCTGTATCTTTCTGGTCCTTCTCTTTACAGCTCCAATACAGTCACAGAGTGCCAGTGATATATGTCTGCTTTCAAAGTCAGAATTTCTTTATACGTATCTAGCTTGAGCCTATAGGTCTAAGTGGTAGAAACCATTGTGTCCAGTTTAGCTTCCAGACCTCTCATGAGGCCTTAGCTGACTAATACACCTACAATGTCGACACAACTTATGTTCTCTGCTTAAAGAACTTATATGGACTACATACTGCATTCAAATTCCTTGATCAGGTTAGTGTCTCAGCAGCCTTCCCATCTACTCCAGCAAAGCAATAGTAACTCCACAGTTTATTGGGTAGTACACACCAAATGGAAGGATTTTGTATAGCACTTACTTGACAGCTTAATTTCCCATGCTATATAGCATAAAAAGATTCCTTTTGCTTAGTAGGTCTGTCCTTCAGATTCTGTTTGAAAAATTACTCTGTGACTCCTCTCCTCTTGTTACTTAATTTCCCAAGTGTGCCACTCTGCAGAGGCAGTTTTTGGAGAGGAACGAAACATTACATCTCAATAACATATTCTCAGACATTGCAACTGCAGAATTACACTTTCTCTTCCTTTTCTTTTCTACTTCATAGCCCCTTGCTATATTTCATATCACTAAAAAGAACTAAGAGTACTTAGAGCCACAGTCCTTTCTGATCTCCCAGAGATTCTGCTGCCTGATAAAGATGCCCATAGCTCTTCCTGTGGTTAATTTCTAAATGACTCCAAGAATTTTGAAGATAGGAAATGCTTTCAAGACCATGACACTGCCTTAGCAATATGCCATGAGACTCAGGTTATTAGGTATTTTGATATTAAAAATATCTTCTGTAGTTGTTGAGTGTAGTAAATTGTCTTTATGACTTTTTTTGATCACTTCTTCCCAACATCCAGGTGCATATTGCTAGAGTACTCAATTAAGTAAAAATAATTTCTGTGAACCAATACTTCTGTAGAGACAACCACGTTGATGTACTGGTGCAAAACCAGTATTTCAAAGTTTCTAGATACCATAAAATGCTTGAGAATGTCTTTGACATCATGCAAAAACAAATGGGACTGTTTTACTGAGGGAACAAGTATTTCTAGCCTTTGAAAATTTCAGGGGAATCTTTAAAAATCTCTGCCAGGCAGACTGAACTTTGGGTCTTCTCACTCATTAGTAAAGCAGCAGTCTGTTTATAAGATGCATTAAGACATTTAACAAAACCTTTTCTGCTACGTTTTTGGTGGTTTTATTTTAAATAACTACAATTTTGAAATGGTTAATGCACAGCCTTGATTGATCTGAAGAAATATGAAGGAAAATTTTTATATCCATTCAAATACTTTGGCCCATCTGTTTGCAAAACTGTCCTAATTAATTTATATATATAGGACCAAATATTAAGCATTCTTTTGACAACAGGATAGGATAGGTGTTCATATGTTTCACATCAAAAACTCTGAAGAGGAATACGGAACTGAATAGCTTTCATCATGATGCCTTATTTCTTCATGAGGTAAGACATATGTGGATTTGTCCAGTTGCTCCTGCTTGAGTAGAACAGTGCTGCAAATGAGATTACATTAATATATGTTAGTTACTATGGTTGCAAATACAAAGGATAATTGTCTAAATTACTCCACTTCCTTTTGAAACTGGATCAGTATGGTCATTGCATGCACAAAAAAAGTTAGGAAACATTATAAAAACAGCTTTTTTTTTTTTTCCCATGCACAATACTTATGTAGATTTCTTTCTTCCAGGGTACCCACTGAGGTCTCAAGAGAGTTTAAATAATGCATATCTTTGTTTCTTTTGCAATAATTAAATATTTACCAATTACAATCCTACAGGAAATTTGTTTCTTTGCATCTTATATTTGAAATTTATTCTCCAGTCAGATTCTTTCTGCTTTGAATACTGATAGCAGCTCTATTAGTCACATAGTTTGTAAATTACTGTGGATGTTACTTATAATTTAGAAACTGTTGTTATGTTGTACTATTACAGTGGCTGTTTCTAGAAATCTCGTTGGAAGCTCTGTATCCTAAACAAATCCAAGTGCCAGTATTTAAACTTCATAATGTTTAACTCTTATGTATCATTTCTGCCTTTAACATTTTGCATACAGTGATCTTACAGCCTTTGAGTGATTTGATGTGTAAACTTCCATCTGTTCCTCATGCTAATGAAAACACTTTTTAAAATACATCATTCTCTTTCCTGTATACTGTTACTTGCAAAAGATCAGGAGATGACATAAACCATGGCAATTTCTTTAAACCATCTACTGTTTACCTCTTCCAACTCCCACCTGGGATCATGGCAGCGCTCAGACTCAGAAGTGGGAAGAAAAACAAATCTTTTAGTTCAAGTACAGTGGTTTATGTAGTTTATAATACAAGATGGGAAAGAGAAAGAGAGAGAGAAAGAGAGAAGAGAAAAGAAAGAAAGAAAGAAAGAAAGAAAGAAAGAAAGAAAGAAAGAAAGAAAGAAAGAAAGAAAGAAAGA
>JAWWLZ010000042.1:46174879-46217289 GCA_035041345.1 Poliocrania exsul | reverse complement strand
GAAAGAAAGAAAGAAAGAAAGAAAGAAAGAAAGAAAGAAAGAAAGAAAGAAAGAAAGAAAGAAAGAAAGAAAAAGAAGAAAAGAGAGGGAAGAAGGGGGGAAGGAAGGAAGAGGAAATATTTGCTGTGTGAACTATGTCACAACATTTATTTTTTTGGAAGTATAATGAGGCTTTTGTAATCCATCTAGTATAATTTTGCACTAGAGGTTCTTTAAATAGAAGACATGATATAAGTACTTTGAAGTAATTTCCTAATTCTATTATTTCCTTATGTTACGGCAATAACAAACAAATTTGTTTCCTGATTTAAAAATGATAGTAAAATGACCATGTTTGATCTGTAAATCTAGTAATTGAAATTTGCTGATATTTTTAATGTTTCTAATATCCTGCATTTATTTTTAAACAGAAGGAGTTCAGTCCTATCAAAATTGTATGATTTTTCAACAATCACTTTTCCCTCTTTTCAGAGGCCAACATTTGATTTAAAATTCTTAGAACCAGAGCTTCCCCTCCCCCCCTTTTTTTCTCTTTTATTTCTTTCCTTCTCTTCCCCCACGCTCTCTTCAAAACAAATTATAATCAGGTAGTGATTGCCAGCCATTTTTAGTACTAATAATCAAAGCTGAGCAATTTTAGCACCTATTGTGTTCCACCTGCAGGATCATTTTCTTGTCCTGTAACACACTAGGTAGCACAAATGATTGATTTAATAAAAAAATTATCTTGCATTATAAAGCAACCTGCTCTGCCAATTTTCAGAGAGAAGACTGTCTCTGAAGTACCCTAACAAAATCTCCCTCCATTCAGAGAGCAAATAAATTGTCTTATCATTTGATTTTCTGTCTAAAATCTGAATGTTCTACCAAAAGGTTCATATTTCAAGTTTCAGAATGTGATCTCCTTTCCAGAGAGTACAATAGACTTCTTATTTCCTTTACAACTACTGGAAAATAACCTCTTCTGCCAGCCCACAAGTTCTCTACAAAAACAGATAAAATAGTCACTAAATATTTTGTTGTCCTAGGCAACAACTTGTTCTGCCTTCAGTAGCTTAGAAGAGCCTTGAATAAAGAATTATATTTTGCCAGCTTAACCTTTTCAGTCTTGATGAGCCAGCAAAAAAAAAATGGATTTCTGTGTTATTTTTTAAAATTATATTAATTTAGAAATTTTATGCACGTGCTATTTTGAATTTGCCCTCTGAAATATGCAGTCTTAGGATAGTATCCTTAATTACAAAAAGAATTGTAGATTATAGTTGAAGTTAGTTGCTCTAAAAATATTTCATTATGAGTATTTTAATTTTATTTCCTAGACAATATTTGTGATACCTGTACTGGAATACATTGCTTGTTTCAAATGTTTGCATTATCTGCCTACAAACCCACCTCTTGTAGTTTTAGCCTATGGCATTTTAAAGCAGATTATGTTGATTGAAGGTCAATATAAAATATTTGAAGTTGATGATAGATAAAAGCAAATGAGCAGAATTACGTTAGTGTTGTAAAGCAATTCTTCTGTCTTTGCTTTGAAGAAATTTTCAGTGATATAAAATCATAAAGAAGTATCCCCTTTTTGCAAAGAAATAAAGCTGCAGCATTTATTACATAATGTTTTCAAGGACTGCAGTACTACTTGATGCTTTTAAAATAATACTGTGCTTTTTGAGTATCTTTCCATATCTTTCCAGTGTGCAAAGGAGAAATCAGTCTTCTTTAAAATGTTTTTAAATATTTTTTTCTGCTTCTATATTGCTCTATAGGATATTGTGAGGAGTTGATATTTCCAATTAAAATTCCCAAGAGTGAATCACATCTTGGCTAGCATGGTTTGTCTTCTGTGCTCAACTGATTTTTAATAGTTAAAGGTAAAGAGGACTGAATGGCAGTCATTTTAACTATAAGATATTGAAGATCAGAAACATTTTAGAATTATTTTCCCTGTATGGCAGATTTTGTTAACATTCTCAGGTGTAAGAGCCAATGGAATGCTGTGCCATATAGACTTATCAGTGTGATTAATGTGCAAGAAATAGGACAGCAGCATTATCCTAGGTCTTTTCCTTGATTCTTCCATCTCATTGTTCAGAGCTAGCTTGGATATCTCTGCAATCCCCTACATTTGTATCATACAGATGCAGTCCTGGATTTAAAAAAAGACTGAACGGTATTATACCAAGATTATTAATAGAAGTAAGGTCAACATTTTTTAATGCAATAAGGATGAGAGGAAGAGAAGTATTTACTTAACTATAAAAGGTTCTATTGCAACCAACAGATTGTCCTTAAAGCCCTCTTCAAGGATTTCTGCCCTTTGCTGTTTTTAACTTTCAAAGGAATAAGGTTTCAGTTGCCTTCCATCGAGAACAATTCAAAATTGTAATAGCTGATGGTGCCGAGAAACCTGTTATATTCAGTCTGTATTGGGTCAAAATTATATACCATGTCTCCAGTTATAAATTTTCTATGGATGTAAATAACATACTGTCAGCCCTAATGTTTACATCCTAGTTATTGGCAGGTATTGGTGATGCCTTTCATAATGATCAAGACATTGCAAGGTTATGTACATTTAACTCTTGATTTATATTGCTACCTCAGTTTGTACTTCCTTATTCATTGCTTCTTTTAAAGAATGTTTTTCATACCACATAGAAATCTTAAAATTGCAGTATTTGTCCAAAAGTAGAATGTGTATGGATTTGAATTCACCACTATAATTTGCAAAAGAATTTGAGAAAATGCAGTTAAAATTGTTTCTTTGTGCAGTGGTATTCAAAATGTTATTCAGATAATGAATTACCGCATAGCTGTTGTAAATCCATTAGTCTGTTAATAGAAAATGAGAGATCTTTCTAATTTTATGGGGTTCAAAACAGAAAGTCAGTTTCAAAATCTATTAAAATGTCTTATCTGTGTTTTTTTCATTGATGAACTAAGCACCTGATTCAGATGCACTAATGACAGAAGTTACTGGAAAAAATATCTTTAGACCTTAGTTAGTCTTCTGTTCATGTGTTGAAAGCTGGTTATTTGAACCCACTCATCAGTAAAGGACATTTATTGCTTTTCCAAATAGCATTTTTTATCAGCCTGGAGGCCTCAGCCCAAGCACCTGATTTTCCTAGGGTCTTATGCTACCTTTTAAAGCAATAAATTCAATAATAGCCATGCTGGGTAGTTGCAGATGAGTTGCTAATGACTGTCAGTCTCTATCATCAAAAGGATTTTTTCCTCATCAACTCTTCTACATGCATGATCTACTTGAAAGCCAAAACCACACTCATAATCTCTTTCTTTAAAATACTTTCCTCTCCAGTAAGCCACAAAGAAATACATGTGCAGTCACGTGCACACATAAAGAACAAGAAGAAGAATTATGCAGAGCTAAGTATTTAAAACATTTGTGTTCCCACACGCAATATGGTTCTACTCTGTTTTCAGTGAACATAACCAAATGCAGGGTAGCTTGTGCTTCCTGTCTTGTGAGTTAAATTTATGTAAGATTTATATAAGCAATAGATAAGCATCAAAGCTATAGCCGAGGAGGATGGATGGTATAACACCAGGCTAGGTCATAAATTTACACTATTAAAGAGAAATGATAGATCTATGCTGCTTCTTTAGTTGAAGCTGAGCAACAATTTGCAAGCAGAAGTAATTCTTCTTACCTGCTTTTAATAGCAAAGTATCCAGGAGCACTAGTACATGACATCCACCAAAAAGAATTCATTTTCTTGGGATATCTGCTCGGATCTGTGAACTTTTTTTTTTTTTTTTTTGATAATTTGTTGCTCCCTGGGAATCAGAAGCACAAGATGTGACAATCTGAGAGGAAAAAAATGACAGAAGTTTAATATGCCTCTAAGCATATGGAGTGGTTGGCTTTGGAAATTTGCTAGAACTGAAGTGTGGGAAAGAGGAAACTGAGAACTGAGGAGAGTCAATAGTAAATGAGGGAGTTATATGCAGGGATGAGATGTCAGGAGTGGGGAACATGTGCCATTAGATGCCAATGGGCTGAGCAAAAGAAGGATAGAAATACATAGTGAAGAAACAAGCACAGTGTATCTAAGTATCATATAAAACGGAAAAAAGATTGAAGTCCTTATTTTATGTCTATCTAAAATGGAAGTAAATGACTAAAAAGATACGTAGAGTTCCAAATATTTAAAATTATTTTCAAAGATAGTTTTTTTTCTGTTTTCCTTTAGTCAAATCAGCTTGCTGACCCTTTGCATCGGGGAATCATCCTAAAAGTTGAACAGTGAGCTCCTTACAATGCTCTCTAAAATATGATCAAAAATTATAGTTTCAGTATTGTTATGGGTTTATTAATAAGCAATATAATGTTGTGGGAATCAAAATCATGATTTACAGAAAATGTGAAAGATGACTACACATCACAGAAGAAATAAAACATTGGATAGTGTTTCAGGTAAGATGTGTGTCAAGAATACCTTAATGTGAGAAAGAGTTTAAGCTGAGGTTCTCAGCAAAATATTTTCCTGTGGATTTTGATATAATGTCCTTCAGCTTTTCACCACATGATTTCTAATGGTTGCTGGAATTCAGATAAGGAAGAGAAGCAATCTGGCTGCTATCTTCTGTGCATTTCCCCAGGGATTTAACACAGCTAATTCCCATGTGTCAAGGATAAAACCTCATCACTGTTTTGCAGGAGGTGCTGTTAAGCAAAATGGCTGAGATTTTGTGGTTATTGCTAACAATTTGTTATATTACCATAAGCAACAGCATTTTAGCATCTCATTTGTTTGTGTTAACATAATTATTTTTTTCTGTGTAAGTATGGAATGAGGTACTGTATGTTTTCCACAAGAAATCAAGGAAAATATTGTTTATAATTAAGCACAGACTCATTAACAGAACAATGGAGAATTTTATTTTGTCCTGAAAACTTGCTTATTTTGTTTGACTCTGCATGTAGCATATATCAAGATACTAAATATACTCAGAAGGTCTGAAATATAAATCTTTTGGTGCAAAAAATGTCAAGGTAAGATTTTAAATAATAGTCAGAAATGTGTTTAGTGATACCGCAGAAATCTGTCATCACAATTGCAGCAGACTTAATTCTGAATATCTGAAATCTTGTACTTGGATTCAGTATTTTTCATGTCCTCCTGATGTCTTGAAAGTGAAAAAAAAAATTTAAAAACCCAACTAACCAAAAAAAGGAAAAGAACCCACACCAAACAAACAAACAAACAAAAAGAAAACCAAAACCTTTCAAGTATCTGTCAAAAGAGCTGTCTCTGTATGATGTTTTATTGAATTGGAAGAGAGATGAGTGTTACTGATAATACCCAGATTTTAAGTGCAACTAGTAAAATAATAAAAATTAGTAGCATCCTTTATTTATTTCAGAAGCTAGCTGATACTTGGCTTTGAAAAATAATACTGTGTGAAATCAATTATTTTAATTGTTCATTTTGGTTTCTGCTTCATCCTTTTTATCTCATGGGCAGTCTCCATTAAAATGTTCTGGACCTTTGTTTGCTCTCACTGTGAGTTTCCCACCTGAGTTCTTAATGCTGTTTAGCTGATGTGCTGAAAGGAAGTTGTCATGGTCCCTAAAGAACAAACACTGTTCAGTGCAGGGTTCATTCTGGGATGTATCTGGAGGCCTTATACCTACAGTACTTTCACCAAAGCTGTCTTGCCAGCAGCTGAAAACTTGGTTTGGTGGTACATGTGTCATAGTGTGTGTGTCTGTGTGTCTGTAAAGTTCTGGAGTTTTTCTGCATCTCCTCATAAAACTTATTGATGTTTGAGTAGCCCAGCATGCTTGTACAGTGCATTGCTTGCTATGAGGCTCCTGAGAATGTTTTCAATGCATGTACTCAAGTGACTGTGGCAACAGGGTACTGTGAGGTGTTTGGCTGATACGTGAAGCTGTATACAAAGCAATATGAAAAAAGAAGCCTTACACAATCATTCAATATTGTAATATAATTTAATATGTACTTATCCTGATCTGCTTCTTGTGTTATATTTAATTTGCTTATGTTCTCCCTCCCATGGCTTTTATTTTTTAAGACTTTTCTTTTGCCAGTCTTCATGAGCAATAAAAAACTAGACTAATAATATTCTCACAGACTTTTAACTCAGCCAGTTTGCCTCCTCATGGGTAAAGAAGGAATCTCAGTTACACTATCAGTATTTTAGAGTGCACCATCTAACCAGCTATTCTCAAAATTCTTCAAGTTTCTGGAAAGGTTTTAAAGCATATCTTTACTAAATTTTGCCAAATAAAGGGCAATGTTGGGCAAAATTCATAACTGTCTTTCATCTGTGCATTATATTAATTAGTCATTTTATATATTCCACTCACTAAGTGGGTGGAAGGGTAGGAAGACATTGCATTATTGGAAAGGCCTATGCTTTTCATATACATGTGTTAATTTTTAGGTTCCTTGCAATGATTGGTCCTACAGTATGCAATCATGGATATACTGGAAACTTTCCAGATTATTTTATTTATGCTAAAATGAGTTGGCTTAAGAAACAGACAGTGTTTTTTTGTAACAGTATAAGAGTTCTGAAAAGAACATTTTGGATTTTTTTTATTTAAACTGCATTTAAAATAGATGTAATTTTAAAAAAATATTGAAACTATACCAAAAAGCTTAAAGTTTATTTCATGTATCTAGGTGATCAATTGAAATTGCAGACAGTTGGACAGAAATCACTAGTGTGTTTTTTTTACCTGTATCAAACATGCTAAATTATACTCTTCCTTAGCAAAAGAGGGATCTATGAAGGGGTAAAATTTCGGCTGCTGGCTATATCAGTGAAATTCATATTTACAACTCAGTCATAGGAGACACATGTCAATTTTCTTGCTATAATCATTGAAGATATGCAGTCATTTCTCTCATATGATTCATCTTGTCCTAAAGCAAATGCTTAAATTGCACAAATGAGTCATGCCTTAAAGGTGCCTATTTTTCTCTCTTAATTAAAGGGACTTTTATGTGAGTACTGAGGTCTCTGTTGTGGACATTTTATATGCTGTAAGATGAATATCACTCTAAATCTGTTCATGGCTTTGTATGTGAAAAAGTACAATAGAAATTATTGACATGTGATATCCAGGAAAAATGATTAAAAAAACCTTCTGAGATGAAACCTCTTTCCCCTAGAAACCTGTTCTCAGTTCTAGAAACATACTGGAAAGTCTTGGTATGTTCTGAGAAACTTATTGTAGCACACCATCGTATACCAACACGTTTTATCATTAACAGCCACTGGATGTACCAGACTGCTAAATGCTGCCTACTCCTTAGGAACATCATGTATCATATGTCTGGGTTTTTTTCAATCCTGCAACTATATGTCTCTTGCTTCTATGGCCTTTGTATCACAAAAGAGAACAACTTTTACCGTGTCTTCTTACATCCATACTCTTAGTTATATAGAGAAAGAATAGCTGAAGTAAATAACCTCATTTTTCTGACATACCATTTTCCTGCAAAAGTCTAGAATAATCCCATATGAACCAGATTTTCTGTTTCCGTTTTTAAATTCCTGTGTTCTATCCAGGACCTGTGTTTCTTATTCAGGCAAAATAAATCCCATTCAAATAGCACAGACATGATTTGCTAAGGGCTGTGCCCTTTAGAGCTATGCCTACAGATTTGAACCTATTTGCACTTCTCAAGGATGAATCTTAAATATGATGATACTTTGTAAACTTCATAGCAAGATAATAAATGTTAATTCTGTGTTCAGCAGTCAAACCAAGCACTTGTTCAAAGTATAGTTCTGCATGTCTTGACAGTTCAACTATTATACCTGCTTTGCATTTGAGGCCTAGAAGACTTTTACAAACAATTTCCTAGTGTTTCCTTAGAAAATACTTACAGAAATGGCAAAGAAGGAAGGAAATTTGATTATGTTTTCCTATGTCCTGAAAACAGAGGAGCCATAAGTACAGATTCACGAACTCCTGCTCATATTTGTGAGATTAGTTCAAAATATGAATTAGTTTGAATAGGTTCTTACAGTTAGAAAAGACATGTTATGAAAATATATTTAGAGGGCCCTTTGTTATTTCTGTGCATCATTCTAGTACGGTTTTGCATATATCACCAGAAAGATACTAATATGTGCTTCAGGGAATTGAGAGAAGGAAGAAAAAAATTCACCAAATCGTTGACAAAGTCCAGTTAAAAGGTATCAGTAAAAGAATTTAATACTATAGCCAGTACCACTATGGACTAAAGAAGGGATGTGACGGAATTTTATAGGTTTGAAATTTAAAACCAGAAATTTGTCAGTGTAATGTATTAAATTTCTTAACAAAAAAAAAAAAAAAAAAAAGATTACATAAGAAAGACACATTTAACTGCAGGAAAAAAATATTCATACGAAAAGTTAGGAAAAAAGTCTGTCTAAATAAGCAGTGTAAACATCATCCTTCACTACATTTAAAGTAGGTGAAAAATAGGATACAATAAAGTAATAGCCTTGTGTGAGAGGAATCTCCTCAGCCCTAACTTGTGACTTAGTGACAATAAGACACACTAACTTTCCCAATGCTTTCAAGATGGCATTTTAGAGTCACTGTAATAAAGGAAAATTCCACTAGGTGGATCTGGTGCTCTTCTAACAGGGATCGAGATTGCAAGAGCACGGCAATTCTGTGCGGGGGCTTTTTGTGGGTTTTTGGTTTGGTTTGGTTTGTTCTGTTTTTCTGTATTGTTTTCCTAACTATTCTGCCTATATCATAATCCAAACAGTTATATTTTGAATGGTAGCATTAATACCATATTTCTTGATTAAGGATAAAATAGCTTTGGTCAAATAAGACTAAGGTATTAGACTTCAATAATGTGAAATTTGGTTGGTAAGTATTTAGTATTTGTCTAACTGCTAGTATTTATCTAAACTGCTGGAGCTGTGTTTTACTTTAGCTTTTGAAATTACCTTTATGAACTTGTAAACTTGTATTGTAATCACAGCAGACTTTTAATTTAATTTTTAAAGTGAGATATCATCAATTTAAGTAGAATTTTAAATGAGTAAGTTTATTGCAATTAAAACATTGTTATCATCTAAGGTGGAATGTGACGACAGAATATGAACAACTGTACAACCAGGGGAACTTTCTTTTTGTATGGGCCATTGCTTAAGGTAGGATATTTATTTAAAAAACACTTCTCTAGAGCTCTGCTATGGCCCAGTGCAGCTGCTCTTACTTTTATTAACTTATAGTTATCATCTTTTCCCTTTGCAATTCCTCTGTTTCACAAGTACCTTTTTCTCAGATGACCTGATATATGCAACTTCAGACATGCAGCTTGCATATTTTCAGCTTGTGTTCATCTTTATGGGCTCCTATTGCTGTTTTAGACCCAAAGGAAGGCCTTTGTGCCCCAACACCCCCCAGGTGTGTCAGTCTGCTCTAGAAAAACGTTATTCATTACTACAAATCCTGGCCTTTTGAGAAGGCTTAGAATGAGTTGCTCTTCTACTAAAGGTAGGGGATTTTCTATTAAAAAAAATCTGAAATGTTCTTCTATTTTATTTTTTTTTTGCCATTTCTGGTGTTACACAGTTTGTTATTATCGCTAACATGGTACATCTTATTAATGCTAAGAAACTACTCCAAATATTTCCACAGACTACAGAACTTGCTTTGTTTCAGCTGTTTGCATTTTCCTAATGTGCTAATGAATGAATTACAGAATATTATGGAAAATAATATAGAAAGTACAACAGAACAGATATGGGGGTTTTTTAACTAGTTCAGTATATGTAGTTTTATATTTATTTATGGTGAACACATAGGCTCATATGCAGCAAATATAAGCCTATTGACAATAGCTCTGCTGAGACATTAGAAATTACTCTCAGACCCACAGAGGTCCACAATGCCACACAGACTGGCATCAGACCAGAAATGAGAGCTCATACCATGTACTGCTGACAATTGCAATTCATCTGACATCAATTTTCCAGTTTAAGTATTGAGTCCTCACAAATCAGTCTTTCAAAAAGCCCCTGGATCAAATTTCACAAAAAGTAGGAAGCAAAAGGCAAGGACATTTCATAAATTCTTCCATTTCTTCTGCCCTTTCAAGGTCTTAAACCTATCTCTAGGGTGAGATTGTCCACTTTACAAAAAATTTGTGTAACATAATCAGTGCTAATTTGTGCTTAGGACACACTTTTCTGAGCTTTTGTTTATGTTGGTTTGTATCTAGAGTTTAACAGCACTCTCATAACTAACATGATCATCATCTCCAGAAGTGATGGATACCTTCTACAGATGATTTTTTTTCTTTAACCCAATGTAAAACCTGCATGTGCATTTGTTATTAAATATAAAGGTACAGAACATCTACCCATTAGCAATTTTCATCTAATGCTATGCCACTTAACCTGTGCAGGGAATTTTAACTGGATTGGTGCCCCACTTCAGAACCATCTTCTTACTTCTTTTCATGATAGGTGTAGAATGGAGAACTACTTCAGTCACTGAGCAAGACTAGAAGTATTTCTGTGTACACAAGGATCTCAAAAGATTGCAACATCCAAAAAACATTCATCAAGGAGAGTAAACCAGTCTGAAAAGAGCTATGGTGTGCTTTAAAAAAAACACTTGATTTGGCTGGCAGACATGGGAGGTTCCATCTTTTTCTGATACACTTTTTCCAAAGCTCATACCCATCATTTCATCTTGCCATAGCCAACCATCCATATCAGAAGAATTGTAAAGATGTGATATAAATGCTTTCTAAGCTCCAGAAAGCTTGCCTAAGAATGTCAGTAAGTAGGAGATCAAATGTGCAATGGATTGTGATTCATTGGTTGAAATACCCTTGTGACCTCTGTTATTCTAGAAAGATGTAAGATCAACTAGAACTAGATTTTACAATAAATAAATGTCTATGGAGAGAAATTCTCTTTGTAGTCAAAGGTAATTAAGCACCCAGTAGCCAGTACAGAAATGTGGGGATTTGCAATATTTATTTCTGTCAGAGTGAAGGTGAAGCAGACATGCCTTGGAACTACAAAAAAACCTACTCAGTCTTTCTGATTAAACCCCAGAAACTCCTGAGTTAACAACTAGTGGAAGTTTGCTTTTCAATTATTTTGGCACTATTACTTGACATAACCAGGAACTAGCATTGTAACCAATACTAACACATTTGTGGGTGTGAAGATCTAGCAAGGGGCTTTTTTTTTTTCTGAGCAGTACAATAGCAGCACTACAAGCACTACCACAACACTAATGTGCTTTGCTTCTGCCCGCAAGCCCTACCTTAAAGAAAGGAGAATGCCATTATTCATGACTTATAAAATGTATGTTTCATGTAAAAGCAAAATAATCTTCTGCCAACATTTGGACATTTCAAGCTTGTCTTATTCCTTGAGATAAAGAACAAAGTCAGTAATTCTAGCACGAAAAACTTTTTCATATGGTTCATGATTGGCATTGCCAGAATTGACCTTGAACTCAGAAGCCTGAAAGTGTATTTCTTCTCCCTTGGTATTTCAAAAGAATATTTCTATTATGTCTTAAATACTGTTTATCATTGTGAGCTTTATTTCTGGAGTAACCTCTTACGGTGTGTTGTTTCTCAGGAGAACACATAAAATGTCACAGATCAGCCTGGCAGATTTTAAATTGTCTTTGTGGAAATTTCCTAAAGACAATTTAAGAAACTACTAGATAGAAAACTTTGAAGGATGGTTTTGATTAGAATTCTGCTTTCACGTGTGTTTTGCAAAGCCATTATTGCATGCATTTCTATCAGGACCAGGATACTACCTCTTAAATTCTGTGTAAGTGTCCCTTATTCCTGGTGGATTTGTATGAGCTGCAATTACAAGCAAGCAACAGACATAACCTCTCTGGCGTATGGTACATTACAAAATTAGTTGTGACTTTAGAACAATGAATTCTATAGCTATGTCTGTCTAGTAAACTAAACAGCGTTCAGAAAGTGTCTCCAGGCACTAGCGCACACATTCAGAAGTTCTGACACCCTTTTGGTGTATACCTACTAGCATTGTAGAGCTACTTGAAAAAAAATGAACCTTTTTTTTGCTTCTTCCTCTGTTTTTCTGCTCATTGCATTATATCCTAGTATTCCAGAAGAAGTGGGAGCACTTGTGACCTCAGCATGGTTTTTACCCTGGTATTGTAAGGTATATACATGCATGCATTAAACCACTTTAAAAATCTCCCATGCTATCTGCAATGACAATGTGTATATTTAATTCCTAGTCCTTTTTGTCTCAGTTATACCAAAACTTATCTTGATTACTGTCTTGCTAGAACAACACTTTATATTAAATTCTACTGACTTGGATCTCAATAGGGAGTTTTAATTAGTGACAAAAGTTTTCCATTTCTATCTTTTTCACAATACTGTCATACAAGGAGCAGATGAAAGGTTTAAATTTTAATGTGTGCTGCAGCATACCCTTTTGATTTGTGTTGTAAATACTATTTGGCAGCCTGCCCTTATTACTGTGTTTATTGCTATACATAATTTTGAAAAATTACTTTAAGAGTTGATACAAAGTATGGGTAAGAATAATGTGAGTATTAGCGGCAATATATCTTCCATTATTATCTTGTTTCCAACAATTTTTCTCTACTTCTTAGTGATTTCAGATTCTATGATATCCAGGTTTTTTGATTGCTTTCTAATTTTGACATCAGCTGTAAATGAAAGTCTGCTACTTCTTCCATTGCTCACTCTATAGACATTACTACACTAACATTGTAAACTCCTCAAAGCAGGGATCAACCTATTATCTGCACAATACTTGTCACAGTGACCTTCTGGCTCATAATCACTGTTTCTATCCACTGTAGAAGAAAAATTAGCTATACCATATTTTATTATGAATTATTTTAATTTTATTTCCATTACCATTTGATCAGGTAAAAAGCAAACAAAACAGAATCTTCCTGCTGTCCAGCACCAACAGGGTGGCTTTGTTTGCCGGCACTGCAGTACAAAGGTGTTATTTCAGAGGTCTCATATATCCTAGCTTACCCCATGGAAGTTGTTTTATCCTTTACAAATTAATTGTTTAGTCCCAAATTTTACCCAAGAGGATATCTGTTGAAGTTCGTGGTACCATAGATGTGGTGCTGTCAGTAGCTGTGCTACCTGGGTACATCAGCACAGGCTGAGGTCAAACATCTGGGCAGCTGTTCAGTTGGTGCTTATGTATGTCTCAGCCTGTGACTTGCTTCCACTGGGAACTTTTGCCTGTCTCATGGTAGGGCAGGAATGCACAGGGGCAGCCTTATGCCAGTCTGACTGCTGCAGGGGTTCAGTGGTCAGATGTGCCTGGCAAGTGGGTTGTGGTGGGTGCAAGCAGCACCCCTATGATGGCTACAGCCTCTTTCCCTATGACTGGCAATGCCTGAGCCAGAAATTAATCAAATTCTCTGTGAGATAGCAAAGGAAGTCTTGAGTACTGTTGTTTAAAACTGTAATATTTCAAAGCTGAGCTAAGCTGAGGTGTAATGCTTGCTGCAGAGCCCCATGGTCTGTTTTATGGAGTCACTTTGCAGAACATTTAAAGCATTGTGTTACCATTGGTGCTGGGATTGAATGGATTTTGAGAATAGATAGAACAACAAGATTTAGCAGGAGTTCAGAAACTACAGGGTCCCACAAGACCAGGAGCAACCCAGGGCAGCAGAGCAGGGCCTCACAGCATAGCCCCATCCCACTACCCTAGCCAGGAGCAGGACAGCCCCAGGCCCATGGATGGGTGTCAAGATCAGGCCCAGTGTCAGGACTGAGGTCAGACATGGCCCAGGGTTGTTGTGCAGGGCTGCCCCATGGCCATGTCTGGAGGCCTCCATGACATCAGGGAGTCCAGAAGGGATGTGCTCTGGTCCCTCACCAGAAGCTTAGAGGTGAATGCAACATGACAATGACATATGACAAATGGCTTCTTTTATTGCTCCAGTTGTTAAAATACTCCAGAATGTAACAATCTTCCTGTTTATACAGTTCAAAATATATCAGTAATTTTTTATTGATAAATTGAGGTGGTTTAGATCTTTTGACAAGGTCATAGGTTTTGATGTAGTAGTCTGCTTTCTGACATTATAGAATCACAGAATCATGGAATGCAAAGGGGTTGAAATGGACCTTAAAGATCATCTAGTCCCCACCCCCCCTGCCATGAGCAGGGACACATCCCACTACACCACGTTGCTCAAGGCCTTATCCAGCCTGGCCTTGAGCACTTGCAGGGTTGGGTAATCCACAGCCTCTCTGGGTAACCTGTTCCAGTGCCTACCACCCTCACAGTGAGGAACTTCTTCCTGGTATCCAACTTGAATTTCCCCTCTTTCAATATGCATTCATTACTCCTTGTCCTGTCACTACAGTTCCTTATGAAGAGTCTCTCTCCCCTTCAGATACTGAAAGGTTGCTATGAGGTCTCCAGACAATCTTCTGTTCACTTTATCCTTTATGTCAAAATCTGGGTGTAACAGAGATCCTTTTGCTGAGGATCACTGGTGCTTAGATGTAGCAGGTTACCTTTGGAGAAACTCTTTAGGTTACAGGTAATAATACAGTAACATTTTAAAAGTTTCCAACCAAAGATTATTTCTAGGATGTCTGACTTGTCATTCCTTTGTGTGTCACAGTCTAGCTCTTTCAATCAAATTGAATAAGAAGCCTAGTGTTTATGTTATTGTTAGGTTTGGCTTGTCTATATTTCTGTAAATTAATTTCAAGCTTTTATAGGTTTATAGACATCAAGTTGATCAGACTATGCATGATGGTAGAAAGCTGACACTTTTCACGAAACACACATTCTTGCCATTTAGGGTTTTTTCAGTTGCAAACATGAGAAATTGAGCTATGTTGGATGAAATGTTGTGTTTATTGTTAGCAAAGAAATATATTTGTTAGTAATTGTAATATTTAATTTCATGAAAATGTAGACAGATTATTTGCTAATTTTACTCTTTGATATAAGCATATTAGTTCATTATCCTTGTGACTTTGTAGGCTTTCTCCAAGGTCAGTGGAGGGAAATAGGTACCTCCCATGGCTAATTATCATGTGTTAAACTGTTGTTTCAAAGGTGATTGTATGATGGGGAATAAATTTATGCTAATACTCAGATTCCATGTTTCTGAGTTCTGTTGAAAAGTTTTCTCTTTACCTCTGGATAGTCATCTCTCTGCAGTGGTTGGGGATGAGAGCAATGTTTGCATCACCATAGTGACTGAGTGTAGAGTAATATGCCAGAAAACTTCCGAGCTTCATGAATCACCATATCTGAGTGGTGTGGTGATTCTCTGGGCTGATTTGGAGGGTGGGGCAGAAATAATTTCAGAATGGTTCTGATCATTATTATAATAATTTTGAAGTGATCCAGTAGCTTATTGTAGTCAAGTCTCTCCTACATCAAATACATCATATATGTTGAGCAAAGAAATGTTCTTACCCACTGACAGAAGCAGATAACAGCCAGAGGAGTCAGAATCTATATACTTTTTGAGATGAAGTTTGAATTTGGGGGATAATTCAGAGAGCAGAAAGTTTCATCTAAAAAGATTTGAAAGCAATTTATCTTACATCTGAAGCAAAATACTTCCACTCAGTAAAAGGTCATACATCCCATAGTTGTGGTAAAATTGATACAGACTCCAAAAAATGTAGTACTGTTTGATATTTCTGCCACATTCACCCTCCTAACAGATTGGTGGGAATCCTCTGATTGACACTTTTGTTATCCAGCAGTATTTACAACCCTGGAGCTTGAATTTTCTTACTTTGTATTTTCATCTGCTGTAAGAACATTGGCAAACTAGCAGAGCATATGAGCTTTTTAAGTATTTAAGAAAAACAGTAAAGTCCTGTGTACGATGAAGCCGCATATAGGTTTTAGAAAGCCATCACAGCCATTCTCGGATAAGGTAGGTTCTGGTAAAGTTAGAGACTATTTCAAGGAAGGTTCTTTGAGAGAACTAGTGGTAAAGAGTCTGAGTTAGATTGCTAACTCAACATGGGTAGGGACTGTTTGTGGACTCTGCAATTAAGTGCCATGACCTGATATTTGTTCAGCAAAAATCTCCTTACTTCCAAAAGAACTGGTGATTGTGTCTGAATGGTCCCTGGAGCAGGCTGTCATGTGAGCTATGCCACAGAGAGTGCTAATTTGCCATCCCAGGGTGAAGGCTATCAGTTAATTAACATGTATGATCAGCAGTGTGGTGCCTGAGCTCACTCCCTGGCTCCATTCCACTGAGCAGTTTAGCCATAAACAGAGCTATCCTTGCTGCAGTGAGCAGCTTTTCTCTGCAGGTTTCAGGCTCGCTAATGGGCATTGCTGATTGATTCAAAGGCAAGTTGTGATGTAGTCTTATTCAGAGGGTTGCTGGTTTGTTTCTCTTGCCTTGCATTATAAATTGATGCTAACCCTTCTGTTGGAGCACTGACAGAACTTCGTGACTGAGATGACAGGTAAAAGACCGGGTTATACCTCATTCTCTTTCACGCAGCCTTACTGCATTTTTTGAATGAGATAAAGGCAACTTCTGAGCAACCTAGCCAAGTTGTCTGGTTCTGTGTGTACCATAAAAAGTGCCTGAAAGACAGTCACAAGTCCCATTCTAGAGGAATTAAAAAAGAATTTTGAATATATATACAGCAGCTAATCAAATCCAGATCACTGATCTTTTACTCTTGGGTGCAATGGGTGAATTAGATTTGCAGCAGCCTGTATTTGTTTTTATGAGAACTATAATTCTTTCTTTTCCTACTGCACAAAAAGGACTCTTTTCCCAGAAGAGTTTAGAGAAAAACACCAGGAAAATATGGAGCTGTAGTCTCAGACTTTAACTTTTGTTCATACTCTGCCCCAGTTCACTCTCCTGTGCCATAGGATGACATGACTCTTTTTGCATCTGAGTGGTTTACAGAGCCAAAAGGAGGCAAATGCTTACCTTTTGAGGCTCAATTCATTCATTCTCCTTACTTAGATGCATTCTGCAACCTGTATTATAAGCATTTCTAAATGAGGTTAGTTCCTTTTGACCAAAACATCTATTTACATGTCAGTAATTACTATATAAGATGATTTTGCTAAAATCTGCAACCAACAAGAAGATGCACTGGCTCTTGCATCTTGGAGGAACATTAAGAAACACAACTTCTTGTTTTGATTACTTGAAGCATTCCAGGTATCATTGAGAAGTTGGTCACAACAAGAAGGAGTGATGGGACTGAATACTAAACTCTCTCTTTCTAAGAATGGAAAACAAATGAATCTCTGTGCTAGGGTGATACATTTGCTTCTTCCTAAATGATTTGGAACAGATTGTGAAGCTTTTTGCATTTGCAGAGCCTACCATGTTATTGAACAGCACCAAAGAACAATCTCCTGTATAATGAGGGGAGGGCAGGTATTACAGAAAGCATTCAAAATGGTGACCAAGAGAAAGAGCACCCCTGGAAGAGAAAGCACCTCTCTGGACCTGCAGGAGAGCTTACTATAAGTGAACAGAGAGCTTTCAAAAAAATGAAGACACCAGACAAGGTATTTTGCTTTTTAATGTCACAGCTCTTATGGGTGTGTGTTTTGGGGGGGAATAGATACCATATTTTATCATTTTAGCAGAGAGCATCCAGGACATGATGTATATTTTCATTAATGTCTCTACCAACCACCTGCATAAGTCAATCACAATATCCATTATAGACCATTTCTTAGTTTTACATTTCACTTTACGATGCTACTGGTTTTTAATATTCACTTCTGATGTAAGAATTGTGTTAGCCTCCAGAGTAAAAATGGAACTTCATTATTACTGTAAAAGTGCCTTGTAGAATATGAGTATTCCAAAGAAGAAATAGAAAATATTAAATCAATTTACTGGAAACAAACTTATTCTTTATTTGTAGCCTATTTACTATTAATGAATTGATCAACACGTTTAGATCATGGCACTGGAATAGCTGCAGTTTTTCAGTCTGTAATTGCTTAGGTGGCCACTTTGCATTATCAAGGTTTTCTTTCTGTGCTGGTTTACCAAGTTTGACTTTTGTTTAATGAATTTATTAATACTGATAGCTGAAGTTTGTGAGGCCAAGAGGTCTTCCACATCTTCTGTAACTGATGCTAACCAGGGCAAATAGGACCTTTTGGGTTAGGACTGAGCATGCAGGTTTGCTTTATCTACTACTGTACTCTGATTTGATCCTCCAAGTAGGAGCATTTCCATAGAGGTGATTTTTCAGTACTAAGGCTGAGCTCCTCAGAGGATCTGAATCAGTGTTTCTTCACTGCCAACTTGTCTTTTACATATTGTATATCTAAAACTTGATGAGAAATGGAGCACACAATATCACTGCTAACCTCGTCATACCTTTCATTTTTTTTCAAGATGTTACAGCTGAGAGTGAGAAGACATTACATGCAGTCATACAACAACAGAAAAAGGCCAAGAGAGAGGTCAGCTGCATAGCAACTGAACTCCTGGAAGAGCAGAAAACTGAGCAACATGTCTCCCTCGTTTTATGCAAGGAATCATGAAGATAACCTGAATTGTCAAAGCCCAGTAAAAAAAGAAAGGGCAAGAGAGTAATCAAAAATAAGATGTGAACACCTTTAACTTTTCATAGAGTTTGCATGCTCAGAATATCAAAACAGTACTGAAAAAAAGGATCAGTAGCAACAACAACAAAAAAAATACTGCAGAAAAAAATGAGATAGAAAGAGAAAATAATCTCATAGGATTCTTTTTTTGAAGAATGAAGACAGTTAGCAAAATGCTTGGCCAAGTTGTCAGTGTCCCTGGTCAAGTTCATTGTATATCAAATCTGAATTATCAGAGAAGCAGAACACTTTTGTCTCCTATAAAACTGGTAAGAAAAAGAAAAAAAGCAATGGGAGAAAAGGATTTTCATTAAACATGAATAACACTCCTTTCTTCTGCAACATGTGATATTCCATGAGTACCCTGGTTCTGCTTTGTGAGACTAAAAATCTCTGAGAACCTTCTGGAGGCATCTGTACCCTCTGGAAGGCAAATTCCTCCAAACTTCTTTATTGGCTTCTCTCACTAGAAACAAAAATGCAAGCAGCAGTACTCTGTTCCTTCCTGCTGTCATACAAACATAGGTGTCTGTATTTTAAGACATTAAAGCTGCTGTAATATACCTATCTTTTTGCTCCTTAGAGAATGATACCCAGGTTTGTGACCAGACTGTGCTTTTCTGCCAACATGCCAGTCTGGAGTGGCATATGCCTGCCTACCATGTGTCCAGCTTAGTGTGGCTGGACTTTATTCAGGGAAGAAAAGTAAAATTTCTTTCAAGACACCCTGTACCTTCAGTTCTTGGTAACCTCATTCAACTATGACTATAGGAAAGGTAAGCACAGGCTCACTCTTTTTGCCTGAGTTATGTCAGGAATGTATCAAAGCATCAAGAGGGAATCACAGTTTTGCTGTTAGTGAGCAAAGACCAGTTTTCCTCTGAAACCATTTCTTTGTTTCCACAGACTCATTGCCCTTCATATTATCCTTCTGTCTTCTCTTGCAGAAGAAAGGGTGAACGAGGAGAAGCTTTTTCATGCTTTCATTGGCAGCTTTTTCATGTCCATTGCTGAATCATGAGAATGAATTACAGAACAATCCTGAATTTAGATAAATAATTGTTTTTCACATTTCACAACAATTAGCATTAATTTTAATTATTTAGTCCATTAATAAATGCCATCTTCACAGTGCATTGCACTGCCCTCTCTCTCTCTCTCTCTTTCCCTTTTAATTCAAAAAGGTTCCACCTGTATAAGATACCTGACACCATGTCTCCTATCCTTCTTGCATTACTCTGTCTCTCAGGCCATCCTCAGAGTCATCTACTTGAAATATGAATTTTAAAATTGCAAGCACTGAAGTAAAAATTACTCATATAAATTGTTTTTAATTGCTACTAATTCAGCTGTCCCACCTTGCAACTGTTTGTGTTTTGTAGACTTGAGGGAGAGTGGTCTCCTCAGTGTCTTGGGTAGACAAAAAAACCACACAAAAGCTCTACTGTGGGTCATCATTCCAAAAGCTCAAACTGAGGTCCTGGCCTTCCAAACAATTTTCCTGTTTCCTGTTGAGCACATCTCAAATAGATTTGTTCTGGGGGAATTCACAACTCCTTCTCAAAGCACTATCACATTATTCTTTTGGTACTGATTAGGGAAATATTAGCCCATCTCCATTTTTGAAGGTTGCTTTTCTCACTCAGGTTTCTTCCTGTTTCTAGCAACTACCCAGCAATAGGAAGTGGTTTTAGTGGAGATTAAGTGATCCCTGCACAGACCATTTCACTGACTGCAGGTCTAATGCCAGACTATTGAGCTGATGGAGCAAATCCTCTTGGGCTTATGTTATGATTTAAGGCTTCATGCTAAATTAACAGTTTTAAAGGTTACAAGTAATTTTTATGCACAGCATCAAATACAAGAAATTATGTTTTTCTTTCACTGCTTCATGATCTGTTTGCATAGAAATCTGTAACCCTATGTTTATCCAAATACATAGTACATACTGATTATATGCAAATAATCAATCTCTTTGGGTTTTTAAAATAAGAAAATGCCAGAAAACTAAAGTAAAAACATTCTTACAATAAATTCATTGGCATAAAGTTAATTTTCTTCTGTTTGTACTGTAAGTCACGTAGTATACTTTCAGCAGTTGTAACAATGCTGACCTCTTTCAAAACAATTTTAATAAAAATTGTAAACTATGTAAAAATGTCTGATTGTATTCTGTCATAACTAAAAACTTATGTAAATAATACGGTAATGAGTAAGGGTGTAAATGTTGGCTACTATGAATGATAGTGTTCTTGCTTTAAAACATTTTTACTCTTATTTCACAGCTTGGTATTTGATATTGGTGATGTCTAGAAGTTTCAAATAATTCATGGCAAATAATTGATTTAATTATTTTTATCTCTGTTTCTGCATGTGATTTTGTCATGAACATCTTATAATTTTCTCAGGAGTATGCATGATATTATTTCTCCGAGTAAGTTTTAGTGTATATATTGTTCATAAATATTTCAAATTCAACATCTAAGCTGCTTTAAAGAGCTTTGATTGGATATATGAGTCATACAGTATTTTTGTGTTCCAGGACTGGTTAAAAGAATCCTGTAAGTTTTTATTACTAGTCACATTTCTAAGTTCAGTATTTGCTGTGTTCTTATTCTCTTTTCTGTGAACTGTTCTGCTATTTGACTCCTTTGCCTGAAGAGGCACACAAAACCAGCCTCAAAATGAGTCTAAACACAGCCACAGTAGAGTCAGCATTTTTCCAAGTAAATATTTCTGGAAATTCTACTCAGGTAGATATATATCTCTCACCAATTGGCCATTTTAAACATGCTTTGACATCCTTTGTTGAACTGACTTTGTGATGGGAGTATTTAGATCTTGCAAACTGGAGGAGGAGGAAGGGTAGAAAAGGTCATTTGCAATTTTTAGGTGTTTTGTACTGTGGTGAAGGAAAGGCATTTAGTATTCCTTAATGTCTGAGTTCATATAATCAACACTGAATACTAGACCAAAAATATCTGGATGCAACTATATACTCGTTTTTGCATTCATAGTTTGCCTACTCTGATGCCACTGAGATGAACTAGGCCTTAAATTAATACATGATTCTACGACACGGTTGAGAGGTGTTTGTGTTTTTCTTACTCTAAGTTCTACAACTAAATCCAAAGTGTATTTCAGACATGTCATCATTCATAGGTAGTGATAAAAAGTTAAAGCTCTGAGCCACTCATACCCCAAGGCAGCTGTTCTGTTTTGCTGATACATCATGCTGAATTAAGTTGGTCGCTTTTGGCCTGATCATCTAATTCATAGGCCCCATAATGGAAATAAATACTTTGTTACATTTTGATTGACCTGCCCTTTACCTCAAATAATTTGTGGAAGAGATAGAAATAAACAACATCTATTGATTAGTGATTAGTTTAATTTGAAAAAATGTCATGCATGTAAATTAGTATAGACTCCTACCCAAGATGTCACTAGGGTCCCATCTATAATGGCATTTCATATATGTACTTTAAGCACAACTAACAAAATTTATTAAAAATATTTCAGTGAGACTGATTCAAAATGAAGAATATGCTTAAATTCTTTTCAGACTTGAAACATATAAGAATTGCAAATTCTCTGTCATTTCCCCTATGGCTCTTCTTGCTCTGTGGTAACTAAAACTAAGGATATGCTAGTCTAAACAGGGGGAATTTTATGTACTTTACAGCAAGCCCTAAGTGCACCACAGAGTTCCTTCAACCCAGTCCAAGATTCTGTAAGTTTGCTACATCAGACACAGACATCTTAATTGCCAATGATCTTAAACTCTTGTCAAGTAGCATTTCCAGGGCTACTGTTACCACCAAGACAATTAGTTGTGTGGAGTTTAAAATAGTATCTGTCAGGTTTATTGAAGTTGGTGTATGTCAATTTTCACTTTCATTCCCTTCTATTGTCTCAGGTAGGAGTTGACACTGTGTTTCCAAACATATAGCAAGTATTGCTCTCAGTTTTATATCTTCATTTTAGAGTAGATTTAGCAGTCTGAAGACCTATTCTGAAACTGCAGAAGGGGAGCTGAGGGCAGAGCATGGCCAAAGTTTCCACAAACTACTATCCCTCTGTTAATTGTGTGCCTTAATTGCATTTTTATTTCAAGTAGTTAGCAGATGCTCCTTCTGACAACCTTACACAAAACTGTGAAGCTGTCCCCAGTAAATAAATTATTATCTTAAATATCTAATAGACACAATTAAATGCATGTTATTTTTCTGGAGCTATTCCACCACTTAAAACAAGTAATGCTCTGACAACAAACACTATCTCTAGAAAAAGACGAACTTTTATATTTTGCCCTTTATAGAGATGTGCTTTGAAAATCAGCAACACTATCTAGCAGCCAGAAAGGGTAATTAATAGCTTTCTCCTTCTCTAACTATGTAAATTCATTTAGAAAAATAAACACAAGGATATCCCTTATATTTTATGATGGCTTGTTCTTCTGCCTTTTTTTCACGCAGAGGGACAACCATACCTTACATAGGATCCCAGCAGGAAAAACCCTAGAAATTCCTGGAAGCCCTGCCATCTGTTGGAGCATAGCAGAATGGGAGCTCTCAGATATATAGGAAGTTTGGGTCCATCACCTCTTCTACACTTTCTGTAAAGAAAAGAAGATAACACACAGCCCTCCATTTGAATTTTGGGTAAGCCTCTTTAACATAATTCTTATACAAGGATGTTGCTGGCTTACCTGAGGCCCTCTGAGATCACTAGTTTGGGATCATCATTGCTTTATTATATGAAGTAAAAATGAATTAGTAAAGATGTAGACGCTAACTAGCACCAAATGAATGCAGATTTTGCAATATATTTTTCATGTATGAGCTTCATATCTTGAGACAATAGCTAAAGATCATTGTTATTTATCAGTATACATATTTGGTAGCACAAAAGTAATATAAAGGTTATTTCCACAGGAAATGGCTTTGCAGTGGTAGTATCCCATGGACAGTCTCTTAGTGAGTAGAGCAGCTTTATTCAATATTCCTGGCCTTCCACAAAAACATCCTGTGTCTGCTTTTTTTCTCCCTTTTTAAAAACAAAGGTAGACAGAAGAAGCTGAATGAAATGACATAAAAGTATTTCTTGTGCAATCCCTTTCAGTGTACCATTTTAAACAGATTATTGTAGATATTGAGATAACCACTCTTTTTCAATCTATATAAAGACAGCGATAAGGCATATTTGTTATGAAGGAGCATAGGGATCAAAAATAATCTTCTGGCAAACAGCATGATGAAATAAGAGCAGAAAGGTCACAGTAGACAGCATCTGGGTGGAATGTGACAAGGAAGAAATGGAGATGAATGACTAGTCTTAGATTAAAGATTCTCAGAAGTGTCTTACAGTAATCATCATTGCAAAGGTGATTAAAATAGCACGCTTAGTCATGTTGTATCCACTAATCTGGAGATGGAACATTATTATACATCACTTATTCACATGTGTAGTACATGAAGGCAGAATTTTAAAATGGTACATCCCATTTGGCTTGTGAGTCAAGCTAAGATTATGGAACACCCATTTAATTGCCTCTGTAATGCCACAGCTGCAGTATGTGTATTTCTGCATTCAAATACTAGAAGCTCCTTTCCCTGCTATTTTAGCTCATTTTACCTTCATTCTCTTCACTTCCCTGCTAAATCAGCTGCCCAAGGCCTACAGTGAAAAATGGATTTTCTGCAATCTTCTAGCCTCTTGCACCCAACTGATCTTCAGTAAATCAGAAACTGGCAACATTTCTTCTCAAAAGGGAAAAACCTTTTGTACTCTGCCTGAACAAAACATTGCCGACATTCTTAACAGACTATCAGACACCAATCTGCTCATGAAATCTTCCTACATTATCTTCATCAAGTTTTGCATAACAGTTATGCTCTGTTATTAGCAATTATGCTCAGTTATGCTTTAATCTATCCAACCTTCTCTTATAATTCATGGAACTAATTCCTCTGATTCATAATCATATACATGATCTGCAAATTCCTGCATGCAGCCTGCATACTGGAAACTTTAGACTACCACACTATTGCATTACTTGTAGTTTATCTTTTTTCACATCAGTTTTGAAAAAGATTCTTCATCTTTGATAGTTCCTGACCTGAAGGGATTCTGGTTTGCTTGTTCTCCTTGTAAAGGCAAGTGACCCTGAATATCCTGCAGCCTCTGAGAAATCTAAGAAAATAACTAAATTTTAAAAGAGACCTTGTAAAAATGTCTCCAAGGTGAATAAACTGTCCCACATGCACCTTTTGTATCCACTTTTTTCTAACATTCTGTTGTGTATATAGAGACTGATTAAGAAAGGCAAGATATTCATTTAACTAAAAATATTTTCATTCTAAGTAATACTAGAATTTAGAATCTTAGGATGAGAATGTAGAACATAGCGAGACTACCTTATCTTTGATACGTTTAATTTGTGACTGGAGAATGATCTCAAGACTAGAAGAAAATAATTAGCATTATTATTGCAAAAACATGTATAAAACCAGAAAAATTAGGTAGGAAACGATGTTCATCTTCCACAGTTCAATACAGTATGTTGTTTCTTGATTAATCAAGGTAATAGCTAAACAAAGAACATAACCTTAGAGGGAGCTGCAGTCCCTGATGTAGACAGCTCTGTGAAGGCTTAACCTCCAGGGTATTTGCAGGAGACACTGGCAACTTACCTAGTGAGAAGCAATAGAGCTGTGTGATTGCAGTCTGCTTGTTTTCATTTGTTCTGCCAAGAAGTTGTGTATGTTGGACAAGACACATCCCTTCTCTAGCGTGACTATGGTGCTGAAAGTCACTGATCTACTCTGTGCTCAATTGTGTTGTATAGCCATAACTGAAAATGTTTCTTCTCTGAAAAAAATGTAATTATAAGCAATTACAAAATGTTATCTTTTTTCATATATATTCTGTGATATTACCTGTATTTCACTTTAGTCTCCCTTTTTTCCTCACACAGAAGAAATTCTGGTGTAGTGCCTGGCAAAATGTTTTCTCAGGGGTCATCACTTCCAAATCCCCTGTGATACCCACAATATTTTTCAAGATTATCTTGCATAATTTCACTAATAAGAGACAGCTGCCTACAGAACACAATTATAAAAATTAGTTGTAGATTTATATATATTTTTAATACATTTCAAGCCATCTTTTCATTGCTCCAGTTTGGACTATAGACAATGATAAATTAAAAATTCAAATAATTAATGGATGTGTCCTTTCAACCAACAAAATAAAACTATTACTGATATTTGCTAGCCCACTGTAGGGAGCTGTGCCAAGCTGCTTTCCCCAGCTGAGAGCTTCCAGGGTAAATAGGCAAGAGCTTTTTCTTTCTTATTCCTCCTCATCGTCTGTGAAATGTATTCAACTCAAACAAGAGATTGGCCTCTTCCCAGGGGATCCAGAACATCATATCCCTAGAAGCGAATATGCTCTGCTCTGCAGCAGTACCCTGAATATTATTCAAGAATCAAGATACTGTCTGTTCTGCTATAGAAAAGAAGGCTTTTGCCAGATTTTAATCATGAACCATATATCCTAAGAGCCTGTTTAGAAACTTCTCTTCCACATGGTGCACATTTCCTTTTCTTATCTTAGGAATTCTTCTACTCAATTCAGTTAGTAATGTTATTCCTTCCTGCTTTTCCGTCTGTTTCTCTTCAAATAAGACTCAGAATTAGTCAATTCAGTTACTGTAAAAATTCAAAATCATTCTCAAAGTAAAAGTTTCTCATTTGTCTGCCTCAGGGTAAAATTTGGTATTTTTAGATTCTACAGTGCCATTTTTCCCAGATGACTCCAAAAATATATCTGAAATTATTTTATAAGTACTCTGTGTTCTGTCATTTCCTCTTATTTGAGGTGGCAATAATTTTGATGGATTCACGTTGCGAAGTTACATTTTAGCCTTCATTGCACTAATAGAAAACAGGTTTTGAAAATGAGTTTGAAAGGCATTGTTCCTTAGAGACTGGACTTGCAAGAAAAGAAATCAAAAATCACTATTGGCTAATTGTAAGGGCACACAAGAAAAGAAACAAAGTTCAATAAAACTCCAAATTTACTAAAAAATGTTCATTAGAAAGGAAGGCATGACCATGAGAGCATTTTTTGTAGTTTTGATGGAAGAAACTCTGCTTTCAAGGCTGTAGACTTTCACCAGAGAAAATTAAAAAAAAAAAACAACAACAAACCAAAAAAACAACAACCAAGAAGGAAGCAGGGAAATGAGCATAAATGCTGCCAAATATACAGTGGAGCATATGTTTTTTTTCTCTTGGCTGAGATAAACCACATCGGACTTTTAAAGGTGCACTTGACCACATGGTAACATTGTGACACTGATTAGAGCCTTCCTTTATTGCCATCTGTTTGTTGAAGGGAAAGTGCTTTTGAACAAGAGCATAGCCCAGATAACTTTACTGTTCCTGTTGCTCTAGAAGCTGTGAGAATGGTGGTATTCTGAACATCTGAGAAAGAAGAGTGGAAAGTAAAAATATATATAAAGATAAGCAAAAAAGAGTCCTTGAGAGAGAGGAGAAGGGGCAGTAGGATTCAACATGAAGTCCAACAAAATATTCTTAGTACAACCTCCATCTTTTCCATTGTATAGGTATTGACTCTGCTTCTATTTATGAGAGACCATTGCTTAATATTAAGTGTTATTCCAATTTTCATTCCCCTTTTAATGCTTAGGACTTGTAGCAAGATATTCTGGTATGATATGTAATTGTGGAAAATGTCTCATGGAGCACAACACAGTAGATAAGCCTTAGTATCTTAGAAGAACATCATTGGATTAGTAATGGACTATATAATTTGATGCTGTATTGATAAAGATGGTAACAAAAATGAATCATGGTAGCCTTAAGTTATCACAGTTCTATTAAATCTTTGGACAGAGAGTCACCGAGGCTTCAGGGGCCACAAGTGGGATTTTTCACTCTCTCTCACTCCTTCTGTCCAGCCAGTCTAATCTCAGTGGACTAAGGTCATGGGGAAGCTATGATCTGCTTCAGCATTTGTCAGGGAGAGGGAGGAACACTGCAGGCTGTGGGGAATGATCTGTTTCAGGGATTGTCCATCCCCTCTGTAGGATGACTAGCAGGTAGCGTATCCCAAGCTTTCAGGAAAAAAACTGTATTAAGAGGTCAAGGAACCAAAGCAGATGAATAGTATTGGAACAAGGGAATACTCTACAGAACCAAGAACCAAGTCCATATTATGGTGACCATCATGCTTCCTACATGCCTAATAACTCTGGTATAGCTTAGTATTGCATCCTTTTTAAATCTCAGCGTTGTTAGTTGTGTGATCTGGTAACACATTATGATAATGTGTCTACACTGATGCAAATACTGATTTTTTTGAATAGCAAGAAGTGAACTCCTCTGAGGTCACACGTACACATTCACATTTTCTTGCAGCTAGATAAGCTGAGGAATTAGGAGCATCATACAGAGCCTGTTCTTTCTTTTTGGATCTGAAATCCTTCAAAGCTGACACAAGTTGTTAATACCAAGTTGTTAATACTGCTGTTTGATGACTCTGGAATGGACTATGTGAAATGTATTTCATGGCTGCCATTCTAGCTTCTATATTTCCAAATTATCGGTATTGTTGGTTAAAGACTATGTGTACTCAGAGGCAAAATTATTTGAGTTTGTGGAGCTGATGTTTGCAAAATGGTGCGAAGAGTGCTGGCAAGGCTGTGGGAAGGTTTGCAATGGGAACCGATGTATTTCTCCAGTGGGGAAATGTGAACTTGAAAGAGTGAACAAAATGACCAGAAAAGATTTGAATAAATACATAGACAGTTGGAAGCAGTTAAGAGAAAGGCTGAGTTAAATATGAACACTAACAAAAAAAAAAAAGTAAAATAATAACAAACTGAATAATAATGACAATTGAGAAGATTAGAAAGAGCAATTCACAGGGCATTGAATACTGCATAGGATGAAAAGGGGGGAAATCTCAAAATTACAATATAATTAATTGCTGTTACATTTATATCCCAGAGAGATGATTATTTTAAAATTCTTTTTTTCTCTAAACTAGTTACTGGCAGATTCTGTATACCTAGATAGGTGGATCATCTTTTTTTATTATTATTTTTTAGGAGATCAGGCAAAATACATTTTAAGTTATTTTAACTATTGAAGGTAGTTTTTTCACTGTCCATCTATTATATGACAACCAAAAATTATTAAGGAAAGGGTATATTTTCTGGTTACAAAAGCCTGTTTAAATATTTTTAAGCTATTAATAAGGTGATAGTCCTAAATTGATAGCTAGTGATAAGATCCCAGTATGGTACATTACTTTTTCCATTATTCAAGACAGATCAAGTAATGTTATAAAAAATGATTTCACAGGTACATAAACTCACACTTACGATCAGCAGTAGTTTATTTAGGGGATATCAAGCAAAATTACTTTTTTAATAATTTTACCAGGTTTTAACTTTTCCAGGCATTCCTTCTCCTTTCATCAGAAATTGAGATGTTAACAGGCTGGTGTCTCTGGAGGAGTGCATTAGGTACAATTACATAATATTCTGGACAGATACTGACACATTAAGAAATCTTTTTGTGATGACTGTTGAGATACCTACTAAAAAGAATTCATGAAAATACAATCAAACTCCACTGATTCCTTCATTTTTTTTGCCCCTAGTTAACAATATTTTCAAATTATTTCAAAACAGATTTCAAAACATTATTTCAAGATTATGTTAAACAGCAGGTGGGAACATTGGTGATTAATGTGCAATTCATATGAGTAAGTTGCTCTGAATAGATGAGCAGTCATGATGACTGATGACTTTGGAAAGCAAGGAAGATCATTAGTACCTTCATGCATCAAGAAGAGAAGGAGGTGAGACCAGGTATTACTTCTACAGAATATTTTTCTGAAGTAGCTTCAGCTGGTGGGACAAGACTGGGAGTTTTTTGGCACTTCAGAACATAGCAGGCTGAACACAAAACATAGGTCTGGCAACCTAGATGAAGCTGTAGTTTGAGCTGTAATAGGAGTGTATCAGTGTTTAGCCGCTGCCAATTGGAAAGCTGATTCTTTTTCAGTCACATATGCCTATAATCAGCCATTTTAATGTTGATAAGTCAACCACTGAAGGTGTTTCAATAAAGACAAGTACTCTGATTAGTCAAAAGATGCCTGCACTGGCCATAAAACTTGGATTAAAAAAGATGAACTACAGATTTTAGTCCCTAAATTATAGTCAAGTCAAGCAAGCACAAGACACAACCATGTTTAATGTGGACAAGGATGTCAAGGACAACAAGAAGGGCTTTATCAAATACATCAAAAACAAAAGAAAAACAAACAATAATGTGAGCCCACTGCTAAATGGAGGGGGGATGCTGGTAACAGAGGATGCAGAGAAGGTGGAGATACTGAATGCCTTCTTTGCATCAGTCTTCACTGACAAGACCAATCCTCCGGGATCTGACTCGGGAGACCAGGATGAAGGAATGTTGGAAGGAAGACTTCCCCTTGGTCAAGGAGCATTGGGCCACAAAATACCTAGGCAGACTGGACATCCACAAGCCCATGGGCCTTGATGGGATGCATCCACAAATGCTGAGAGAGCTGCTGGACACCATAGTTAGGTCATGACAATCAGGAGATGTGCCTGAGGACTGGAAGAAAGCAAATGTCACTCCAATCTTCAAAAAGGGCAAGAAGGAAGACCCAGGAAACTACTGTCCAGTCAGCCTCAACTCAATCCCTGGAAAGATGATGGAGCACCTCATTTTGGAGGCTATCTTCACTGATAGGGATGACAAGAAGATGATCTGAGGTAGTCACCATGAATTCACTAAAGTTAAATCAGGCTTGAGCAATCTGATTGCCTTCTACAATAAAACAACTACCTGTAATGAGGGAAGGGCAGTGGATATTGTATACCTTGACTTCAAGAAGTCTTTTGACACTGTCTCTCACAATGTCCTCATAAGCAAGCTCAGGATGTGTGGAGTGGATGTGGGGACAGTGAGGTGGATTGAGAACTCAGATGAACAGCAGATCCTAGAGGGTCATAATAATTGGCACAGGGTATGTTTTGAGGCCTGTCACTAGTTGTGGCCCCCAGGGTTCAATACTGCGCCCAGCATTGTTTAACTTACTCAGTGACTTGGGTTGACTTCAATAAAGGGGTTGATGCCTCCTCAGCAAGTTTGCAGATGACACAAAGATGGGAGGAGTGGCTGATGTCCCAGAGTGCTGCACAGCCCTTCAGCATTGCCAGCAGGTTGAGGGAGGCAATCCTGCCCCTCTACTGAGTCCTAGTGAGGTGCATCTGAAGGCCTCAGTTCTGTGCTCCTCAATACAGCAGAGACATGTTGCTCCCGGAGCGGGTCCAGCAGTGGGCATGAAAGATGATGAAGGTACTGGAGCATCTCTCTTACAAGGAAAGGCTGAGACAGTTGGACCTGTTGACCATCAAGAAGAGATGACTGAGAGGGGACCTCATCAATGTCTGTAACTATTGAAGGGAGGGTGTCAAGAGGATGGAGCCAGGCTGTTCTTGGTGGTGCCAAGCAACAGGACAAGAGGCCGTGGGCAGAAACTGGTGCACAGGAAGTTGCACCTGAATACCAGAAAGAACTTTTTTACTGTGCAGTTGTCCATGCACTGGAACAGACTGCCAAAAAACTGTGGAGTTTCCCTCACTGGAAATACTCAAGAGGCACCTGGATGCAATGTGATCCAGGATGACCGTACTTGAGCATGGTGCTTGACCAGATGACCTGTCTTTTCCAACGTTATTAATTCTGTGATTCTGTGAGTTTTACATAGCTAATATTTGCCTTCTCCCCCTGGGGCAAAGGGCACTGCAAGTACCAGCTGAGTAGGTATGATTGATCCATTAACATTAACAAGTATCTGAAAAGGTCCATTGTAGCACGACATTTTGAAATTTCACCCTGCTCCAAACAATGAATAATGAAACTCTTGCTTGAAACAGATGTTAATGGTGTTACAATTCCAGACCTTTTTCTAAAAGATCTATCTCTGCTCATGCTTCCCTGTTTCACAAAAAATCAATGCTATTTGTATGCTGAAAGATGTTATTTGTATCCACTTTATGGAGTGATACTCATTTCATGTGGTAGATGTTTGTACTGTTTGCATATTAGAAAGATGTTTACACAGAGGTGATGGATGGGGAGCAGATCTAGAGAGTGTCAGAATGCTCTCAATAAGCAACACTGGTTCTTTAGATGTCCTCTTGGGCTCTGGGTTCATGATCAATTAAACACTGCACTTTATTTGTAACGTGGATTTTATGTTGGAAATGGTTAATGTTGTGTAGGAAGTTATTACACACTATGGTGCCTGCTTTGATTTTGTTAGTAAAATACATGATTGTTGGGATAGGCATCTAAATGGCATTTTTCAGTGAAATGCAATTCTAGAGTAATAAAACTAGAGCTTTGATATATAACAGGACAGTAGACTGGAAAACTAAAGTAACATACAAGTGGGGAGCATGCAGGATGTATGCACAGTTGTACAACTGTGAACCACAGCAATTGATAGGGGGACACCATAGCTACTCTTGTTGTGATTCTTAACATGTAGAGGGTCTGTCTGTCGCATGTAACTAGGAGAATAAAAAGCCTTTCAGTGGTCTGTGTTCTCAGTAGGTTTCAGGACAGGATAGATAGGCCAGTACACTTATGCATTGTCAATTACTGTCCTTCAGTGAGCTCACCTCTACTGCTTCATATCCAGTATCTGTTCCTGAATATACCTTTTTCTGTTCAGTCTCCCTTTTCTTGACTTTTTCTGGCATTTTTCTAGTTTTTCTGCCTTGTTCTTCTCTTCTAATGAAAGTCTTCCTTTCTGCTCTTGTTCAGCTGCTAACTTGGAGGCATAGCTGGGTTTTGTTAAAGCAACACAATTCTTTTTCATTCCTTTTTTCATCCCTTACAGATATAGCAAGGTATTACCTACTGATACCAGTTTTTTCACCTCATGTTATACTGTGCTTGGTGCATTTCTGATTCCCCTTCTGTAGTGTATTTTCCAGGAACAAGAGTAAGATTTTTTTTCGTTCCAGTGTGTTTTCCCTGCAATACAGTCTAACAATAGCCTTTCAAAGACTATCACACATCCTCCTGAGCAGAGGCAAAGGATTTAAAAGGAGTAAGACCACTAACTTCATTTTAACCCATCCAATACAGGCAATCCTTAATTTGAAGATAGTACCTGCCAGCATATCGCCAGAATTCAAGTATGGAGATAATTACAAAAAAATTGGAAAGATGCACTTTCAAGTCCTTCAGTGTCCTGAGACTAAGGATTTAGCAAATTATATAAAAGTTGAGAGTGGTCAATGAGTATTAAACATCATTTTCCTGCTTTTTGTAGGCAAAGGTAGTGCCATAGAGGATCCAGTCAGTCGGGAACAACACATATACATGAATAGGCTCAGAGAGATCTAGTTCAATGAGATATATTTAACCTTTTTTTCAGCTGAAAACTGCCAAAGATAAGCTGCCATTATCAGATTTGTTTGAACTGGGGGAAAATACATTACACTGGAGAAATGCTCTTTCCTTTTAAACAACACATGATTAAGATATAACTTACAGTATTACTAATTGATTCTCTATGAGCAAGATAAGAGATACATGAAGTTTCTTCATTTCTCCAGCAGTGTTCTGCCAGTGATACCAGATGTATTCATAAACAGGACAAGAAAATTTATCTCCTAGACCCTCCTATTTTACAGGGAACAAAGGATTTAAGCAGTCCTTGAAAAACCAAAAGGTTTGAAATGTAGAGTGATTAATTCCAGGAAGTTATCATGGGAATAAAATATTTGAACCAGACCCTGACCAGCATCTTAATCCCATGTGAGTAGCAGTACAATGTGTTTCTTCACATTTACTCTGTTCAAAGGGTCTAGACAAATTTCTGTCAGAGTATCACTGAGCAGCTGCTCATTATATCCCTGTGGACAATAAATTTGCTTTTGCACGTGGTATAGTTTAAAAATGTATGAAAGGTGTAGGTAATTTGTACTTACCAGTAAAATAAGAGGTTCTGTCATGGGAACTTAATTTGGCAAGGATATAGCGTGAATCCATTTGAAAACATTCTTTTTTATTTTATTAATCTATTTTTCAACAGCTGTTTTATGACATCTGTAAGGTTAGAGGAATTTGCTAGCTGTAGTGGCAGCTGCTCTTTTTCATAATGTTAACCTCCCTTAGAATCCTTTTGATGAGGCAGGCTCTATTATGTTTTCTTACCAATTTCCTTATGTTTTATAATTCTACAATTGCCAACAAAGGTAAATATAAATACACATTTCAGGTTAGCCACCAATTAATTTGCAATTGCAATATGAACAAGAAATCTCTAAACCTAGATATCTATTTCTGATATTTTATCTCCTATTTTTAACTGTAGATAGATATTCTCAGTCATTATATAGATGAATTAGTCAGGATATAGGAAAGAGGTATAGGGCACCATCTCTTCTTTCTCTAAGAATTTGGACTAAATTAATGGCAGCAGCAGTGGACATACAGTGAGCTTGTCTCTGACATATTTCTGTTCTTGAAGGATCTCTTTACAAAATAGTATTAATGAGATATGGCTTCTAAGCCAGCTGCTTAGTTTGGTAGGACAGTATTTCAATACTTGTTAAAAAATGATTCAAATCTACTCTGGCTGGCATTGAATGGACAGTGCAGAAGGGATGGGTGTTACATATTCATGTACTTTCAAGTTCAACTCACCTTATCTTTTTTGGGTGAGAGGGAAAGGGATTCTGATCAGAATGTTAATAAGGTCAAAATAGGAGCACAAATTGGCAGAGAAAGAAAAGCTGAGACACTGGAAATATTACAGCCTTCCTTTAGTAGCCTGGCTTTCAAGATGTGCAGGAATGATTCAGAGGGGAGGACTAGTACAGGCACACAAGACTGTTGAAAGAAGGTCCTGAAGGATGAAACATTGTCCTGTCTCTTAACTCTGATTTAGCACTGGAAGCAACCTCCATTTTCACAAGATGGTGATGAAGTAGGGGAAAGACCACCTGTGTAACATGCAGCCAAGCCTCCAAATCTTTTTACTTGAACTTTTATAACCCCAACTGTAAAGCACAGTGAAGTAGTAATACCTGTAGCAATTTGTTATCATGATGTATATATTCTGGGACAAATTTAAGTGTTATTTACAAGTAAAAGTTTCTTGAAAAAACATTTATAATCCTTACTATAACAATAGCTTATGGCATTTATATGGTTTTTAAAAGAAAGCGTAAAATAGTTTAACCTCAAGTGTGCAGTTTTAATTTCATTTTATGAGTAAGAAAATCTTATTATCTCTAAAAAGTTCAGCATGGCATCATATTTGTGACCTTATGCTAATTTTCTACTGGTATATTTCTTGGACTTCTTTTCTTTTGTTCTAGTATATGGCTATGGTAAGTTCAAGGGCATTAATATTTATTTCCGAATGTGTTAAATTGGCAAGACAAAAAATTGGGGTCAGAAGCAGTTATAAGATATGAAATGGTCAAGCAAATCAGAAAAGGTGGGAGACATAGTAAATTTTTATTTACAGATAAGGGATTAAAATGTGAAGTGGAGAAAAAATGTCACTATTTTTACTGCTCAGTTTTCTTGCTTGAGTCATACTCTGAAAGTGCTTTAGCATTAGAAAAACACCTCAGCAGCTGGAGAGCTGAAGGACATTGAAATCTTGCCATCATTACTTACTACACCTAGAATTTTTCAAATCCTATAAAAGCACTAATGAGAGACTTAATTATTTTAAAGCACATTGTACTTTCTGGATTAGAGACTTTCTATGGTATTGTTACTCATCTTTCTCATAGGCTGTCTGATGGTGGGACTCTCACTGGATAGAAAACAGGCTGAAGACATCTGAAAGCAGATATTTCTCTTGGGTGCATTCTGATGGCTTCTGTGGTCTCAGAGCAGTTTGTGATGTATTGCAGGTCAGACACAAAATATTGAACACACATGAAGGTTCTGTGGTGACTGCCAGGTAAAAACCTGCTCCAGCTTCTCATGCAGCACATATGGAAATATTCTGGTGCACTGAGAAAGGTTATTTTGTCTTTGTTGTTTGGTTATTTATCCTGAACATTCTGACAAGGAACTTGCGCCCTGAAAACAGGATTTCTGGTTTTGCTTCAATAAGTGTAATGTGCTAGGACATAAATGAAACAGAGTTAAATATGTGCCTTTCCTCAAAGGCATGAAACACCAGGATCTTGTATCATGGCTGTTCAGAAGCACAGGACTTCTGCATGCAGTTGATTCACCATCAAAGACCGTGTCATTTCTGAAACTACCAACTGCCAGGTTTTGAATATGCCTACATTTAAATAAATGGGCTGGGACATAGGTTGAAGGGAATCAAAGAAGGGAAGAGAACATATAGTTCCCTAAGCAAAGCAGATGTGGAGCAATGCTGTTTGTGATAATTGTGGTGAGTACTGCTTGAAGAGATGATCAAAATAGTCCTAACAGCCTTACTCAGGATGAAGTAGAGCTATGCAGAGCATAATTTAACATAAGGTGAAAATAATCACTTTTTTAAATTAAATCTTCAGTGCATAGAGTAGTTCTACATTTTGATAGAAAATACTCCATTTGCTGGAAGTCTTACTTTTAACTTCAAAAAACCAATAACCTCTATAAATTTTACATAATCAAATCTATATCTTTAATTTCTGTGCATGTGCTGGTTTTGGCGAGACTAGAGGTAATTCCAAGTGGGGTTAAACCACAATAGTGCATAACAGACTCGGCTTTTGTTAAAAATTCACAATTCAATATAATCTTTCAGGAGAAGCCATCAAAACCATTTCCACAACTTCAAAAGTCTCTTAAATCTGAAGGAACTGGCTATCAAAGACTGCCAGTACTACCGTAATACCATCAATTCAAATCATGGTCTAAACAGAAAATAATGTTTCACTTTAGAGCGCTTTAAAATAGTTCCTCCTTCCTCAGGCGTACTACCTGATTAGCAGAAAGCTGTTAACAGTACAGTTCTCTATTCCAGTAGTTCATCAAATAATATGAAAATTTCTAGCAGTAAGTGTCACTCTTGTGCATTTTTTTTATGTGACAATATGGACATAATGCAAAGCTCATGGCAACAGGAAGGAAACCCATTAGCTCATTATGGAATTGGTCTCCCTGGAGATGACATCTGAACCCTTTTCTACCAAATTTTCTATTGCAAGCATGAAATGAGGCTGATAATAAATATAACTATTAAAGGAATTGGTCTGCTTTATGAAATGCAAGTTTGTTTACTTTTAATTAGAAGAGGTGTTCTGAAGAAAAAAGGTCTGTTTATTCTTTGTACTTCATCCATTTTTTTTGTAAATTAGTCTCTGTTAGGGTGCTCTGTCTAGTTTCTTAACTAACTCTCATCATGCTAGCAGCTGAATGTTTCTTTTTGAAGACATTCATTATTGTTGAAATTTCCACAAGAAGGCATAGTAGTGTATATTTTATTATGAAGGGCTGCCATGCCCATACCTTGAGGAAGAGCTGAAACTATCGAAGTCCTTTCTGGTGACATTCTGCCCAGTACGTGCCCTGGAACTCTTTTTGGAATTAGAAAAGGATCCACTCAAATATTACTATTATTCTAAATCCATAAAAACCACAGTTCTTAAAAATCAACATTAAATAGAAAAAAACCCTGATTATGAACTGAACTAACAGTCAAATAAAGAAGAATTCTTCTGACTGATTTAATAACTTTTTTTTTAATTTTTATTTTTTAGGTTATTGTTTTCCTGCTTCAGGACAGTCGTCCCCTCCCCTTAATGTGCCAGAACTGCAGGGCTTAATCATCTTCTCCCCTTCCCCTCCTCCCCCAGTGACAGAACTTTTCATTTATGCTTTTGTTCTTTGAAAAATCTATGGCAACATTTGTGTTCTCCTCATGATTTTTCCATAATCCCCTGAAGTTCAAGGAAAACTTTTCAGAATATATGGGTAAATACACCTCAGAAGAGCTCCTCAGGTTCCTAAAGGAAAATCCTTGATTTTGTTCCTTTCTCCTGTTAGGACTATAAGCAACATTTTAATATTGATCAATGTCTCCTGATCAAAGAAAACAGGATTCTCTTGAGAACCTGTTTAACACCATGTAGTTGGCCAGAAGAATCACTGCTGGGCAATGCAGACACCTCCTCACTGTAGGGATTAAGGATTTGGCATCTGCAGGTCTATTCATCTTTAAATTGAAAAACTTGGGCATCAGGGTGGGGCTAAACCTTCATGATAAAGCAAGCAAAGTAATTTTCAGTGGGCCATGGAAGCAGCTGTCAACTTTTTTCTTTCTTTCTTTTTATTTTAATGGCATGTGCATAGTTTCAGTTAAAAGCAAATAGTAGTTTCGAGGTTTTAATTTGTTCAAAAATGTTACCAATCTAAAGCCATTGATCTCATACTTTATCATACTGCTGCTCAATTTAAACTATTTTAGAGGAGTCTTGCTCATGGGATGTCCAATCCAAGTATGAACAAGTGTCATTAAACCATAGTGAGATAAAACTCACTATCCATCCTTTTAAAAGTAGTAAAATGATTAAAATAAATTAAGGACAATTTGGTCCAAAAGGGAGGAATTCAGGGTCACTGCCTTCTCCATGGACATTGATGTGAGGTGGATTCCTTAGGCATTTAAATAATTTTTTTCCCACAAAATATTGCTCTTTGACAGTTATGTAAGAAGAAACAATTCCTATAGCGCAGAGAGAGAATGTGGCAGAAATTCAAAACCTGGCTGCAACAAAACCCAAACAATCAAACCTAGATTGATTTCAATTAAGTATGCCATGTGTCACTGTTGCCCACAGAGACACTCTACAGGGATGGTGACCCATACTTCTTACTGTCAGACTGCTTTCCTGGGAACTCTTGAATGATTCCAGTTATGCAAAGTGCTAAGCCATTTCCCAAGTGTCTGTGGCTCCCACTGGCTTGCTTTGGGTTGCCACATTCAGAGGCATAAACCCAGAGAGAGATACCATGCCCCTGCTGAAACTGGGGCTATGAAAGGCATATCATAAGAAAAGGTGACTGCTAAGTAGAATGTGGAGAGGAACTGATAGTGCTTTCCACTGTAGGGAATTATCTGGTTTACTTGGTATGTTTTGTATTTAGTGTGTGGCCTGGTGTTTTGACTACTTCCCTTTTATGGAATGTATGGATTACTATCAGGTGTTTCCAATTACACATAGGTTGTCACTGATTAAGTATCAAATAGTAATAATTTACATATAGTAGTTCACATGCTACTGGATGCATTTTGCATTGGCTAAATTATTGTTTCTTCTGAATGGCTCTTCTTTTCTAGAACTTGAATTTTATTTCACAAAACCTAAAAGATGTGTGGAAATAAATATGGGAAATAGAAGTAAAACAATACAGCAAGTCTACCTATGTTTATATAGAGTACTTAAAATCACATCTTAATTTTAAGGTTTGAGTGTTCTGAATGACAGTTTACCTCAGTATTTAAGTCAGATAGCTGAAGAAAAAGCGAAGCGAAGGAGCACAATCTGAAGGTTACAAATCTTACCCTGAAGAGTAGCTCATTGTTGGTATGAGTATTTGGACTTAGGAATTACTTCTGCTTTGTTCTGTCACTCAAAAGGAATTAAGTAAAGTCCAGCAAACCCTCTGAGACTTATGGGGAAAAGGTAGAACAGTGCTAATTGGTTGATGACAGAGAAAACACATGAACACAATTTTAGAGTTCCTTCTGCTTAAAGTATCAAATTATGTTGTTTCCCCATGGACAGAGACTGGAAAAGTCAAAGTATTTTCCTCATATTTATCTTCTGCCATGAAAGCATTTTGAATTACATCCACCAGTAGAATTATCACAGTAAATTTGATATGAATTCTATACATTACTGAAATAAGAAAAAAAAAAAGAGAGTGTTATCTTTTCAGATAGGAGTGTTTGCCTTTCATAATTTATTCTGACATATCGAGGACTTGGCTAAAGGTCACTGGCAAAGACAAATCCCTTGCATTTGTGGGGTGTGTTGTGTTGAATACAGGGTTTTCATTCTGTGACAGACTTGGACATGGACCCTGCTTAGATCCAAATATGCTGCCTGCCATTTGGTCATGAGTCCTTGAGGCATATCTGCCTTAATGCCTCAGGCCAAATAATACATTCATAAGAATTTTCACAAGCTGAAGCATACTGATTGAGTTACTTTTTTTTTTTTTTTGGAGTTACATGATCTTGATTGAGTTACAATATTTTCTGGTAATTATCATGCAATAACAATTAAATGTAAGAAATACTCTGTCATTTAAGTAGTGTAGTTATTGTTGCATATTACAACTTGCTTGAGATTTTGTATAATTTACTGATAGGCAAACCTTCACATGTTCATATAAAATTAAAATATAATAAACATAAACATATTGTATAATGCTCACATCTAATTGCAAATATTACAAGGAGTAGCAATTTGAGAATAATATGATTGCTAATTTTCAAATCAGATTTTTCCATGAAGTTAAAAAGATTACTTTTTTGAACTGTATTTTTTTCTATTTTGAAAAGCTTTTCAAAGTAACATTCTGCCTTTCTTTGTTATTGTACACTCAGTTTCTCTTTAAGTGGTAATGTCACTGAAATCTAAGTAAATCTATCAGTGTCTGTCCCAAATAATTTACTTATTAAAAGACACTATATAAATACCCCAGAATGGATTGGCCTGGTGGCTCTTCATGTTTATTGAACTAATTTATAAACTGTTTAAACAAGTTCCAGTGTCCGAGGAAGTCAGTAGAAAAGTACCTGGGCAACTGAGGGAAGGATTTGGCTTGTATAAATTCATCATTCAAACAGAGACATTTTTCTAAATACCAGCTGTGAACACTGAAGCTAGAGTTTATTTTTAAAAGTATAATTGACACCAAAATATCTGTAGGTCTTAGTTACTTTTACTTCCATGCTGTCCTGTTTTTTTCATAGGCTTGCAAGTAATTTAAGTTGCAAGGGACCAGGAGAAGCCATCTGGGCCAGATGAGAGGACTGGAAGTAAATAGGACCAGAAAAATATTTTTGCAAATGCTAAAGTCTTCAGATACTGCTGGGAATATACATTAGAATCTGACATTTTATGTTTCACTGCACCATTTATATTCAATGGTATAATTCTTTTAGCATAAAATAACCATTTCACATTAAAAGAGGTTATTTCTTTCAAAAAGACAAAAACTCCATTTTTTATCCAATATACAGTTTCATAAATAGATGTGATTTTTTCCTAAGCATTTAAAAAGCACTGCATTACTATGCTGTCCATGCACTAGCGTAAGGAGATGTAATCTAATTTTAAAGTTTAAGTTGAGCAGTTTGCATGCTTGGGTAGTAAAACTCATCTCAGCAATGTCTTCTGCATCTGAAGAGCTCTGCTGTCTGGTCAGAAATTTACATGTTTTTCCTGCTCAACTTTGATTAGTTTGGGGGTATCTTAGAAGTCTATGCTTGTGGGTGGATTTCGTAGCTGCCTGTCTGACCCCACTACAGCAGCACCAAGTCCAGTACAGCAGGTGTGGGATTGCAAGCAGTTCTGCTCCAAACACGGCTTTTTTTTTTCTTTAATCTTTCCAATTACTTGAACAAAGGCTCAAGCAAATTGTCCTTGTGCTTTTATTTTGCCTAGTATCATAATAAGTCTCTCAAGAAAGGAATTAAGCTTTCAGTTAAGATTTGTCCTAAAAAACCCTAGGATGTTTTCTCTTATAGTTCCCTAAGAAGTCAAGATTATGACTTTTTTGCTAACTCCTTCCAGCACTTTGTCTTTCTGTGTCATCTTCAATTTGGGGAAAATCCCAAGCATTTTCTTCAATATGACAAACAGGCGAATGTATTCCTTCCTTCTGTACAAGCACAGGGAATGATGGGACTTACTTTGATTATGCGAAGATACAGCAGAAGTAGAAAAACTTCTGAGAAAAAAATTACAAGACTTGCCAAAAGTGGCCCCTTCATTTGGTTTTGTCCAACAACAGCATCTTCCAGAAGCTGTAGCAGGATCCCTCCCTGTTGTGTCAGGAAATACGGGGTACTAATTATGCACCACCAAGGCGCAAATTGCTGTGTATGCACTTACATCCTCATTTGCTTTTCCTCAGCTGTCCACTACTTGTCAAAAATAGCTGTCACTTTTTAATATTTAGTCTATTAAACTTCATTATTATTGTCACCCAAGCTATCTAATTGGTGCCAATCATCTTCCTTGCCATTATTTTTTCCAGAACATTGAAAACTCCCCAGTTAGCAATGACATAAATTTTTGGTTTTGTCCTGGATGCAGCCAGTGTTCACCCTGGGCAAACAGAATCTCTCTGCTCACAAGGAAAATGTTTGTGGAGAAGGAAAACAGGGAAGAGGAAATGGCAAAAGGATGGTAAATGGGACACATAAATGAATATGGATCTTTGAGTAGAACAGCCATGACAAGGTTCAGCCTTTTGTGTTCAGGGGACCCTCGACAAATACTCAGCATGCAATGTGATTTTATTTAAATATCTGCTTTCCCTACTGCAGCAAGACTATCAGCAATTGATATGATCGTGGTGTGTAGCGCATACTTGTTCGGGATTGGCTACTCCCTTCCTTCCTTCCTTCCTTCCTTCCTTCCTTCCTTCCTTCCTTCCTTCCTTCCTTCCTTCCTTCCTTCCTTC